>JAJTWQ010000036.1:4817500-5251791 GCA_029007595.1 Solanum commersonii
ACAGTACTTAGGTAGTACTGAAGAGATTAAGATTGAAGACCTATAGATCAAGATACTGGAAGAGTTAGTCTGACAAGTGCAGAATACAATTGATGTTAAAAGATCATTGGGTTCATAGAAGTAATATATCAGGCAAAATCCTGTCAAAGAAATAAATAGACCAAGTAGCATCAGAAAATAATAAAAAAAAAAAAATAGTTCATTTAGGTGGTTAAGGTTAAAGAAAAAGATAAGCTCATTTTCTATTTCTTAGCTTCTGTTCAAAATCGAAATGTAAGACATGCTGACAACTAGTAAATACCAGTATAACTGCGGTTTAACAGAAAAAAAGTATTTTTAATGGGCATGGCATCACTTGAGGAACCACTATTCTATCTGTCTTGTCTTGAACTTCCTTAGAAGCCAATCAACAATCCTGTTAAGAACAGGTTCTGCTTGGCAAAAAGTGATAGGTAGGAGAATGATTATTTGTCATTACCCTTTTAGTAAGTAAAAGTGGGTTACCTAACCTCTCAAATCTAGATTGAAGGAGGAATTATATCTCTTTTACTTCCCTTGTAATTGAGTCATAATTTATGAGGAATAATCCTACTAAGGAAGTAAATTGATGAACTTCTCTCTCCTTGCCCCTCCCTCCTTTCGAAACCAAATTAGCATTACTCACCAAGGTAACAACTATTTAGGTGAACAAAGAAATTGAGAAAATAAGATGATTATGATCAGCCAGAGTCCTAAAAGGAAGGCGAGATAAACCTGATGCAGACCTTGCAAATGTAGCATATGAACTTTCTTCAAATGGGAGAAACACCAGCCTAACCACTAAGCTGCCTGAAAAATCAATTTTATATCTGGTAAAAATATGACACATTTAAGCTTAATATGCTACTATCTTAAGAAACACGGTAAATAGAAGCCAGAATAACTAACTAAAATACCTAGTTTATCTACAAGCCCATATACTGCTTGGTTATATGGTGTGTCCAACCATACAAGAACCAATTTTTCTCCTTCTTGAAGAATCAACTTGCGGAAAGATTGAAAGGTAAACAACATACACATTTTTGAAAGTTGCTCATCAATGCCTCCACTTCCTACACTAAAAGGAAATTAACTGTCAACTAAAATAATGGTAGAGAACAAACATTCCAACAGAACTGTCAACATAAAAGGAAATGGCAGAGAAATTTTGTAAACAAAGTTTAACAACTGATAACTCAAAACCAAAGGCAGGCTTTGTAAAGCCCCACAAGTTTCTAGATTAATTTGGGACCAATTTCGAACATAAATGATGTTATTGAAGTGAATCAGAGGTACGTGGACCCACACAAAGGTGTAGGAACATGGTTCATAAAGAAAAGTAGTAGTCCTTGAATTTTCGTCTCAATGCTTCAAACTGTTCATCGCTTGAAGTTATACAGATAAAGTTATGCGCGATTTAATGAACAACATACTTCAGGAAATGCAGCGCAGATTTGCCATTGCAGCACACGCTAAACAGAGACACTGTCAATTGCAGTACAGATTTGCACTGCAGCGCAGTAGTGTGGCTTGCGAGTCACGATGCAGGCTGGTGCAGGTTTAAGTATAAAAAAGAATGGGAAGAAAGAAATTGGTTCCATTCTTTTAAATACAAGACATTTTCTCTCGACCCCAAGTCATCCAAGGTTTCTCCTACTACCAAAGGCAAGTTTCTAAATCGCTTAAAGTTAAATAACTACTCTCAAACAATGATTCGAACAGGGCTTCATCTTGAACTAGATACCCAACAAGCATTCAGGAACAAGTTAGGATTCAATTGAGAACTTTGCAACCCAACTTCTACTATGATTCTTAGAAAAATACTATTTATAGAATTCGTTTGTAGGAACCACCACGAAAACCTAGGATGACTATGAACACTAAAAACTTGGAAAATCCAGCCAAGGGTTTCTAAATTGGGAAAAGTAAGAAATGTTAGAATTGATTCTTTTGATTGTGTATAAGTAATTTGGTGAATTGAGCCATTCGGGGTGGAGTAAATGGTTGAGCTAAAATGGAAGGAAGCGAGGAGAGTTGAGAGTTGAGACAATGCTTTTACTATAGTTGTCTTACAAAAATCATGTCACATATTGTTGTTAAATTGTATAGAACGTTAATGTGGATTTAGATTGGAGCGAGCGGGCTCACATTATCCATTAGAATTGCAGAAAAGTGTTTAGATGATTATCCTGTTTATTCGTCCAAGTAATGGTTCCATCATTGCATTTCATGACTTGCTTACCTTCTTAGATATTATAAAATGATGAAGTTTTTCTTTCATATGATTTGATAGAACTAGTTTGATAAGAATTAAGAACAAATACTATCGACTTGAATTACATGATTATAGAACTGTTCAAAACAAGTTTTGAGAGTCCCTAGATCTCTGAGAGAGATTAGTAGTCTTTGGTGGGCTATGATACCTCGGAACTACTCGTGCCTTAGAAGGTGAATAGTGTATATCTAATCCAGACACTACAAAGCATACCGCCTAGTAAAGCATAACAATGCGAGCTTGTTAGAATCTTGAATTGTGCGTCACCACAAGGATAGAGCCTAGACGATCAGGTTAGGATCATCCTTGATTTATACAGAGCAAGAAATATGTCAGAATCCTTGATACTCCCCAGAAAAGCAAGAAAGAGAGATTTTCATAAAAAGAAAAAAAGTGCAATAGAACAAAATATGAGTTGTTCATCTCAATTCTTCATGAGAAGCTTTTTTTTTTTAGAATTATACCATGTCATGCATTCATACTTCTTTCAGAGTCTAGTTCCAGCAATAGTGGGAGATTTTTTTACTCACCGAGCACCATTGTGGTGTACAGACGTTCCTTTGTTTTCTTGGAACCTACATTGATTTATGTCAATATAGGCACAAGTTATTTAGACGGGCAGGCTACAAGTTAGTTGCTCCTCCCATTCCAACAGATTCTTGGTAAGGTCCATTCCAGACTATGGAGTTCATTGCATTTGACTTCAACTTTTACTTTTATTTATTTTACTTGAGGATTAGCTGGTGAGCTATGTTCTGACTTCTGAGCAATCCACCCATATTCTTTAGAGACTTCATAGATGTAGTTGAGTCACCGATTTAGAGTTCATATGTAATCATGTTTTCTTCCAGATATTTGATTTTATAGATGGATTATGCTAAATGTTTTCAGAATATGTTTCTCTAAACTTTAAGAAAGACATTTTCTTTTGGATTTACATGTTGAACTGCTTGATAGAATAGAAAGAAAAGATTAAAAGGTTTGCTAGTTCAAGTTAAAGCACCAAGTGCCAGTTACAACTAGGTCAGTAATAGGGTTATGGCAGGCTTCCAATTATTCCTTCACATTTATTGCAGCAACATTCCCAACCACCCCTACTTCCGAAAAGGGGGAAAGAAGAAAAGAAGGAAGAAGCTCCATTCTCATAAAAAACGTCACTTGTTTTCTTTAGGACAAATACAGATGCATTATGTGTGTCTGCTCACATCTTTCTCTCTCTCTCTCTCTCTAGGTGATTCCGTACTTCGTCTGTAATTTTTCTATAAGCACCGCCCTTGTGCCTTACTTTGTGTGGAAAAAAATCATCATTTGTCAAGAAAATATGAAATGTATAACATATATGTGAGCCAATAGAGAGGATGATGAAATATTAGAACTCTTACCTAAAAGGGAAGAGATCAGAACTGCTATACACGTGAAAAAGAAGAAAGTAGCCCCAGTAGCCAAAGAACACACAAGCTCCAAATGCGACTTGTGACAAGGCAAATACAATTGCTTTCTCCTGAAAGTAAGAAATTCTAATCTTCAATCCTGAACAGGTACACTGTGCATCTATGCCACTGAGCAACAACATGGTCCATCTTTTGCATAAACAATTTAAGACAGTAATTCATGTTACAAATGAACATGATTAAAAGCACCTAACAGTAAACTTACTTAAACTTAGTAAATAAAGATACATTAAAACAAAAAACTAAAAGAGAAAATAATGCAGATGTTGTTTACCATGCCAGGTAGATTTACAATGAGGATGTAAGTAGTTATACAACGTGAAAGGGTAGCTACACTTTCAACTACCAGACGCAACTTGAGGAGAAGCAAATTCTGAGATAAGATGTAAAAGGGTTCAGCCAGTAGCTCCAGTATACACGCAAAACCTGCTCGGTGGAAATAAAATTCCAAATAAAATAAAAATGTCAAACAACAGAATTTTCAGTTACCAAAAATCACAAAATCAACTTCCGGGGAAGGTCATCGGTCTGATACATGCTACTATCAAGTCTCAAACCTCCAACCAGATGCAGGCACAAGAAACGGTTCTAAGCAGGTCAGGATGACATTAAAATCACATCAAAACCAAAGACATACAGCCAATGAACTGATTGAAAAAAATGCACACACTGGATTTCAGAAGTAAATTTACCATTCTCAAAAAAATAATGCACACACCCAATGAATAACGATTTCAGAAGGGTCTAGATCCAAACTCTCACCAGTGACGGTTCAAAAGCCAAAAAAAGATGCAACCATGAAAACAGAATCAATTTTTTATTTTTTTTAGATAAGTAACCATAGAAAGCTGATTTTTACTGGCTCACATTGATAAGCAGCTTTTAGAATTAGCACAAAACACAATGTTTTAAAAGACTATATCAAAGTTTAAGCTCACCATATATCCATATAGCTTGTGCAAATTGACTAGAATAACTTAGTTCTTGCCACCATAAAACAAAAGTACATCCTGCAAATGTAATAATTATTCCCAAAGGGAGTGCCATCCATGCTACTTTCAAGAGTTTTGCTGCATTTCCTCTTCCTGATGATCCACCACTGCAATTTAAACACAGTAACATCCTTAAACATTAAACGCATAACCAAATAAGATATTTGCAATGAAATTCACAAAGCAGTATATAATATGGCAGAAACCGAAGGAAAAATAACCTTCATGTACTCATCACAATGTCAAACCAGGGAGATTTTGAGAATGATGTCAAACCAGGGAAAGAAACCTGGTTTTTTGGGGGCAATTTTTTTATTTCCCCGGTTTGGTTTCATTTCCCTGGTCATGTCAAACCAGGGAAATAAATCCTCTATTTGCTCAATTATAGGATCTGTGAGCTATTTGGAGTTGATATTAGGAGAGCCATCTAAACGGTCAAAATACTGACATTTGGTTTCCCGAAATATTGTATCCTCTTTCCCTTCCTTGCATATTTTTCCTGAGAACTCAAAACCTTAGCAAACCTATCTGCTCTCGTCTGTGTCAAAGACCTCTAAAAATATTTTCACATACTTATCCATGTTGTTACGAAAAATATTAGTCTTTCTCCACACAGGACTTTTTACATTTTTATGTTGATGCTGAGAAAAGCAGTGGATTTTGTGGAGAATTTAGGAAAATCCGAAAATGCAAAAGTGGATGATTTTACAGACCTTCTGAGCTCTTTGCAGATTAAATGAAAATCCTTGATGATACACCTGCCTAGTTATTCTAACAAGTACAAATAAATATGTGTTCCTAAAATAAGTTAAAAATAACAAGCATCATTGAGTATGATGTGAATCACATAAAACAGCCACAACAAAAGTATAACTCGTTTTATTAACTATGACCATGACAACTTGAAGAAAAATATCCTTACTACATGAGATAAATAGTGTACTCTTTAATCTCAATAATGAGACAGTTGCGACATGTTTCCACTGATTGATAATTTTTATCTATTGAAGCTAAAAGAAGTTGGGAAATGAAATGCGAACAACAAAACTAAATGTAGCATCATAGTAAATATCCAACAGTACCTATAAATGTCTGCCCTCATGCATGCTCTTCTGAAGCCCTCTCGACTAAGAAAAAGCACACAAGTAATGAACAAGTGAAATTGTACAGCATACAACTGCATGATTTACCAACAAGATGTTAGACATTTTCCTGTACATAAAACCAAGAAAGCAGGTTGAGAAGTATAATAAAGCAGCTGAGTTGATAAAACAACTTCTGGAACTCAAATCACCACAAAAATCAAAGAAATAATGGCTAATCGATTTGGTACATGTAAATATTGTGGAGTCTAGTTTACAACCAGTCAGCCACAAAAGTTTATACTACACAAGGGAAAAGAAACAACAAAAAACCTTCCAAAAGAACAGGTGAGAGAGGTCTTCTCACTCTTCAATCCAGCTAAATTAGTTGACAGATCCCTATTTTCTTTCTGTCCATGGAGATGCAGAGGTTGCTATCTTTTTATAATTCAAATTAACAGAAAAGTAGTAGCGGTAATACCTAAATAAAATCAATGTGGAATCTCTGACAGTATTTTACAAAATAGCTGAATTACCAACTCTAATATATGACCAATTCATTCTTTCTTTTGTTCAGCTTTGATCACCTGGCTGTTAGAGCCCACAAAATTCTATTCGAATTTAATATGAAACACCACAAAATGAAAAACAGTTTCCATTATGCTTTATACACTGTTCCCCTCCCCTTTTACTTGGATGTGATGTACTTGAGCTGAGGGTCTCTCGGAAACAGCCTCTCTACCTCCACGAGGTAGTGGTAAGGTCTGCGTACAATCTACCCTCCCCAGACCCCACCTAGTGGGATTTCACTGGGTATGTTGTTGTTGTTGTTGTTGTATTCTCACCCCAAGAAGAGTACAACAAGTGAGACGAAACAACTGCAAACCAACTTATTGATAAATATGCTCTTAAAAAACTATATGCATATACATAAAACAAATAAAACAACATAGCGTCACTCACAAACTTGGGGTCAATTACATGAATCCTTTATATTCATTCTTTTGCTAAGATTAGCGTTGAGCACCCCGACTATTCCACTGTATACTTTGTACGTCACACCAGCACAGATATCGGGTAACTATGTCTACTAAAGCTTAAGTAGATGAGAGCAAAATCAACTAGCAAGGATCAGGGTTCACCAAATTCATTAACTGCTATCTCTTATCTTTAGCATAATTTCTTCATTACTATATTTTCATTTCATACTTGAGTTTGATATATCATACTTGAGCTGAGGATCTATTGGAAAAATCCTCTCTGCCTTCAAAAGGTAGGCCTGTGCAATTACACTTGATTAGTTGGTTTGTCGTTGTTGTTGTTGTTGTTGCTGCTAATACTACACCTTGGGAGCTGAATCCTCTACATTAATTCAACTTTTCTTGGGTTCATTTCACTCCAATGCTCACTAAATTGTCATTTAAATCTTTGAAACAACTTCTAATTGGATCACTTACCATATAGAAAGACGATAATTTTTGAGAAGTAATTTATTTTTTTAGGATAATTGTAGTGTCCGGGAAAGCTTTCGCACACCTATAACCACCCACCAACAACAAGTATCAGCTAACTCTGTTCACTAAGGGTGGAACAAATGAGAAAAAATCTTGTTGGAATTCGAACCTAAAACCTCGTGATTCTCAATTCACTTCACGAAACCTCGTAATTACTAAAAAAAAAACTAAAAAGCAAAACGGAAATGATAAAGAACAAGGATTAAAATAGAAGATTACCGCATAATCTTCTTCAGTTAGGTGTCGAACGATCCAAGTGTTGAATATGAACGGTATTCCCCTTGATAAAAATTGAGTAGCTACAAGTATAACACATTACTCAACAAAAAACTATATGAAGAAAAAATAAAAAATTGAACAAAGAAAAACTGAGAAGATAAGCACTGACCGAGCAAATACTTGAATGTGTGAGATAGATTCGCCGGACGGTCACCTTCTTCACTTGATTTTGACATTGCTTTAACTAAATTTCTCTTCTCTATCTATGGCGTCGATTGATCGAACAAGTGAAGAAGAACATGAATAAAATTGGGTTTATTGGGTTGTTTACGGTCCGCTATTACTTTAAATAATGTGGACTTGAACCGGGTTTATTCGGAGGAATTGTGGTGGGATTGCTTAAATCAAAGTTCGGGTTCAAATTTTAATAGGTTATATAATGTGCGATCTAGTTTTAGGGCCCATTTGGCTTAGCTTAAATATATTTGAGGATTTTCGCAAATAGTCTCTATAATAAACTTAGTTATGTTTTATAGCTATAGTTTGCATATTTATGAGTTGTAGCTACAGTTTAAGCTGTCTCGTTTGTATAATTCGTAGATTTGTATAATTTGCGGGTGCATTTGTATAATTCAATTATTTTTGTATAAACTCGAAATAACAAGTTTATACAATTACAAATATCAAAAGTGTAAACATTTGTACAAATTATATTATATAAATTTTGAATTATACAAAAGTTATACAAACGTGTGAATTATACAAAACAAATAGTTGAGCCGTGTAATTATAGCTAAAAGTAGATTGCGAATTGTAATTAAGTCAAACTATAGATATGTTAAGTAATTAACTAGTATATGTTTGCTTATACACGTAATTTTCCCTTATTTTTTACTCCTTTGTATCTTAAATATAATCTCTCTTCATTAAATATTTATTTTATTAAGGTGTTTATAGTCTTCAAGAACAATTCACAACGAAGGAAAAAATAATTAATTTTTGTCTTAAATTTTTAAAGTAAAATAATTATTATTAGAGATTCAGATAGATAATTTAAGAATAGGGAATTTCTAAATAAGTTTTTTCATTTACAACTAAAACATTTGACTTCTAAAATTGTCAAAATTGTCGCAAATCATATTTTGAAGCCCTGCTGTATAACTCTAATCATTGAATCAAAGCCAAAACTACAAAGAAAGCTAAAACAGCTAATTCTCCAACAACAACATAGTGACGAACTATATCAAATACACCATGTACAAGAGTGTTAAATGGACGAGTTGAATTAAATTTGAATGACTTAAAATGTGATTAGTTAATGAATGAGTGAGTTATTAATCCAATCAAACTCGGCTAGTCATAATTTCATAGCTAATTTTACCGCCCTAATAACATATAATCCTCGTGAGTGTCGAGTCATCTTCCTTTCTACAGTGATGCTGATGTGAAATGGTCCTTTTCTTACAACCGTTAAGAAGAAGAAACACACTGAAAAGAAGTATATATTTAGCAACATATCATGGCATGAAAACTAGAGCCAGGTCAAATAGACTCTCTACCTGCATGATGAGGTAGTAGTAAGGTCTACGTACACTCTACCCTCTCCAGACCCCACTTAGTGGGATTTTACAGGACATGTTGTTGTTGTTGTATCATGAAAGAACACTATGGGGACAAGATGAGTGGGGAGTGGAAGTTTGGAGATGATCAAGGAGTCCTAGCAATGGTACTATGAAGGATTGTTTAGGTTATTGATAGTTTTGGGCAGTTTACAAGCAAATCTCTCACACAATTTTCATTTAGCAACTGAGACTTTTAAGGAAATCTGTTGAACAACACAAGGTTCTTAGATATGCACAAGATATTAAAGACAAATCTTCCATACAGGAAATCAGAAGATCTTCTAAATCTAGAAATTGAAGTAAAAGTTTCCCTAACAACAGAAACCCTGCTCTAAATTGACAAATTAAAGTGACCTTAGCTCAACTACATCAGATTGTTCAGGAGGAAATTAACATCAGGAGTGACAACAGCCCGTTTTCCGAGTTCTCCCAGCTGACAACACTGCTTCTCAGCAGTGTTGATTGCAATAACATCTTGAGAAAAAGAGCATTCTATACCAGGAGAAACCTGCAAGTAATTTCTTGATGTTAGAGGAGTTTCATGTTGACAGACACATTGCAAGCTACTGCATATGGATAAGTATATGCTCGAGACCAAAAAAAAATGATTGAACATTATGACGAATGTATTTGCAAAAAACTGCAGGTCTATTTTCCACTTCCGTTTCACAGATCACTTTGCTAGCTCATACTTCAAATGCGAGATAGATGAAAAGGACTCATTAACCGAAGTACCAAACATTATGAAGCTTAAGAATTGTTTGAACCATAAGTCTCAGTGGAAATAAGGAAGAAAGAAAATGGAAATCTCAGTGGAAATAAGGAAGAAAGAAAATGGAAAAAGATGTGATGCTTGTTCTGCTAAATAAATTGATTCTTTGCATGATAAAATGCTAAAGCTCGGGTCATTCATGGACAGTTCACAGTAAACACTCTGGAGTCCTAATAGTTTAACCATCTTACGGAAGTGTAATATCTTTAAACTGAGAAGAAGAGCTTATTATCAAACTGAAAATTTTAGTTTGTCTTGAAAGCAAGGAAAAGATGTGACTCACATCGTATAGAATGTCTCCAAGCTTCAATTTAATTACTCCACTCTTGTAAACCAGCATTTTCCCCATGCTTCCCGCGGGCAACTCTTGCAAACTGCACGCTTTGTTTGTAGTATTATTATGTCGTCTGGAGATTGTAGAGCTGTCAGCTATCTCTTTCCCTTTTGCACTGGCAAGAAGCCTGGGAGCACTGCCAGCAACTTCTTTTCCCTTAAGCATAGGTGATGACAATGTTGCAGCTTTATCACTTTTATCCCCTGGCATCGTCAAGCAGACAGCAGTATCTCTACCTCCTGTGCTAGCTTGCAGCTTGCTTAGGGGTAAATTAGCAGGAAGCTGAAGAAAAAGAAGCTGCACATCATCCTTCTTTTCCTGTTAACCAAATATCCATATTAGTAATCTAAGGAAGAACTTCTTGTTTTTTCTATGAATATGATTTTGTATTCTGAATTTACTGCATAGAGCAGATACCAACCAGTAAGCCAAGCTCTGAAGCAGGATTTATATTATTTTCATCATACACAGCATTTTTTGCAGCCTCTCCAAATACAGCTTCATTTAAAATTTCTACAAGCCAGAAAAAACAGGAACAAATAAATGATAATGCAAAATCATGGCATGAAACATGAGAAACAAACAGGAGAGTTATATCATCTTCTTTAAGACAATATCATTCATACTAAATAAGCAATAGTTGCTGCATCATAAACCACAATAACTTTCTTTCTTTATCATCATTCATCACTAAATAAATGACTCAAACAAGTCACATGCCCAGAAGCAACCGACAATTGACAAGAGGGACTAAGCTATGCTCTTCCAATTGCAGCAAATGGTCGGAAATCATAGAGAAAGACACTAGCACTGTATTAAAAAGAGAAATACTTCTGACAACGTGGCAGATAAGTGTACTACACCAGGCACTGACATTAGCAAAAACTGAAGTTTCTTGTATTCAAAGTGGAGAAAGGTCTGAAAGTGGATAGGCCCAGGGCTTTAGGGTAGTGGTAAGAACACAATGCATGATATGTCGCCTAGGCACACATCACGGGTTTGAATCCTGCCGCAGACAAAAACTAGCTTTTAAGTGGAGAAGGGTAGAGGGGCAGCCTCAATATTCATCGAGTTTCGAACTATGAGCCATTGGCCCTCGAGAATTTCTTGGTTATAAAAAAAATCTAGGAGTGGATATACAATTTGATAAATTCACACTTTATGGTAAAATGACAAAAAGTTAGTTTCATATGGTAATATGAAATGGAAATTATAGGGACAACCTCTAATTTGAATGATTGACATACTTTTAGGGCAACACACAGGAAAGCAAACTAGTCTGTTAGGGGAAAAGGAAGTTAGATTATTTTTGCTTTAAAATGTTCCTGTTTATTCAGAAAATACCTGGATCTCCAGCATATGGTCTTCTCAGAGGAAGGGTTACAGGATAGTTGCTATGATGGTAATCCTGCCAAAGAATCAAGAAGCAAAAGGGTCAATTAATGGACGTCGGCTTGGGCATTGTGGTGCCTAAAGAGATGTGATAGCAGGAAAAATCATTACCCAAGGTTCTTTATACTCTTTCTTCCTTTTAAGTAAAGAATCTGAATTATTGACTGACATTTCAGCAAGATCTGGTCCAGTACTTGAAGGTAAAGTAGGTAAAGAATCAATGTCCATGTTATCACAAGATTCATCGTCTTTCAGAGAACTATCCCGATTGACAGTGAGTTCCCAAGACTTCCCAAAAGTTTTTGTGGAAGTTGGTGATGCTACTCCATGAGCAAACGCAACCTCAACTGCAGCTTTCATTTGAATGTCAATGCACTTCCATAAGAAAAAATAATAATCATCGATGACCATAAACAATAAGGAATGAGAAAACTGCCAATAACTAATAGTATGATGAATAAACTGTCAAGGTGCATATGTCTAGCCAGACTTGCACACTTGACATATTGATCACAATGCATCTCATATAAAAACTTGAAGAGTGACACAAAACTGAAGCATCATTAGTGATTCCAGGAGAAGAGAAAGCTTACCTTTTTTCTCTGTTTTAGGTTTCTGTCTAGTCAAGCGCTCCTGATCAGACAAAAGAGAATAGTTATTGTCAACACTAGCGGACCCAAGATTATCATTAAAGGGGTGTCAATGGTTGTAGTAGAAAATATAATTATTGTCATTTGTCAACTTACTATGAGGAGACTAAAGTTGTAAACTTGTAATAGAAATACTACTTAAATGATGCAATGTTTCAGTATGCATCCTTTCTTCTGTTATACAATTTTTGTCATTCATAAAGACCCTTTTGGATGGGATGAGCACAATTACTAAGAAATTGATTCACTTATATCCTCAATCAAATAATAGACGCCATATAAAATTCACTTATAATTCCACTTTAATCACCCATTTCTTAGTTGTATTTCACATTATATCATTTTTTTCTGGGATGATGTCAACTTATTGATATCAGTTCTACTCTAAACTTCATTCATTTTGATTTGAATCCCCATTATAGCTTTCCCCTCTTCTTCTTCTTCTTCTTCCCTTTTTCATATTCACAGGACCACCCCGCCGAAAATAATTTCAAAACCACCTTTATTTTCTCTAATATTTTTGGACACACCTATATAATATTTCATTGGATTTTCCCAAAAGAACACTACTACTTTATAACTACCATCATCCTACAGCAACATTTTCCCCTCATATGGGCTTGAGAGAGTTACTAGCTATGCAAAATCTTAGGTAGGAAGAGTTTGTGTTCCCAATAGAGCGAAATAGATATATGAGGATTGATATAGCCAACTCCAATTAGTCTTAAGATTGAGAAACAGGGTGCATTTGCTATGAAGGAAAACGTTCTCTTGAAAAATAGATGGTTTCTTACTTATTTTCTTATGTTCAGTGATATTATTCCTAAAAGTATTTATATATAATCTAGACAAATATGATGAGAAGTGGGCTAGGGGTGCTGTTGGAGGGTGGAAGGTCACAACTAATGTGGAATGCCACTTGAGAAACTTTTTTTTCCCTTCTTTTACTAGGAAAGTCATTTTCCTCACTCTTAATAACTTGTTTTCCTAGAAGAAATATTTTCCAAAATAATATATTATATACATAAAAGGAAAATATTTGAAATCCATAATGAAGCACATGGCTTTGACATACACTACAAAGTGAAGCTAACTAAATAAACAAAAAGATAAACACAATAATTATTTGTCTCTTTTTAAAAAAACCTTATATTAATATCTCTTGATTATTGTGATAAAACTAGATAAGCACATAGGAGCAAGCAATAACAACTACAAAGTGAAAAATGGAGGGTGAATTTACATTGACTTTGCGCAGAATAGCTTCAGCAGCTTCATTATCATCCCTATCCTCATTTCCATCTGCTTCACTGCAAAAAAAAAAACTAACAAAATCAGTACTAAAAAATACACTGTAAATGCCAAAAAAAAAAAAAAAGATGTACTTTTTATGTTGTGCAGGATTTTGCTTCTTTCGACGGGGAGGTCCTTTGGGAGCAAATTTCACCTGTAAAATAAGAGTTAAAAATGAATAATTTAGTAACAGAAGAGAGAGATCTGTAGGATAATGGAACAAAATTTGGAAATTTGTGAAAAAAAAAAACCTTTCTAGTGCTGGAAGAAGAAAGAGGTAAATCTGGATCCATGGTAGTTTATGTAGAAAATGACGAACTTGTAGATAAATTGGGTAAAATACGGGTGAGAATTAACGGATCTAAGGCAGAATTGCAGAAGATGATCGTGAAGAAGAAGAAGGAGGAAAAAAAAAAGAAGCAGAAAATGCGATTCGAACCCCAGACGTTGGTCAAGGCAGATTGGCGATACAACCACAGGAACTAAATGCAACGTTAAGCCCTACGGTGGAATATAAAATATATGTATGCATTTTTCTGAATTTTGCTAAATTAAGTTAATTTATCATTTTTTACGGGGGTTCTCCAATCTGATGTCTGGTATCGCATTGGAGTTTGATTAATCTGAATTTGAATTAGATAGGACTCATCCTAAGGGTAGCGCTTGTAATCCTACAAGTTGGATATGAAGAGTGTAGAGTGTATACAGATCTTACTCCCACCTTCTAGAGATAGAAATGTTGTTAACGATAGCACTTCGGCTTAAAATAGAGCATAAACAAGTAGTTTGAAAAAGGGTGTATAGAAATAAGAACAGTAATAACAACAAAATGATGTGAAAATGAGAGCACTACACATCATACAGAAGAATGGATAGTATTACAACAAAAAACACACGTGATACCCAAAGAACAAGAAACAATAGAATAGTGCTTATACCATTTATAAGAAAGGAGGTTCAAGTACAACCACCAAGTCTCTTATGCTCTCTCACTGTTGTGTCTTATGTGAAAGAAAGAAATAAAGTCTCTCATTGATTAGGAAGATAACTCTTTATTTATATTGAATTGTATTTCTATTAAGATTGTAAAGATCTAGTAAAAGAGAGTGATCTCACACGTATGAGAAATACGCTTACAAGACAAAACGACAGGTCAATTTATATATATACCAACCCCAACTCACGAGATACACATGAGACCTAATCTAAATTTGACCTTGAAAACTTTTTTGGGGGTATTTTGAGCATACCCAAAATACGTCCAAATGCATACTTATTATTTGTGTCCAAATTTATTTTCTACGCTAAAAGTTAATCGATACAATTAATGTTACAACCGTTACATTTATAATTTTGACTTTTACTACTCAACATTGCCAATACATATCCTAGTTCTCGAAGACGTGCGTTGCACGTATATTCTACGCTTAAGAGTATAAATATTATAAATGAAAAAGTATTTGAATTAATTTTTTAGATGTCATATGAACATGTGAAGAAAACAACTATATTTTATCTTTTAGAGCTATTTTTCTCTACAATAATTTTTATTTTATAAGGCACATAATAGATGATGTTCTTGTTGTTGGTTCTCATATTTGACTTTTGCATTGAATATGCACATAAATCAAAAATAGTTATTTTACTTTCCATTTCTATTTTTCCCGTTTATAAAATACGAATTAAACATAAAAAATATATCCAATTTGTGAAATCATATATATAATCACTTGTTTACCTTACATCCAACACAAATATGTTCATATCCTTGTAAAAGATTTTCAATCATTCATCTAGGCATGATTATTCAAGGGTCAATAACAATGTTGTATTATCAGTTATATAAGAGTGGTATAAGAATGTGAAAAGTTATTAGCTAAAAAACTAATATACGAAAAAATGAAAGATAGAAAAAATTAATGTAATAACTAAAAGAATTCATAGTGCTATAACTAAAGAATGTAAAATAATGTGAATACCATTTGCAATAATTAGTAATAACTAAGAGAATTTATAATGTCATAACTAAAAAATTAAAGTGTAATAGCATAATTTCTTATTAATTGTACATTTACTTAAATAAATAACTTCTAATTAATTTATTGTTTATTTAGATAGTTAATTATATTTTAATATAATGTAGGAGCAAAATGGTAATCCAACGTTGCACTTTAAAGATTTATGTGCGCTACACATTTATTCTATGTTATTTAATATAAAATATATTTTGCAAATGAGACACGCACGCACCCGCATACCCCTCCCCCCCTCCCCCCCCCCACGCCATATGAATTTTCGTTCGACTAAAATATATATATATATATATATATATATATCATTGTAGATAAAGTAATTATTATGTCTTGAATCAACAAAACAATTCGTGACAATTCTTTGACACATGCGAATTTCAATAATTTTAAAAAAGACATTAAGAAGCATACATATGCATCAAAGGAGAAATTGTTAGAAAAAAAAATGAATTAGACTATTCACGTTAGCTTCATATATTGAAACATTACATTCTACTGTATATATTAAGAAAAAAATTTAAAAATTATTATTATATAAAAAAAAATTATTTCCCTCAAGTAGTCGAGGGTTTGGAGTATATTCTCTTAGAATATAATGATTTATTTCATCAGAATAATGGTACCGAGATTCCACTGATCTTCAAACTCATTCAATAATAATAAATCACACGAAAATTACTAAAGTGTAAGAAGAAGAAGAGTAGAAGATTAAAAAATTTTCATGGTTGAAATATGATAGGACCCTCTATTTATAGCCAAGAAAGGGTAGTATGAACTTGTACTTATTGTGCCTTATCTGAAATGTTATGACCCTTCAAAAAAGTGACAATCCTTTGCAAAAGTCACAACTTATCGAAATAGTCAAAATTCTTTGGAAAAGTTGCAACTTATCTCAAAAGTCACCGTCATTTGTAAAAGTCATAACTCATCAGAAAAGACACAACTCTTCATAAAAGTCACAATTTTTTAAGAGAACATATGTTATTCAAATAGAAATATATGGGTGTTTTAAGTAGGGGTATTATATAACTTAACATTCAAGTTAGAGAGTTCATGCTTTTAAACTAGTACGAATTTTCTGACACGTGCGTTGCACGTGATTACCAATTTCAAAAATATATGTTATAGTAAATAGTATTGCTTATTTAAGCGAAGATTTGAATAATAAGATTGGTAAAAAATACTATTGCAGATTATTTTGTGAATGTTCAATGTGGATCGTTATATATATCTCTTATTCACGCAAATCTATGAAGATGGTCAATGAAAATTTTTACTAGTTAAATGCAATTATGTATATATTTATTTCTATTTGATGAGGTTCAATCATGTAATTAGTCTTATCTCACTAATATTATCTTATAGACAATATTTGTTTTGTATTTTTCTTATCATCTGATCAATGTGCTTTGCATGTGTATTGTTAAATTGTTTAGATGTCATAGAACATGTGAAGAGAACAACTACATTTTATATATTCACATATTTTCACATTTATTGTGAGTTTTTTTTGTTTAAAAAAAAAACTCGAAACATTTTAAAATAATATATTTTCAAGTTAGAAGATCTCGTTAACTTGATAATACATTTGTGACAAATACACTACTTTAGTTAAAATATAAATACCTACCTAAATATAAATATATATTTGCATTAATGAAAATATTTATCTCATAAAATTAGCTATTGAATAAATAATAAAAATTAAACTAATACAAACTTCAACTTGTGTTATTACAAGTCATATAAATTTTTCTTCGTCTAAAATACTAAAATATTAAGAAATAGTAAATAAGTAAAACAAAAGAGCAATGTTTATATAGTAATAGCTATTTTGAAGCAAACTTTCTGGGAGTCTACATCACATAAGTAACATTGATAAATAAAGTCATTCTTTTGTCTTGAGCATAAAAAATAAATCGTGACAATTCTGTAAATTTTGGAAAAATTTATTTAGAAGCATATATCAACATCACAAGAGAATTGTTAACAAAAGTAAATGAATTTAGACTACATCATGCTAAATTCATATATTGGAACATTACATACTAATGTGTATATTAAGCATTAAAATTATTATTACATCATTAAAATTAAATTATTTTTCTCAAGTACTCAAGGTTATGGAATATACCCTCTTAGGATAGAACGACTTACTCCATCAAAATAGTGGTACCTCATATTACGCTAAACTTCGAACTCACTCAACGACAATAAATTACACAAAAAAAATTTTAAATGCAAGAAGAAGAGTAGAAGATTAGAAAAAATTGTGGTTGAAAAATGAGAGAAAGTCCCTCTATTTATAGTAACAAAGGGTAGTATGAATAAATATTTTTTTGTATCTTATCTAAAAAATCATGACCTTTCCGAGAAGTCACAACTTATTGAAAAAGTCACAACTCATCAAAAAAGTCACAACCTAAGTTAGGAATATTATAGCAATTTAACATTCAAGTTAGGAGTTCATGCTTTTAAGGTAATATAGAAATATATATATATATATATATATATATATATATACACACACACACACACTCAACACACTAAAAATTCTGGTTTTCTTCGGAAGTTGTTCTTCTCCATTTGTTTTCTCGGCAATAATTTTGTGCAAACTCTAAATTTTTAGTCATGGTGTTTAAAAGTGATTGTGTAACTTTGAAGAGCAATCGGCAACAACAATTTGTGTTTTTGAGGATTAATTTGCTTTCAAAACAACGGCTTACCACGGCATAAAATTATTTACAGCACGCTTTTCACTATTTTATTTATGTTCAATATCAATATTATGCTATTTTTCTAACATGTATACTCCATTAATGAACTATAGTTAAACGATAAAAACTGAGAAATATCATAGGATATATTGTTTTTGTACAATAATTGAGTACTCAAAAGTTTTTGTTATTTATTTTTACGAGTAAATGAAATAATAGAAGTCATTCCCTCTGGTATGAATATATTTACGTAAAGTCATGCTAATTTCATATGAATATTTTCTCTAGTACCATTCCTTAAATTCCATGGTTTTGATCCTTAGAATTTGATTTTTTTTTTTATGACCATGGGTACCTACCACCACCAACAGGTACCACGATACCAGGTAAATCTATCCACCAGCTTTGAGGGATCTTCGGGTAGAGCTCAATGCTTTAAAACAATTGTAGACTAAGAAAATGTTCATATATCAAATGGAAATAATAGTGAATATTATTTTTTATTGTTAAGGAAGAAGGGCCTACAAACAAACATACCGCATACACACATCTACAACAACAAAAATACCGGGGGGCGGGGGGTGTCTAGAGAGTGTAGAGTGTAGAGTGTACAGACCTTACCTCTACCTTGAGAAAGTAGAGAGGTTGTTTTTGATAGATATACCCTCGACTTGAAAGAACAATTAAAAATGAGGTTGTAGCGACAAGTGGAAACAACAAGATAATAAGATAACCGAAGCTAAAGGAACATGGAGTAACATACTAAAACACAGAAAGAAAACGAATACACTCGACTACCTACTAATACAAATGCAATCTAAAATCAATGTATTGGATTGGAACATAAATTCCTGGAAAGAAAAAAAATAGGTTAAGGAAAAGCTTTTGCCATAGAAGGTATTGATTAAAATGACTGTGTAACATATACACAAGAAAGCCCACATACATATCACCCTTTGTTTGATTTTGTGTGAAGGTACATACAATATGAAGTGATCTTAAACATGTCATGACATGTCTGTGGCTATAAAATCATGCTATTAAAACAAATAAAAAGTTTATGTTATCAAGATATTAGAAAATGTCATTCTTTTAAAAAGAGATTGAAAAGAAAAGAGCATAGAAGAACAAAGGATGTTATTAACCTTCTTTTGTAGTATGACGTAACTCACCTGCTTAGCCACACTGTCTATATTCTCAAAGACTTCACAACCACAGTTCTATCTCAAAGTATCAGCCAATCCATATTCTAAGTTAATGCTAGCTTCCTACAACACTATGCTCTTCCCGCTAAACTAATAGCTAAAATCAAATGATAATACAGCACCCCTTACGCACACTACAACACAAAAACTTAGTCCATTACTGCTAAGGGAAAAAGTACTACACGACTCAACCAGGAAGCATTTATACAGCCACCTATTTCTTTCTAGGCTTCTCTTCTTACCCAGTTTGATGAGCTAAATTATCTCTCTTGGTGCTGAAACCTAGTTCTAAAGAATAACCAAGTAAAGCCAACAAGGTTAAATTTAATACAGCTATATTTAAGGATAAGCAAATTTCTCAACACTTGGCCCAGAACAGGAATGCCCATTGCACTACAAGAATCTTTTCCTGTCACAAGACATCTGGAGAATATATCAGAATCAAATAACAAAGAAATAATCCAGAGACATGTGAACGTAATAGTCATCCTATCAAGTCACATACCCTGAGGACCTTCACATCTTGAAGATGCACCTTCTGGAGAGAAATAGCAAAGGCACGCATCAGGCTGCTGTCTGAATATTATCTCATTGTTAAATTAGTTTTAGAACGTAAGAGAGAAAACCCGTATAGCAAAGAAAACCAAAATTGATAAGCATTGAATGTCAGTCGAGGAAAAAACACAACGCAAACTGTCAGTGATCAGTCATCAAGAAAATCCAACAGAATAATTAAATAAGTTTGAAATCATATGCTAGGCAGCTATGACAAAAGACGAATGTTCGGCATTATTAATATCCATATGGCACCTAATTAGCTGCTCCAACACATGAGGAATGGACTGAACTCCTCATCTCTCTGCAAATATCATAATAGTACAGCACGGTTAAAGAAGTAAGACATGGCAAGAGGTAAGAAATCATGTGAAGTGCTCCAACAAATCAGCCTGTCAAAATATGGCAACAAGGAAAAACGTTAAGACCAAATCATCAAACAATGTGCTCATATTTAATGAATTAAACTAAATTAAAATAAAGCTTTTTCAAACTAGAGGAAAAAGAAAAATAAATCTCTAAAGAAGTCAAATTCCAACAAGTGGAACAGAAGGGCCAAATTCTAGACATAGATACTTGTCCAGGTAGAAGTAGAACAAATGAAAATGGCTGACAAATTTGGTTACCTACATTCTAATTCCTCCTCGCCAACTCTTTTTTCTTTCTCGGGGAAGTTAGTGGAAGTGGAAGAATAGTTAAGAAATGGTCACAAAAGATGCTGAAAAGGTTAGATACAGAAAGCACCTATGAGTATGGCTAATATATAAGTACCCCCACCCCTCAAAAAAGGAGTGTGTGTGTGTGGGTGGGGACTAAAGGTGGAAAACAGTGAGTTATCATCAGCTATGAGTCTGTGATAATAAGACATGATTCTCCTTCAGCCCCAGGTACCATAAGATCGCTAAGAAATCAAGATGTCCCAGGGTAAGTGTGACTGTGTGAGTATGGGTGCATACACAAGGCATGAAAAGTGCAAACCAAGATTGTACACCAAAACAAAAAGTTGCAACTGTAACATTTCCATACCATGTACTACAAGTAAATACAAAGTTAACTGCATCATCATTTCATCTCCGACATGAACTTTTCATACTCTGCATCTGTACCATATGGAGGTTTCTCTGCAGATGGTGGAGGTGGAGGTGGAGGTGCAGGTGCAGGTTCTGGTGGATTTGAGGCCCAGGGAACATTGCTCATACTCTGTGAATGATCTACACTGGACTGTGTTGCAGTTGGAGGAAGAGGAGGTGGTGGTGCCATGCCATAATAAGAAGGATAGCTGTATGAAGATGTTGGATATGCAGGTTGGGTATGGGGTGGCAATGCAGCGATGGAATTGCCATAGGCATAACTGGGAAGCGATTGAACAGGAGCACTATTATGAGATTGCACTCCGGGAGGATAACTTTGTTGTGTCTCACCAGAAGATGTATAATTTTGCTGGTTTTCGCCAGAAGAAACTGTCTGAGCCGGGACACTGGAAGATGGTGTTGGCATTGGTGGAGGATACTGTGCACCATATGGAGGTACAAATTGACCTGGAGGAGGAGGATACATGATTGATCCAGGAGGTGGGTAAGAGGCATATGGTGGAGGCACAGGTGGTCCCCAAGGAACTGGAGTCCCAGCATACCCACCAGGGGGACCAATGGGACCACCCGTTGCATACTGCTGAGACGGATAGACTCCAGATGCCTGATTAGGAGCAGGATATGGGGGCATTGCTGGAGCAGGAGGGCTTGGAGGCACAGCAGGCTGAGGGGGTTTGCCGGCTATTCTCACAGCAATAGTTCTCCCATCAAGACAATGACCATTCATGCTAGCAATGGCACTATTAGCTTGTTGAACATCTGAATACTTAACAAAACCATAACCTTTACTCAGACCACTGAGACGATCCTTTATAACTTTAGCCATTACGATGGTACCAAAGGGAGAGAATAAATTGATCAAACCATCATCATCCAGAGTAGGAGGAAGGTAACCAATATACAAGTTTGTATCGTCAAATTCTTTTGGCTTCATTATATTTGACCCTAATCCAGGGTGTGAATTGGTACCACCACCACTTGTATTATTACTGCTGGCCCAAGGAGGATTACTGCCTGTGCTTCCAGGACCAAGAGCAAGAGTTGCTGCATTCTGCTTAAGTGATGATTCAGGAACTGTCCCTCCCAATTCTGCCAAGAAGTTCTGATACTCATCATCCATTTTCTTTCCAGTAGTATTTTTCACTGGACAATCTATAGTGGGATGTCCTCCATCACCACATATTTTGCAAAGCACATCACTTTTAAATGTGGTGGTGCGAGAAGGACAAGCATATTGCCTATGACCTGGTTCACCACAAAGCCTACAAAACTCTTCATCTCTAATCGTTCCATTCAACGCTGCAAGTTCCCTGAGCTGCTGCCTCTTATGCTCATTAAGTACTTCATCGACGGGCTGCAAAAGCTTCTCCAACATAGCTGCAGCAGCCTCAAGTGACTCCTGAGTATCAGCTTCCACTAGCACATGTAAATCCTCATTCTCTGCCGGATCATGTTTTAAATTCCCTTTCTGTTGGAACCTCCCTTCTTTAATCGACCCTTTACCTCGAATTACAATCTTTGCTCCAGTCTCCTTTTCCATTCGCTTCTGAGTATTCCCTCTCGGCCCAATTATAAGGCCGATAAAATTATAACCCGGGTACTCCTTCATTGGAATGTAAAGCTTTTTATGAAGTTTAGGAGGCCTATAATCTGCTGGTGGCTTAAAAGCTGGATTTTTCTTTATTATCTGTGATATAATCTCTTGTCTTTCCCTATTTAGTTTTTCTCGAGCACGATACTCCCTCGTATTTATACGTACACCCATATTATCATATATAGGTTCAGGCGAAGGGGATCGAGCTCCTTCAGGTCTATCATCTAAAGGCATACCAGATTGCAGTTTCCTACTAATTTCAAGTAATCTACTGTTAAGAGCTTGTACTTCAGGGCCAAATTCAATACCTCCAGCGAAATCCTTCATGAAATCAGGCAACTGAATCACCGGCTTCGGCTCATCATCCGCCCACCTCGATTTCCTCTTTCGTCCAGCCCCGCTTCCATCATTTCCTCCAGTGCCATCATTGCTAGAATCAGTCGGGGGTGGGTCCCATCGGCTTCTCCTCCTTCTTCTACTGGAAGTTTCTTCTTCACCACCTGATTGGTCCCTCTCGGCACCACCACTATGAGTGTTAGTCAACCCATTAGCCGACAACAATGGCTTCTGTAACATAAGATTTGAATTCAAATCTGATAGTTTGTTTTGAGCTGAATTATTGTCGCCTGGCTTAGCTGAGTTTTCACGAAAGTTGGAATTTGAGCCGTTCAGCTCGGCATTTTCACAAACACCTGGTGCGGGATCTTGACCTAGGGTTTGAGAAGGGTTTTGATAGTACGAATCTGAAGAATTTTGGTACTGCTCGTGTGAATTTACGTTTTGTGATGGTTCTTGAACTGGGTGTGATTGGGAATCCATTGAAGATTTTCGAACAAAACTGGGATGAATTGTATATAGAAGACTCAAGAAATATACGCGGGATCGTGTTTGTGTTTGTGTTGTGTGTGTCTATATCGGGATAATACTCCGGTTTGAAAAGGGCTTGGATATGATAAGTTGGGCTTAAACCAATTGGGCCACTTTTCTTGACCTATCTTGATTTTCCGAGACTTCTTAATTGACTAGTTGTACATAGTCTTGGGCTATGTAACAAAGGATTGTTTCAAACTTAGATGTGATACGATGAGATAGAATGCAATAGAAACAAAGACAAGGAATAAGTTAGGAAAAACTACATAAATGAACCATAAAACTCAAAATAATTACATGTTCATACCTCCCATCCAAAGTAATTCAAGAAATATTCATTCTCTAAAAAAAATTACAGCCCATACCCTTCATTCATTAAAGTTGATAATTTTTGCTTAACTGATAAATCAATATCATATGATGTATTGGTATCAGACTAATAATTTCACTTAACTGATACTAAATTAGTATTTATATATCTATATTACCTTAAAACATGAACTCCTAACTTGAATATTAAATTACTATAATATCCCTAACATAGGTTGTGACTTTTTCGATGAGTTGTAACTTTTCTGATAAGTCGTGACTTTTTTCATAGTGTTGTGATTTTTCGATGAGTTGTGGCTTTCCCAAAGAGTTGTGACTTTTCCAAATAGTTGTGACTTTTCAATAAGTCGTGACGTTTCCAAAGGGTTGTGGCTTCTTGGAAAGGTCATGACTTTTTAGATAAGACACAAAAAACACTTGTTCATACTATCATTTGTTGACTATAAATAGAGGGGTTTCCTCTCATTTTTCAACCACATTTTTTTTTGAATCTTCTACTATTCTTCTTCTTGCATTTTAAAATTTTTCGTGTGATTTATTGTCGTTGAGTGAGTTCAAAGTTTAGCGGAATATGATGTACCACTATTTTGATAAAGTAAATTGTTCTATCATAAGAGGGTATATTCCTTAACCTCGAATACTTGAGGAAAATAATTCTGATGATATAATAACTATTTTTTTTCTTAGATAGTATGAAATGTTCCAATTTTTCCTATTCGGCGGTTCGATCTATGATTTATCATTCATGGACGTTGATAAGATCCAATATATGAAGTCAACTTGATGTAGTCTAAACTCATTTGTTTTTATTAACAATTTCTCTTGTGACGTAGATATATGCTTCTGAATATCTTTTTCAAAAATTATTAAACTTTTCAAGAGTTAGAGAATTGTCATGATTTGTTTTTTGATGCTCAAGACAAAAGAATGACTTTATTTATCAATGCTACTTATGTGATTTAGATTGTCAAGAAATTTGCTTCAAAATAGTTATTACTATATAAACATTATCTTTTTGTTAATATAAACATTGCCCTTTTATTTTATTGATTTACTATTTCTTAATATTTAAGTATTTTCGACGAAAAAAAGTTTATATGACTTGTAATAACGCCAGTTGAAGTTTGTATTACTTTAATTTTTATTGTAGTCTACATTCATTTGTTATTGTTAATAATTTCTCGTGTGATGTAGATATATGCTTCTGAATATCTTTTTCCAAAATTATTCAACTTCTCAAGAGTTAGAGAATTGTCACGATTTGTTTTTCTGAATCATTTAAAATTTATATGAATGTGAAAATATGTGAATATATATGAATCATTTAAAATTATATGAATGTGAAAATATGTGAATATATATGAATCATTTAAAATTTATCATCAGCAAAAATAAATTTTATATTTAGTAATATGGAATACACATTTTTATTTTGTCTCTACACTAAATTAAAATCTAATAGCTATAAAAAAAAATAGTAACATTAATTAAAAGTCCTACTTATTTATGTAAGTATAACATTTAGGGAGAATTACGCGAGTTGGCAAACATTACTATGTTATTATTTAATGGGCGAAATGGTCTGGTGAACCCTTGTACTTGTATCAATTTGTATTCTGAAACCTTTTACTTACCCCTTTGTCATCTAGACCCTTAAACTCAATTAAAATGAAACTTTTAAGCCACTCCAACCATGTGTATAGCTCACTCTCCCTTATATAATTGACATGTCATATCTAGATATATTAATGCCATATCATAATTATTTCATTTTTTATTTTTTTAAATACCACTAAGTAGATCTAAGTGGATATATTTTATTAAAATAAAAGGTTCAACATACAATAAATAAAGAAACCAAAACCAAAAAAGTAAATAAAAAAATTACACTGAATAGTTGAAGTGATCCTCTAATTTGCTTCAATTAGGAAAGTTCTTGACAACAATCTTCATCTCAAAACAACGCCGGAGATGTCTATCTTCAAAGGATTTCTTAGCCGAGTTATCTGTTGCGGAATCACTTCTTTGCATCACAAAGCTCTCACCTATGCCGTGTATCCATAACCATGGAAAAGATCTTAGACGAGTCAGCTTTTCCATCCAAGTAAAGTTGTAATCTTCAATTTTCCTTATTTCTGTATGGGGTAGGTTAGATCTTTACGAATCCCACGAATTCCATTGATAAACCCCCAAATTGTTGATAAATCATTATTTATCTTGTATGAACAGTTGGGGATTTCTTTGATTGTTGTGGGTCTGCCTTATGTCTTTTGTTATTCTTGTGCTCGTATTTCTGTGATATGTTTGGCATTTTTTAAAGTGAAATTCCATACATCTAAGTCTCCTTATTTTCACTGTTTCACGACCATCGACCAGAGAAAGCCGTGAAATCACATATACTTTCTCCCTCACCCATCTTCATCTCCGCCGCACACCATCACTATTTTTCTTTCCGCCTCCAACCTCCACAGAAACAACAACCTAAGCCACCGCACCACCAAAACTGGCTGAAAAACCTCTTCACCGCCATGACTGCACCCTCACCTACCTCGTTCTCTTCTCCACTAGCCAGTGTCGCCTCCTTCTCACATTCTACTGCGAAACAGTGGTGGCGTGCACCACCATCACCGCTTCTCTCTCACGCCACTCCGATTCAGTGGTCTCCGATGAGCGCTGGTCTGCTTTCTCCCTCCGCGGTGAATCAGTTGCCAAGATCTGCTAAATAGGTGTTAGTCAATTGTGGTGAAGAAAAAAAAATTTGGTCAGGCATGAAAATGGCCAAAAAGGAAGGGTTAGTGGGGAAGAAGAAATGACTTTTTAATTAATTGTTTTTTTTTAAATATCTCTTTTATAATTTTAATATTTTTTTAACCTAAAAAAGTTATTCACTCGCCTTACACTCCTAGACAGTCTACAACTCTTGTAAACTTCAGCCTTACACTCTCACGAATTTGGCTAAGTATAGAAATACTTAACTTAGTTTTTAGACAATGAATCAAAGTAACAACACAGCCAACGTACGGGAACTCTTCCCAACCTTTATTAATATCAAAATCAATACAAGGAAAGGTTTCACGAATTTGTCTAAGGCTAGAACATTCTCTGTTGCCTTAGACGAATTTCCACCCCTTTATAAATTTTCTGCACAAGGTAGTTACAGCAGTTACGTCGGCAGTTACATCTGACATGTGTCTAACACTTGTCCTCACAGAATTCAAACTGAGTTCCAGCACTAAATATTCTAAGAGATAGAATATATTTTGAATTAAAATACATTCTAACACTTAATCGAATTTACAACATTCTAACACGTAGAATTATTTCAGCTTGCTTCCAACACTTAGAATATTTCAGCATGCTTCCAACACTTAGTTTTATTTTAGCTTTTGTCTTGCCAACATCAAGTCCACAGCCTTGCCTAGTCAAGCCAACACACCGCCTTATCTTGCCGACGACTTTGCCAACACCCAAGCACCTTGAATTCTTTTGCTTCTCACTAACTCATAGTTGCACAACTGCACTATTTTGCCCACATACATGCCAAGACCAATGCTTGAATCCTTGCCATGCCTATACATCGTTAGCTCAAGTAGACTACGGGTCTAATAGACCACCCACACCACTTGAACTCGATGTCCTCATCTAGACTATTTTAAGATAGTCCTTGATTTGATCATCAAATTGCCAAAGGTCCTTCGCTTTCTCCCAAACTGCATCAGTTGCACTCTTGCCTTTCCAATGACTCAAAAATTATGTCTTTGTATTCTTCTTACTTGTGCCTACAACCCGATGATCAAGGATCTTCTCAATATCAGCCTCAAACTGTGTAGGTATTGATGGAGGAGCCCTCTTCGATTTGTTCCTATCCGGATCATCTGTATCTGCAAAGTAAGGTTTTAGAAAATTCACATGGAAAGTGGGATGTATCTTCAACCTTTCTAGCAGGTTCAGTCTGTAAGCAACTTCATCCACTTTCTTCACCACTTCAAATGGGCCATCATATTTAGGAATCAAACCCCAATGTCTTGTCTTGCTTACAATCTGTTTCCATATCTGAGAAGTAAGTTTCAACAATACTTTGTCACCCACATTAAACTCTATTAAGTGACGATGTTGATCAGCATACTTCTTCATACGCTGCTGAGCAGGCTGTCTTGTGCCTCATAAAACATTTCAAGTTTATCCCTTGCAACCCTGTATGCTACTAGACACTTCCCCTGATTTTTAGTCTTGGTAACATCTAATGGTGTCATAGGTTGTTTGCCCAAAACGATTTCAAAAGGGCTCATTTCTGTTGCAGATGACTTGTGCAGATTATAACAAAACTGCACAGTGTCCAACAAAGAAACCTAGTTCCGTTGACTTGCTGTTACATAGTGCCTCAAGTATTCCTCTAGTAAATGATTAATCCTTTCCGTCTGTCCATCAATTTGTGGGTGATTTGCAGTAGAGAATTTTAACTCAGTCCCCATTATATTGAACAATGCTGTGCAAAATCTGCCTGTGAACCTTGTATCCCTATCACTCACAATATTGGCTGGAACACCAAAGTACTTGACAACATACTTGTAGAATAATTCAGCCGCAATCTCAGATGAACACAAATTAGGTGCAACAATGAAAACATAATATTTTGAAAACCTGTCTACCACAACCATAATTGATGCTTTGCCATCTACCTTAGGAAAACCAGAAATGAAATCCATGCTTACCGACAACCAAGGCCTTTCAGGAATAGGCAAGCGCTGTAACAAACCAGCTTCCTTCTTATGTTCAGTCTTGTCCATTTGACAAACATGACAAGTCTTCATGTATGCCTCTATATCGTCTTCCGTCTTTGGCCAGAAATAAAGACGAGACAGTAGAGCTAACATCCTTTCAACACCCGGATGACTAGCCCATGTGGTATCATGCGCTTCCTTCATAAAGTCTTTGCGCAGTCCACCACCATTTGGTACAAAGATTATCCCCCCTTTAAAATGAAGCAGATTGTCCTCGATCCAATACTGTCTCATTGTTTCATCTTGCACTTGACCCATCTACTTAATATATAATAAGTCGTTTGCAGCACACAATCTGATTCTATTAAGAAAATCAGTTTCAAGTTTTGAAATTGAATATACAGCAGCAAATACCTCTTTTCGACTCAATGCATTAGCAACCTGATTATGTTTCCCTGGCTTATGCTCCCACATGAAGTCATAATCTGCCAGAAATTCCTGCCACCTTGCTTGTTTTGGACTCAACTTTTTCTGTGTCTTGAAGAATGTATTAGCAACATTGTCAGTCCGCACCACAAATCGAGTTCCCAACAGAGAGACTCTCCAAACCTGCAAGCAATGTATAACAGCTACCATTTCCTTTTTATGAGCCGAATATCTTTGTTCTGCATCATTCAATTTTCGACTTTCAAATGCCACAGGATGACCTTCCTACACTAATACGCCTCTAATAGCTTTATCAGACGCAACAGTATGTACCTCAAATGGTAACTCAAAATCAGGCAGCTTAAGTATAGGTTCATACGCAATAGCTTTCTTCAAATTTTGAAAAACTTCTTGACATCGTACTGACCACACCCACTTAACATCTTTCTTCAACAAATCAGTCAAAGCCGCTGCCCTTTTTGAATAACTAGTAATGAACTTTCTGTAATAGTTAGCTAACCCAAGAAACGATCTCAAATCCTTCACGCTGCAAGGTGCTTGCCAATCAATAATGGCCTGCACTTTCTTAGGATCCATCCTAACTTGGTTTTTACTAACAAAATGCCCCAAAAATTTTATCTCTTGTTGAGCAAATTCACACTTTTCCATCTGAACATAAAGCGTATGTTTTCTCAATCGAGACAGAACCATACTTAAGTGATTGACATGTTGATCCAATGTTCGACTATAGATTACAATAACCATTAAGATAGACAACCACGAAATCATCAAGATAGTCAAACAACATATTGTTCATTAAGTTGCAAAAGGTAGCCGGAGCATTTGTTAGTCCAAACGGCATTACAAGGAATTCATAAGAGCTATATCTAGTTACACAAGTAGTTTTAGGCTCATCGCCTTCAGTTATTCAAACCTGCCAATAGCCTGCCCTAAGATCAAGCTTTGTGAACCAGCATGCTTTGCTAAGCTTGTCCATCAAATCCTGTACCAACGGAACCAGATACTTGTTCTTCACAGTTGCCTTGTTCAATGCCCTATAGTCTACACACATTCTCATCGTCCCATCCTGCTTTTTTTGGAATAAAACAGGTGCACCATAAGGAGCCTTAGATGGCTGAATCAATCCAGCATCCAACAAATCATTCAATTGTTTATGCAATTCAGCCAACTCCTTAGGAGCCATACAATAAGGATCTTGTGAAGGAGCAACAATACCTGGCAGCAACTTAATTTTATGATCAATATCCCTCTTTGGCGGTAGATTGTTTGGCAATTCAGGTGACATCACATCAGCAAACTGTTTCAGCAACTCGGCCACACAATCAGGCACTTTTACTATAACGTCATGCTTCAATTCGATTAAGGCAGCAAGTATAGTTTCATCACCTTTCTTCAACCCTTTGTCGATTGACATAACAGAAAGCAACATCCCCTTGTCTTTCTTCTTTGCAACTTTGTTGATCTTCCTAAATGGATAAATACCTTTCATAAATCTAGGATTGCCCTCATTCATAATCATCATCCCATCTAAGTGTGGAAAAGGAACAAACTGGAATTTTCTCAGAAAATCAATACCAAGTATGATCTCAAAATCTCCTAACGGCATCACCATTAGGTTATTTTTTCCTACCCAATTCTCAGTCGACATAGACACCCATAAGCCATGCCCACAATGGCTTGTGCCTTAGCATTAACTGTTTGACGTAGGAAGGACTTTTAGTCAACTTAAGTCCTAATTTTGCAGCAATATTAACATCATTAAATGTATAAGTAGCCCTGTATCAGCCATAGCTATCACACATTTTTCTTTAATTTTCATTTCTATATGAATCAATAAAGCATGTGGATTTGAAGTCTTAGACGCCCCTTCAATATTATTAACCAGTGTAATATGATTGAAAGAACTACTTAATGGGTTTACAACCACCATCATAGGTTCCTACCTTCCCAGCTCTACTAGGAATGGTTTTGCCTACCCTTTTGTAGGCCTCCCTGCCCATTTGCTTTGGCTATTGGTCTAGAAATGGCTACAAGAGACTGCTTTGTGAGCCTAAGAACATCGGCTATCTTCTGTACATGACTAGTACGAACTTGAATTGGGAACATAAAATGTACTAGCTATAACAAACAGGTGCGGAGCAAGCTCTTAATTCCATAACAGACCTTTGTCTTTGTCGCTCTCCGTTACTTGGAAAAGCAAGCTCATTTGCCTTCTTATCTACATCTAAAAGCCTGGACTCCAACCCATCACTTTATGCTCTCTCTCTTCTATCTGAAATAACCTCCTATTTTTGGAATATTCCTGGGGCAAGAAGGTTTCTAACTTGTAAACCACTAGCTACACACCCATTGCTTCCTAGCAACTCTATTACTAGGTAAGTAAACACCTCAACGACTATCTTGTTTTCTAATACTACAATATAATCATACTATTTATCAACCATTAGAGTTTAGTAAATTTCTTCTCGCTTTATGCCCTCGGATCACAGCCTTGACTCCACATAAACCGAATGGCTTTGAGAACCGTCCTTGGTCACTTCCTAGCTACTAGCCTTTTAACTCGTTCGACGAGCCTTTATTTTTCTTTTTGGGATCACAGATGTGGCATTGATTCCCCTATTTGTATTTAATCAAGTTTCATCGTTCTTCTTATAAAGAGCCTAACAAGAACCGATTCAGATTCAATTGTTCTAGGAAGAGGTATATTGGCATCTTCACTAGTTGCCTTTCAACAGTTCCTTCTTTGCTCGCACCTTCCGTTCAGTCTAATTGTCCTAATTGCCTTTTGAATCTTTTTTGCTCCTATTGATTTGGAGGAATAAACGCAGCTATTTCATATGCTGCAAAGTAAGTCTTACTAGGATATGTTGACCCGAGACCGGCATTTGTCTTTCCTAGGAATGAGAAACTTTGTTTCGAAAGGGATGGAGCTTTCGCTGTGCATCAATAAGAAGGAAAAGCGGGATGCGGCATTACTAGTACCAACTGGAACGAAATGGGATGACTGAGAATACCACATTCTCCTTTGTTTTTTTTCTGGTCCATAAAAAAAGCTAGAATGTAGAGTGGAGGGAAGGAAAGTGATTTCGTTTAGGTGCATAGCAAGGTAGTCCAATAGAGCTGTTAAACTAAGCTAATAGCAGGCATTTCGAAAGCAAAATTGAAACCCTTGGAGAAGGGTGGCTGGGTGCTTTAAATAAGAAGATTTCAAAAAATGTGTATGTTAAAATTATATGGTGTTATGTCTTCTCGATCGAGATTGGGTTAGCGAGGAAACAACAATGGATGTTCCTACTGTTGACACCCAATTTTAATCGACCTTTAGCAATTTTGGAAATGCTATCCGATTAAATACGCATTTTAAAATTTATTTTGAGTTCTAAAATTTTGGTTGATTTTGTCAAAAATTGTATATTTTAGTATGCGTGCTTTATAAAATTATCGTAAATATTATTAAGATATTTTTAAAAATATTTGTAAAACTAAAAGTAATTATTTTATTCAAATGTTTTAAAATTTAAGTGATTTTAATTATATAAAAACATTATGATATTTGTAGTATTTTTATTGAATAGCATTTCTTAAATTTTTTCTCAAAATCATTTAACTTGTAGCCTATTTATTCTAATTTCTTTCAATTCTAGCCTAATCAATTCCAATTTTATTTCAATAATAACCATCCTCTCATTGCAATTCTAGCCAATTTTATTGCAAATTTGGCCATTCCAAATCCAATCAAATCTGATTTAAAACCCCTCTTTTAAATCTTGACCGTTCATCTCATTCCGTTTAAATCCTAGCCGCTCACCTAATTCTAATCCAATGGTCAATATTTTAATTCTATTCTTTCCCATTTTTAAACTACCAAAACCTAACCCTAACTTCAGTCATACATTCCTCTCTTCTCTAAGAAAAATCAACTGCCGCCCCCTCTCTCTTTTCTTATCTGGCGGAGGAACAACGACGCGAGAACCAGCAGATGTTGGCCGCCTCTTTTTTTTTTTTCTCCGGCGTCGGCTGAGTGGCGGACACCAGCCAACCCGGCAGGGCTCAGTGACTCTTCCTTCATTTCTCCAGCAGCTTGTAGTGGCAAACCGGCCCAACGGAAGCTCTAGCCGACTCCAACCAGCAGCCAGGCAAACTAGTGCCGGCAAAAACCAAAAACTCCGGGCAGCGTCAACTTGGCAAAAACCAAAAACTATCGGCTCTTTATTTCAGTTACAAAACAAATCTGTCTAGGTACATCCCTCTAAATATCCATTTTGTTTTTTTTTTGTTAATCATGCATAAGGTAAAACTTGTCGAATCCTTGATTGTTGCTTATTTGTTCATATACTTTTCTGTCAATATTAATTTAGTTTTGGAGAACTTTGTTATCTATTTGCTTAAGATTGTTGATTACTGCTATTTGGTTATTCGTGCTAATTGATCGTTGCTTTATATTTCACTGTTGGTGGGGATTCGTTATAAATCTCTTCCCATCAATCAATCTGCTTCTTATTTTAGATCATGGTAAATTAATTGGTTAATTGATATGCTTGATTTCGAAAATCGGTGGAAGTAACTAGTTGATTATTGGAAAGTGGTTTAATTGTGTTTAAATTGATTGATCCTCGTGATTTCAGTAATTACTGTATTAATTGATCCCTAATCAATATTTCTCTTTGTCATTTAAATTCTAATGACTACTATATTGTGTCTTGATATGGAAAGTTTCTGTTTGCTTGCCAATATGCATAACTTATCAATTGAATTTGACCCTTTTCCTTGATTGAGCTTGATCATATTTCTTTAATTGTTTTGTTCATAGCAAGAGTTAATTTAATTGATTGTGTTAGGAGTATTTACAATTTGACTATATGTACCGTTATCTCTTTCCGTTAAGTGGTATTCCCTTTGACTGATATTGTTGTATTGATGATCCTCAATTGCTCTCTTGCCTTAGTCAAAAGGTAGACTTACTTTATATGGTAAGTATATATATTCTATGTTTGGTAAAAGGGTTGACTAATTGTTCTATTGACCAATTAATTGATTTGTTTTGCTTTAATTAAAGTTGGACAGATTGCTTATTCGCTCTTTTTTATTTTTGGTAAATAATTGACTGATTTGCTTTACTTTTTTTTTAAAAATAAAAATAAATAAAATTGAGTATATTTCGTATTTGGTTATAATTGGTAAAAATAAAATAAACAAGTAATTTGTCTTCCTTCCTAATAAGGAAAATGTTAATTGATCCTTAATTTATTTCTTCCCTTATATGTGCCCCTCTTCTACAACTTAAATAGGACCCCCCCTTCTCATTATCGAAATCTCTCATCCGGGCACCTCTACATATTTACACGTTGCTCTCACATTGATAGAGTTGAATACTTTAAAAAATATTACTCTCTACTTACAAGAAAGATTCCGGTGAGCATTAAAGGTGCTATCTTTGATCAATTTTTGCTGTGTTCGGGTCGAATAGTGGATTAAGTTTATCTTCATTGCTGATAATTAATTCTGCATAACTGGTTAGTGTTTGCCTTAGTTTCATTTTTTTTTTGTTTTGCATTATGCATTTGTTGTATGCTTGAATGAAATAGAGGAAGCACCCAGATCTGTTTCCTATCCCACTTCCTCCCGTTGTGTGCTTTGATATGACTATGTGTTTGCCTCATAATTCTGCCCATATAATTGATCTTATATATTATTTGATTTGGTTATGTTTATGTGTATTCGTAGTATTCTTTTCTTTTGGTTTAGCAGGATTGAACATAGAGTTCAAGACATGAAGAGTCGCCACGAGAGGGAATAGATGAATTGATTCTATTTATGTTTTGTATATTATTATTGTTGGAATAATTTGTAAACTCTTAACTCTCGATATATGAAATATATTTGGGGATCACCTAGGGGGGAGGGAATTGTGTACTACTTGTTTATTTATTTCTATTGTAACTTATTTGTGTTTGAAGGCGAGCTTATAGGATTGCAATTTGTTTGATAGTCCGTATTTTAATAAATCTGTTTAGATCAAACTAAAATAAAACAAAATATGATATTGTAATTAATCATCTATTTAGTCTTTTATTGATAGTTCAAAAGATTCGTGTCTTAATTGCTCATTATAATATGCTTTTGAGTTGACATTTAACCAACTTCTTAATTATTAACAAATAAAAATGATACATGTCTGCTCCTTGTTTCATTTAATTCAACTAGTCCCTTTTATATAATAAATGAATAAAATTGTGAATTTTGTCATAATCCATTTAAATTGTATTTTCTGCCATTTTTTAGAAACCATATTTATATGTTTAAATAACTAAATAATGATTCATGTGTTCTCAAAAATTGTTTTTTTTTCTCAATATATTTGTTATAGAATTCATGCTTATAGGACCTTCAAATAATAAAATTTGTATCTAAATTAGAATATATATGCTGATTTTTAATTTGGTAATTAGTTTTTTTATGTTATATGAAATTTTGAAATCATGCCTATAGGAGCTATAATATTTTCAATCTTTTAAACATATAGAAATCGTGTCTATAGGAAAACTTTTCTGAATGTTAATAAGATTAAAGAAATTTGCTGGTTAAAATTATATTCTAATAATCTCCGTATGTCTAGCTAATTACTTTATTACCTAGATATTAGGCCTACAGATTCTCAATTATCTCATGTATGTTGATAACTAAAAGAATTAAAATTGGCCTTACATGCTTGCTACCATTTTTATGTGATATGATTATTTTCTACATTTTGCACGTTTTAATTAATATCTAATCAACCCAGATTGAATTTGCATGAAATAAGTAATCCTTTGCATTTTTTAATCTGTCCAGTTGAGTAATTACCAATTAAATCTGCCCCTGTTTAATTATGTCTGTCCTTGTTATTGACCAATATGTGCTAATAATTTAATAAATTTTGCAACCTGTCGTGTCTCTTTGCCCCTCTAATATTAACATTACTGTTATAATATATGTTTTGTATGCTCACACACTTAGCATGAATTCTTTCACATTACTTGTGTTTGCCATCATGTTAATTAAAATCAAGAGGCCAATATGAGACCTTATGTGCTAAATGCTTGTCCAAATTGTTTGACTTGGTGTCTAGGTGGGCCTATTATATTTTATCTTTGTGTAAATTCACCCTAATAGCAGTTCAATGCCTCTTGGATCTTAAGCGAAAACGATAGGCACCTATTGAGATGTTAAGCATGCGGTGGTAGAGTAGGGGTAGTTTAGGCCCTATGAATATGATGATATCGACTCAGGCTTAAAGTGACAAACTCTAATTTTGTCTGTCCCTACACGAAAGTCTATCAAAAAATAAAGTCGAGTGCTGATCCTAAAGTCCCTTAGAGTCTCCCTGTCCTTTTATCCCTTTATGTGTTTATAATTATTTGGGGTAACTTAAATAAACTAAAATAAAAATTGCTTTTGCCTATTTGATTGTGCCATTTCTATTTCCTCGCTTATCTTCCATAGCTATTTCATGTTTAATATATTTAATATTATGTTATCACTTAGTCTGGCACGATTAATTAAATAACAAATAAATAAATAGATTTTAATTGTTTATTATTAGTTGTCACCTAGTCATCATGCTAATTAAATAAAAAATAAATGAAGTGACCTTATTTACTAATTGTAACCCCCACATATTGCATGAGATACGGTCGGGACCAAGATTTGTGGACCTCGAGGAATGCCTAACACCTTCCCGCTCGAGATAACTTAAACCCTTACCCTGATCTCTGATTCGTTGACCTTAGTTAGATTTAGTTTGGTTAGATAGGTGCCCTAACGCGCCTTAATTCGTTAGGTGGCGACTCTTCAATCTCTCAAAGCCCAAAAGAGTTGTTAGGTCGTGCACCAAAATCCGTTTTGAGAAAAAATGGGGCGCGACAGAATGACGACTCCACTGGGGATATTAGGTTTTTACCATTACGTGTTTCATGTTTTATGTGAGGTTTACTTCATTATTTCATTGTTGTTTGGTTATTAGCATGTTAAGTAGTTATTCGTTTTCCTTGTTTATTTGTTTTTTTATTTACTGTCTGTTTTTCATGTTCCACCCCTTTTCCTTTATCCTTATTTGTTTATTTTCATGTTTCACCCTTTCCGTTTTCCCTTATTTGTTTACTTGTCTGTGTAATCCCGTACCCTTTTCCCTTACCTAGCTTGATTATCTAATATGTTCGTATATTTATTCTTTTTACTTATGCATGTGTTTACCCGTTTATTTATTTACCATTTTTCATAAACTGTTTATATGTTACTGTTTTCCACTTACATGATAATTGTTACCGCTTTTGATAAATTGACATTCCGCTCATACTTCTCCCAATTGAGAACCTTTTCCTTTTTTTATTTTGTTATCGTGATGTTGTGCCTTTGCACATCTCACAACTACTCCAATTCTCTTCAAACACCAATTATAGAGAGTCGGCATATGCGTGGACGGAATAGATAGTCTTACTACCGGGAAACCTCGAGCCTTCTCGCATAAAACCCTTTTCAAGTCCGTGTCAAACCAACTCTTAGAAAGTTTACTTAGGTCATACATGTTGCATAAGCCCTAGGTGGTTTGACCCTTGATGTCAATCCACATGATTAGTAGCCACCTTATCGTCTAAAGGGCCCCAACACCCTTTAGACAAATTGCATAATTATGTGTCAATGTGGTCATAATAATTAAATTAAGTCAAATTTACCAAAATGGAGTTTAGAAATCATTTGTTGTTTTGTTTGCAGAGTCATGGACACTTCAACTCTCCAAACCCGCAAATGATCGTAGAGGTAAACTACAAGCTAAAAAGCTGATGGATTGATATTAAGAGAGACTGCGAAAAAGTGATCCGTCAGCTGTTGGGCGATCTTACCTACCTTATGTTTGTCATACCAAACTCTCACCTGATTAGGGCCTTGCTGGAGTTCTGGGACCCTGTGAGGATGGTCTTCAAATTTGTAGATTTTGACTTGGCACCAACGATTGAAGAGATAAGTGGTTTCATTGACCTGCCATACCACGAGTGTGAAATGATGGTACCCTATAAGCCATCATCGAGGGAGTTTCTAAAAAGTCTGGGAATGAAGTCAAATCCAACCTTGCCTTCTCTAGACCTTGGGTGGATTCATTTCGACTTTCTGTATTCACACTTTGGCCGAGATGATAGTTATTACTCTTTTATTGATGAGTTTGAATGCTCCATCGAGAAATGGGAAACATATCGCCTAAATGCCTTTGCCATTGCCCTATAGGATCCTTGGTTTTTCCTAAGATAAGGGGAAGGATTGACACACGCTTGGGTTATGTGGTTTGAGATTTAGCTCAAAGAGAGGGCAAACCTAGGAAAACCATAGTTCCCATGATCTTAGCAGAAATAATGAGGAGTTTGTCAGCTTGCGTCAACGGTAAAATATTTTTCGAGGGATGCAACCTTTTGCTGCAATTATGGGCTATTGAACACTTCTACCTACGGTCTGATGTGGTAGACATCTTTCTTGGTAATGGCAACAAAATTGATATTCATCCAAGAAGAATGGTAGTTTTCAATGCCCCTGTAGGATTCGTAAACTGGCAGATATTTTTGACAGAGCTCGAGAGCTATCGCATCCAATGGAAGCTCCATTGGTTGTCCACCCTTCATGCAATAGTAAGAGGCGATGATCGATACTTCATTGAGCTTATTGGCTTAAAGGGCATTCAACCATACACTCCTCTTTGAGTACTCCGCCAATTTGGGCGAACTCAAGTAATACCACTCCAATCCGACATGAAGCAATCCAAGTATGAATTTGGACTAGATAAACCGCAAGTCCACATCATACTTCGAAGATGGGAGCGAGTGTTAACCATTCCTATGGGTGCACGACAGACCTTATGCACACGTGAATATTACATATGGATCCTAAAAGAGGTCAAAGAGAGAGAAGTGAGTGGGGAAGGATACCATGGGCTTACTGATGAAAGGGAAAACATATGGGCATGCAACATGTTGAAGATCAAGAATGAAGTCACTCCCTATACAAGAAGTCAATTGTCACCAAACTCTTGGAACCGATATCTTCAAGATTTTCAGAATTTATAATGACTTTCCCATTGTTACCCTCTTTCCCTTAGTATATTTCAGCTTTTGTTTTTCAATTATGATGTATTGTTCGAATTTTATAATAAATAAAGTTTGTTTATTTTCTTTAATCTAAACTCCAATTGGCAAATAAGGCTTGAATTAATTATTGTGCATTACTTATATGTCATCTTAGGCCTACCTCTGACTCAACGAGGCTCCTTGCATTTAGGGCGTTTATCTTACAACATTGTGCTTGCTATCTCAATATATGCAACGCTCTAACTTGGGTTTTTTTTGTTTTTATTTTTATTTTTTACCCTTCCCCAACGGTTGATCTCTAGACCATGGTTTACCATACGCGATCAAAAGAAGCTCTTCCTTCTCTTCCAAATGAGAACCACAAAGGAAAGAGGAAAGCGACTAATGAGAAGGTTATGAGTAAGATTATTGAAAAAAAGCATCATTCAGACAAGTTGGTCTCAAGCTTGAAAAAGAAAACAAGGGAACTAGAAGAAGAAGTGTCTGATATGCACGGGTGGGCGAAGTTGTTACTCTTTGTCGATCTCACTCTGGAGACAAATATAGATAAGTCACTTGTCACAAGTCAAGTCACTCTCCAAGATAATCCTCCACCCACTCACCCTATTTCTCATCCTCCGCCAACTTACCCCACTTTGCAAAATCAACCAAGCTCCATTCAAATGCCTCAAAAGAACACCCATTTTCCAAATTACCCATACCCTTCTCAACATCATGCTTATGCATCCAGACCTCCATATCTCACTTCGCGTCTGTCGAGTCCTACCTTACAAGCTCCGCAATATCAAACACCTCTACACCAAGTCCCTTGGTATTGTTCGCCGCTCATACCATATCAATTTCCTTCATATCAAATGCCTTTATATCCTGTTCACAATATCAAAACCCTCACTCAAAAACATATTCTCAAAAATCTATTCAATATTGAGAAGAGACCCATCAAAATTTACACTTCTTTGACTGAGCCTATAGATCAATTCTATGAAAAGTTGAGGCTTGCTGGTCATATCGCTCCTATTAGTGAAATAAGGATGAATATACGTGTAAGGTGGATTGAACCCTCTAAGGTTTGCGCTTATCACTCAGGGATGAAAGGACATACCATAGAAGAATGTCATGATCTGAAAGACAAGATTCAACAATTGATTGATACTAAGATCATATGCTTGAAGGACTTCGCACCAAAGAAATTCCAACAGAAAACATGTTGAAGGTCATTTGAAGCACTTTCCAATAAAGGCTTATGCCATTTAAGCTTAAGTTCTCTACATTCATGTTCCGTCAAGTTTTGACAAGGAAAGTACCCATGTTGGCATATGGGCAACACAAGTTTGGTCAGAATCTATCTTTTGGTTGTTGCTATATGCTCTGTTCAATGTCTTGAATTATGCTCTTTGTATTTGGAACTACGTCAGACCTAATTTCCGTTTAAAAGGGGATACATAGGCGCTCCTTTAGAGTTCGGTCTTATCATAATAAAAATCTCATTTTCCCCTTGGGCTGTGTAACTGGGGCAGAATTTTTGAGAGGGTCTCAAAAATTCCTTCAAGGAGCATTCTCTTTGCTAAATCTCGATAATGGGGAAGAATTTTTGAAAGGGTTTCAAAAATTCCTTCAAAAACATATTTTCTTGCAAATCAAGACTGGGATAGAATTTTTGAGATCCTCTAAAAAATTCACAACAATCAAGCTACAATCTACAACAGAACAACAGAAGTTCTATATTGGGACAGAAAATTTTGAGGGGACCTCAAAATTTTTGACAACACTTCAAAAGACATTTTAGCAGGCATCAGAGGAGCATACTATGCCAAATAAGGGATACAGATCAGTCTCCCCTTAACTAACTATTTTTCTTTAAATGCAGAAAAGGCAGGTACATATACAAGAAGCAACTTCAACACTACTTGAAGGATCAATGTGCCGATATATTCGGCAAATCGCTAATCAATGGTATTCCGTCTTTCTAATATGAAGAATGATCAAGCTACTTTATTCAAAGTTCAAAAATCACCAGTCAAACGGTATATTATCCTTCCGACAGGCGAAAGACCAAACTCATCTATACTAATCCTAATCACCTGTCAAATGGCATACTATCCTTCCAACAGAATAAAGGATCAAGTTATTTTGAGCCCGACAACCGCTAGTTAAATGGCATATTGTCCTTCCGACGTGATGAAGGACCGAATTACTCTATACTGAGCCTAAATCTCCAGTGAAATGACATACTATCCTTCCGACATGATGAAGAGTCAAGTTATTTGATGAGCCCGACAATCGCTAGTCAAATAACATACTATCCTTCTAACAGGATGAAGGACCAAGTTATTTTGAGCCCGCCAATCACCAGTCAAATGGCATACTATCCTTCTGACAGGATGAAGGACCAAGTTATTTTGAGCTCGACAAATCAACATTCAACTGCACCCACTCCTTATAATAGGATGAAGGGTTAAAGCTACAATATTTTAAATTCGTCAACAAATGACACTCATTGTCGTAGACCATTGCTTTAAAAATGAGATGAAATCTTTCTTTCTCTTGGACGAGCATAAGGCTCTAAGCCTTTTATTTACGACCTCCTAACAAGATAGCACCGATATGATCTCCTGCTATGAAGTAGGAGCTTTTTACCGACAGAGCGCAATTAGACCACAACTGAAAGAAAAGGACTTTTCACGGTACATTCTGTACAGATCTTTCGCCCTTAGCTATTATATTAGGCACAAATAGTCTATGTAGACCACTTGGCCTAGCAAAAGCGGGTTTCATTGTGTCTTGAGCCTTGAGAGGGCTTGAGTTTACGTGGCATTTTCAGCGTCTGCAATCACTGTTTACTATTTCGATCTAATGCTATTACTGAATTGAATATGATAATATAGTCAAACAAAGGGGGCTTCAAGACTTCCTTTTTCTTACTACTCGCTCCAAGTATTCCACTCGTTGGATCGGGAATGCCAAATATTGAAATTGAATCTTTCGCTAATGGGTCGTAGCTCAGTCTATTCAACCCATTCCTGAAGTAGATGACACCGTTCAGGAAGGCTCCAAGGCAGTTTATTCCTTTCTTTGGGCATCATTCCCTCCTTAGCTACGAGAAGAATTCATTTGCCTCGAGGTCAGCGCTTGCCTTCACGGATTCAAAATCCTATTCCCTTCTACTGTCTTCTTTCCCTATTCGCTTTCGTATAGGGAAATGGTTGCTTGGGGTGCTGATTTGGCATCTTCAGCTACGGTGTTCACATCCTCCCGAAGGAGACTGAAATATTTGCTTGGTTTTTAAGAAATCATGGGAGAAAAAATTAAAAGCATTTTTTTCTATTTTCTATTCTATATGGGGTACACAGACCTCTTTCGAAATCTCGATTAAAGATGAAGTCAAAGCTACTCGATCATTCAACAGGGAACGAAAGAATTTAGGCTAAGATCCAACCTGCGCTACCATCTTTTTGACTCAACTGAACTTTTTTTCCTTTTTTAAGCTAAAAGTTGAAGACTAAGATCGGTAATTCTTCATCCACTGTCCAGCCGGCTGGGAAAAAAATATGCCTTTCTGAAAAAGTGAACTTACGGAATACCCGAGCCGAGAGACAATAACTCATTTCTTCTGTATTCTGAGGTCCAGAAGGTCATAGCCAGCCACACCAACCCTAGAAAAAGGTATTCCTCTTGAAATAGGGATATTCATAGTTGTTGGTGTCATGTAGAATCCCGAGAGAAAGAGAGGGAAGGATAATAGGTTTGGCTATAAAAGGAGGGGGTTGTTTTTCCCTTTGAATAAAATAGGGCTATCCTATTATCCACCTTCCTCAGATGATACCTCCTCCCTAATGTGCCAGATAGCTAATTTTGCCTCGTTTAAGCTGAAGCATAAGATTCTCGGATTTGTGAAACGACCCAAAAAGTTCTTAAAAGTGTGCTTCGAAAGTTATCGGAAGCTTGTTTTAGCTATATCTAAAAATCCATTTCGTTTTTCGAAAATCCAACTTCATATTCTTGTTTAGGGGGTCAAATTGAGTGGGAAATGGGTCTCACCCAAATTTTAGAGCAACCGTATCAAAATCCGAAATTTCCAAGTGAAGCCTTTTTCGAGGGTCTACTTTAGAGGGTCATATCTCCTAGCACACAAATAATTTTGGTGGACAGAATATATCCATGGAAAGCCCTTTGAGTTAGCTACCCAAAGCACTTTATTTCACCTCATTCGTAGTTCGGACGAAGAAGTTATGCCTATTTTCGTAAAACCTGTCCGGGCAGAAAATGCAATTTCCAGTAACCAAAGTTACTGTTCACCCGCCTCACTTTTTTTTCTAAGTGTTTGTTCCGTTTTTTCCAAAGGGCATATGTTATTTCCTATATAACATTAACTCAATTTCCATCTCTAAAACATTTCCCAAAACACCTCTCCCATACTTAGACACATTTTCTCTCAAAGTTCTCTCAAGAACCCTAATCCAAAACCTTCATCAAGATTGAAAAGACTCTTGCTCCCAAGTTCCAAGCTTCCATTGAAGACACTCTCAAGACCTTCATAAAGACTCAAGGTATGTGGTGTTGAACTCATGGGTCCTTCCACCCATAGTGCCTAGTCTCTATTCTACTCACTAATTCATGGTTTAATTCATGGTTCATAAATTAGTCTTGTTCCTTGTAAAAATTTCTTGCACAAGTGAATTTTAAACATGAAGAGTGATTGTTTTGAGCATGTTGTGACTCTAGAACTTGAATCTAAATTCGGAATGGATGTGGAGATTTTTCATGTGGTCTTGTGGGTGTTAAAATGTGTTGTTGTAGGTTGTTCTTTGGTTTGGCTGCATAATTACTACCCTATTTTCTATGCTCTTTGATCCCATTACATGCCTTCAAGGTGTTTGACAAAATGTCCAATTATGGAGAATTGATGAATTGATGCTTTAGGGCTTGAGTTATGAGATGTATGGCATTCCGAAATGTGTTGATGACAAACTAAGCTTATGTATATGTTCATTCCATACATGAGATTGCATTAGAGCCTAAGGTGAATTTCCTATATAAAGTGTTGCATGATCATGCCCCGTCCCGGGGAAAAGAACCGGACAACCATGTGAGAGGTTTATATCTCACCACCTAGGATGTTTGGGGTGTGACCAACATCAACCATGTGAGAGGTTTATATCTCGCCACCTAGGATGCTTGGGGTGTGACCAACATCAACCATGTGAGAGGTTTATATCTCGCCACCTAGGATGTTTGGGGTGTGACCAACATCAACCATGTGAGAGGTTTATATCTCGCCACTTAGGATGCTTGGGGTGTGACCAACATCAACCATGTGAGGGGGTTTATACCTTGCCACCAGGGTGTCCGGGTGTGAACGGCATCCCCCATCCTAAGTTGGGGTTATAGATTGGTCGGATTATGCACACACATATGATATCTACTATTAGTATAGTTTTACTTAAACATGTTTTGACTTCACTTTGATCATGCATCCTCATATTATCATTTATTATGCCTATGGAACTATCTCTTGCATTTCGATTGCGTCCTTATCTATTGTTGCATTGCACCCCGCATACTTAGTACATTTCAAAGTACTAACACATATTTTGCCTACATGATGTCACCATGTAGGGAATCTTGATCCTTCTCTCCATTCACGTGGCTAGTACGGTGCTTATCCGAGATTGTTGGTGAGTCCTCAATGATTTGAGGGCTACGTTATGTTTCTTACTCTTATGTTTTGAGACTTTAGCTTGCCATTGTATTTTGACTATGAGGGGAGCTAATAGTCCTATCTGGGTATTATTATTAGATATGTAATAACGCTTGTCGAGCTAATCAAGCTATCAAATTTTTATAGCACACCTTCGCGCAGGTCGAGGCCTTATATCGAGTCGATCGAGTTGAAGCGGCGCATTCCTGCAATTTAGGTGAAGCATGAATGTAATGATGAACTCATTCGACATTAAATGGAATTCGAGTGAGAAAGTAATATTTCATTAAAAAGTGAATTCGAATTTATGTTATGAAACATTGAGTCACGAAACTCCCCAATCCGTAGTCTAAGTCTATCTCTTTGCATTTGAGCGTACTATCCCCTTTACTAATATTAATGAATGAATGGGTTGAGCTCTTCCTTAATGGAAAGGATTGCATAGGTAAGTCCAAGGCTAAACTCACTTGTCCATTTAGCGCATTGTGGTGGAGACGACGCCACACCGAGATAGAGAGATTTCCACTTTAATAAAGATAGGAGGAGAGTTTACGTGATCAATCTCGTTCCCTCTTTTAAGCAACTCGTACCTTAAACTATTCTTACTCGTTTCGTTTAGGTTAACTCGAGCTCTATCTAATCGCTAAACCTCCGCCAAGTCGAGCTCACTTTCAACGTTCCCCAATTCACTTTTAAGAGTTTACGCCCTTTCTCGGGCGAGCTCTTCGAACCTCCGCTCTTCTTAACGAAGTCATTTTCGTATTCGCTAACTAACTTAGGGAACTTAGGCATGTCACCCCACTGTGAATCTATCTTTCTGTATCGCGTTTTTGATCCTCTCGATGGGAGAATGAAACTATTAGTGGAAAGATCTGTTGTTCGATCTGTTGGGGGACGATGAAACCAATATAGTATCATTAATCCCCCTGGCCTGCCTTTCGAATGAAACAATTATGAAATATTCGGGCCGGGTCTTGGGTCCAACAGCCGGATCGATTACAAGTCATCTCCTAGCCTTCTTTCCTTGTTTTGTTGCACTCATTCACTCCGAAATTCCATGCCCTAAAGTAAAGGGTAGGAGAGAGGGCAAAAGAAAGAAAGTTGCTTGCCCGTAGGGGAAGAAAGAAGGGTTTTTCTTTGCTGGCCTTTTCATCGAGAGATGCGGTCGTTGTTGTCTCTATGCCTTTTTGCCTATCTTACTCTTTCTCAAGGGACAGATGTCGACAATGCTATCATTAACATCTGATTTTTTTTTATCTTTTTAAGAGAAGCCCAAGAATTCCCGCTCGGAACTTGACTCCTGCTTTTGTTAAAAAGTCTATACTTAACTTCATTTTATGTTCGAGTTCGTCATTGTCTTACCTGGTTTCCTGCAGCCTGCTTAAGCCCGGAGGAGAATGCTTGCTGTCAGCTTCTATTCTCTATTCCTATTCGAGTCTATCTTTCAAAGAGAACCTACCCCTTCCACGGTACCCACCTTCAAACAAACTTATACTAATGAAAATGAAGTAAATATGTCAATCTTGATCTCGCCTAACTCAGTGTACTCTTGAGCTTTTCACAAAGGGAATTCATGCAGGCAGTTCATGGATAGTATAAATATTAGGCACCGGTTTGCCCTGCCTTTGTCTAATCCTAAAGAGTTTAAAGTAGATTTCAGACTTCAATAAGTTTTCCTCAATGAAAGCAGGGATTTCTCCCTAGCAGTAGGTGTCAAGTGAAGGGACAGAGATGTCCTCTTTTTACGAGACTTGTCTCATTAATGTGAAAACTGGCAAGCCCACGGAGCGGTGTCGGTGCGCTAGCTTAAGGAAAACAGTTCATTCAGGATGTTAAACTTCGTATTCAATCGGGAAACCTTTAACATATTCTTTTTTTTTTCTCTCTATTTGTGACCATTCCCACTTCAAAGTCAAAGATTAGAAAGATTCTTCTGATTTTTGATGTTATGGCCTCCTACAAAACTAGAAACGAATTGGCTTAGCTCTCGAAACTACCGGCGAATGAGAAAGTTGTCCACAATTCATTGCCTATTTTGAGGCTATAACTGTAATGAAAATATCATATGGGAGAAGGAGAATTGGTTCGGCAATAAGACCTGGGAAGGGAGATCATATGGCCGGTCTATGAAGAACAATCAAAGGAGTTTTCACTTCCTCAATTAAGGGCCTTCTAGTTCGACATGCTACCTTCTCGATGTATCGATTCTTGGTAGACAAGGCTGGTTTAGATTGAACGGCCACCTTTTGGTCAGGGGCTGCAGTTTTCTCTTTCTGTTGGAAAATGAGCTTCGCTTCTGGTAAAACATCGGGAGGGAGTGCTACTGCTTCCTTAATTCATCAATTCCCATCTATGAAAGGGATCTAATTTGGTATCTTGCGTACGAATTCATGTTGTCAGCAAGGATCTTAGCCCCTTTACTTGTTGTTTTCCCGTAAAATGAACAAAAAAAGGAATGCCTTTGAGTGAGAGCAGAATGTAGGAACGAAGCTTCTCGGAGTCCATCGATTCATTCCCAATCCCGTCCCGTTCTCTCACCAACTTGAATAGCTTATTTTCCTTCTCAACTCAAGGTGATCTAAATATCATGTCTACGACCCTCACCTCTTCAGAAAGTGCCTTCGTTCTGCATCAATTGTACAATAAAATATATCTCGATTGGACTAAGGAAGAACAAAATATCTTCACTCGATGATTATTTAGTTTCTCCTGTTACCTTGTTTCAAAGCTAGCCCCTGCTCTTTCTATGAGTTGGCTACTCCGTTGTATGCTATCTTTCTCTTCACACCTGGCCACCCCGGTTCCTTTCTGCTTTTTTCCTTGCTACGGGATTAGCCTGTTTGGCGTGGTTTGTTACCTAAAAACACCATCCTTTCTTATTGGCGTTAGGAAAAAGTCAAATTTCTGTTTTTATCCTTGGAGAGTTTCATGCCCGAGACCAATCAACTATGTAAAATAGATGAGAGCGAGAAAGAAGGCTCGAGAGACCTGTCTGGAATCAATTAACAAAAGCTTCACTTCACCTGCACAAGCACACGGTACTATACTAATGGAAGCCCTACCTACCGAGGAACCATATGAAACGAAGTATAAAACTTAAAACTCGCTAGAATGCAATGTAAGGGTTACGACGGATGGGACCTTAATAAGGCAATTTCTAAGATAAGACGGACGACTCGACTGCCTTCCCGCTAAAAATCTTTCCCGACGATCGCTCAAGCACTTTCACGCAACAAGAAAGCAAAGCCTATCGTATCTCGCGCCATCCGAATTGGTTTCAAAACAAGCGGTACGGCGCAACAGAGGAGCCTATTCAGTATCGTCTTTATTCTAGAGTATTAATGCGTCCTGTCTTCATGTTGTATTATTCCCAGTAACTGTGACCAAACTGCGTTCCGAGTGTCTTTGTAGAGAAGAGATAAATCTTCCCCTAAAATAGTCAGGGATAAACCGCTCTACAGAACAGGGAACATGAAGGAAACTAAAAACCCCTAATAAGAAAAAGCAATCAGCCGCTGTCACCGACCAAGACTCAGATCGGATGGTGGAGTATAAGGTGCGTAAAGTCACACACTTTCGCCAACTCAGCCATCTTAAAGACACATAAGCTTGGTCAATGGCCAGAGGAATTTGTTAAATTGTGTTTTATTGATTTTAAGGGTCCAGATGACAAAGGGCTAAGTAAAAGAGTTCAGAATACAAACTGATACAAGTATAAGGGTCCACACCAGACCATTTCGCCTATTTAATGTGGGTATGGTTGCTTTTAATTACTCTTTGTGACTACAGTTTGATAATTTTTGCCATTAAATATGGGACCCATCGATTATTTGTATACCGAATCAAAATCACAATTGTTGGCCTTAGTATAAAATTTTATACAAACTCAATTTTATCTCTCCTCTCTTCATTCTCTAATTTTTTCCTTAATTCACTCACATATATCCAATTTGAATTTTCAGTTTCACTCTCTCCCATCTAATCGTGTTTTCATTTTTATATGACCAGCTTATGCTTATTTTTTGGGTGATTTTTTCTCAAAAATTTCACTTTGATCTTCAGATTTTAAGCTTTTTTTTTTTTTTTAAAAAAAGGATGATGGAACTTCATCCAAGAGGATTACGAGAGGTATGCCTTTGTATGTCCAAGTTATTTCGTATTTAGATTTGTATAATAAGAATTCTATTTGAATCATTAGTTCGAAAATTTACATGACACCATTTGTATATTACTTCGGTTGTCAATGAATTTATTATCGATTGTCTATGTTTCAATATGTATATATGAATTGTATATGTATAAGTTAAAGGTGTGTGCTAGTTCAAAAATTTACTTGACACCATTTGTATATTACTACGGCTGTCAATTGATTTATTATCGATTGTATATGTTGCATATGTATTTATGAATTGTATATGCATCCAATTCGCTCCAACATACAGACATGGTTGTGTAGTCAAAGCAACTTCGTCATTTTCGTGTACCCATCCTTTTATTTGATAAATTAATTAATTTATGAACTATAGTATATAAATGTGTAAATTTGTATATTTTTGAATTTAGAATGATTTTGAAAGTATTGAATAGGGATAAGTCATAGTACCCTCTAGACTATGACCGAAATCCAGAGACACACCTAAGCTTAACTAAGATCCTATTACCCCCTGAACACATTTTTTTCCGTATTTTTGTGCACCTTTTGTGCTGATGTGGCACCTTCAACCACCCAAGTTGGTTGTGTTTGCACACTCTCCTGCCACGTGCGTAAATATTATATTTTTCAAATTTTTTTTTTTTTAAAAATATTCTTATTTTTTATCTTGTTTTAAAATTAAGTTAATACACATTTTTTTATGTTGTATCAAATTTTTTTTTACCTATATTCTTTGTTTTTCTCTTTTATTTTTCTATTGATTTTATTTTCTTTGTATTTCATTTTGATTTGATTTCAAATGTTTTGTATTTAAAATAAGTTAATTTTGAACGGATATCAAAATAAGTGAAGAAAATCAAATAAAACATAAAAAAAATTAAAACGTTAAAATTAAAGGACACTTTTTTTTTAAATACACATATTTTTTTAAAAAATAATTAAAATTGAAAATATAATAAATTAAATAAAAAAAGTTTAAAGTGAAATGAAATTAAAATACATATTTTACAAAGAAAGAAATAAAAATAATTAAATATATATAAGTTTTTTTAACAATAAATATGTGTACTAACTAATTATAAAGTTACTAATAAAAAAATGACATGTGTCCAATTTGTGCACTCATCACTTGCCTTCAAGAGAGTGTGCACACTCTCTATGCCATGTCAGCATTTGTGGTGTATTTATTCCATTTTAAATTAATTGAGGGGGACAATAGGACCCTAGTTAAGTTTAGGTGTGTCACTGAGATTTCGGTCATAGTCTAGGGGATACTTATGCCTTGTCCCTATTGAATATGTATAACTCTGACAATATACAAATTTAAATATTTGTATACGTATATTATATATGGATATGAATATGTACAAAAATGTAAATTTGTATATTTTTGAATTTTAAGGATGTAAAAATACATTTGAGTAATATTTGTGATTTATTGAATAATCAAGAATATTGATTAATCAAGTTTTCTTCGTTTGTTTGAATCTCCAGTGGTATAAGGAATACAATTTGTTATGGTGTTTGAATTTTACTAGAACTCATTTTTGGCAAAATATTCTATTAAAAAAGGTTTGTCTTGAATCATGGGATTCTATTAATTTTCTGTTACCGTATTTAGTGCTCATATATCTACTTATTAAAAAAAATATTTGTATAAATTAAAATCATTAAAAATGAGCTATATAATTTTAAGTTCCCATAGCAAACTAAATTATACCCATGGAACGTAATTAGATAAACTATAGTTATGGAACATTATTTCCTTAAATCTGTTTTCCATATATGAAATTTTTCCTAAAATTTATTAGAAATTCATCTATAATTCTTTAGTTGTAACATTATAAATTATCTTAGTTATTACTAATTATTGCAAATGTTATTCACACTCTTTTACACTCTTTAGTTATAATATTATGAATTCTCATAGTTATTGCATTAATTATTTCTATCTTTCATCTCTACTTATATTAACTTTTGACCAATAATTTTTCATATTATTATACCTCTCCTATATATGTGATAACACGGTGTTGTTATTTTTCCTTGGATGAATAATGCTTGGTTGAATAAATTGAAAATTGTTTACAAGTATATGAACTATATCTTTGTTGGGTGTAAGATAAACAAGTGATTATATATATGATTTCACAGATAGAATTTATTCTTTAATTCTAATTTTTAGTTTTTTGGGCCAAAAAAAAGAAAACCTTTCTCAGTTAACTATGGATAGTCAGATAACTATCTTTGATTTATGTACACAATCAATCGAAAAGTCAAATATGAGAGCCAACAAAAAGAACGACATCTATTATGTTATAACTAATAAAATAAAAATTACAAAAATAGTTCTAAAAAATAAAATGATGTTGTTCTCCACATGTTCATATGAAATCTAAACAGATTAAGTGAAATACACATGCAAAGCACATCTGGATATATGACAAGAAAAATACACAACAAATATAGTTTATTAGGTAATATTAGTGAGATACGACTAATTAATTACATGATTGAACCTCATCAAATTGAAATAAGTATATACATTATTGAATTTAACTAATAAATTTTTTCATTGACCATCTTTATAGGTTCGTGTGAATAAGAGATATATATGATGATCCACATTGAACATTCACAAAAGAATCTGCAATATTTTTTTGTGCAAAACTTATCATTCAAATCTTCGCTTACATTTTTCTGAATTCATAATCACGTGCAACGCACATGTCGAAAAACTAGTGTGTGTGTATATATATATATATATATATATATATATATTGTATTGGCATCATTAGGGTTTCTTGTTCAGAAATTACTCATTAGTCAATGATACTATAAAAGTATATGTATATTGTTGTGGTATCATTAAGGTTTCTTGTTCAAAAATTATTCATTAGTCAATGATATATATATATATTGTATTGAAAGAAATGATTCATGGTTTCATGTAGAGGAAAGTAAGAGGAAAAAATTGTGAAATTTTGCGACCCTTTGAAAGTGGTCGGTTGGTAGCGATTGTTCAGCTTTTCTCAGATCCATGGAGTTTTGATTAGGAATAATAGGAAATGACTTTTATATTCATGTAGATGAAGGTGTGAGGAAGAAGTGGTGAAATTTTGACACTATTTGGAGGTTACTGGTTAGAGGTCCGGTGGTGGTGGGCAATACTCCAATGAACTCGTTGAAAAAGACTGTAACACCTTGCTTTTTGAAAGACCTAGAAAGACTTAGAATTGGAAAGAAACCATTTTTGGAAATAATCAAATTTGGAAAGTTTGACAAAGTTAAGTTAAGTATGAGTTTTTGGATCGATTTCAAACGACCATAACTCCTATCTCAGGATGAGTTAGGTGTGCTACCAGATACCGTATGAAATATCTTTGAATTATCTTTCCAATGCCACCGAGTTTGATCAGTTTTGAGTTCGTATGAGAGAGATATGTCCATTCGAAGTTGGATTGTCTAGATAAAAAAAGTAAAAACCGGATTTTAGAAGGGTATTATGGTCTTTTCACTACCCAAATAATTAAATTCATTTTTGGTAATTAAGTTGGGGACAAAACTGATTGGATTCAGTTTACGCTTCATAAAAATAAGTTAGGGTTTTGAGAGAATAGAAAAAAAGAGGAGAAAAGAGGAAAGTATCAAGGTGTTCGTTAAGGTTCTTGCGTTTTGTTACGTATTTTTACCATGGGTTTAATCCCTAAGAGGTATGTAAGCTTCCATAGTGTTGAGTTCGTTCACCCACATGCCAATCATGTTATTTTCAGCGCAATTTCATTCTTCAAGTTGAAAGATTAGAGTTCTAGATGAGTTCTTGATAAGTGTTCTTGAAGTTCATTCTAAATCTTGTTTTGTTGGGGTTTTGATGATGTATTGAGATGAAAGTGAGTGTTTTGAGGGCTGTATTGAGTAGATTAGAGTGTACTTATGTTAAGTAATCAAATCCAAGTGATTGGGGAAGAAACTGTTCGATTCTAGGTGAGTTAGGGTGAGAAAATGAGCAAAGAAATTCGCCGAGTTTTCTGGGTTAGGTCCTGGCGTGTCGCGCCAGCCAGTGTGCCAGGGTTGCCTGCCCCGTCCAGTTTGCAGTCGGTTGCTCCGTTTGAGTTCTTTCGAAGGGTACCTTTACTCCTTTTTTATTCTAAACACTCTAAACTACTTCTAAACAACTAGAAATCATTCATAACATGATCATAACCTTGAATTCATAATTCAAATTCAAGGTAGAGTTAAGATTTAAGTTTTGAGAATTCTTTTGGACATTATAAGAAGGTCCCTTTGAGTCCTTTTGTGGAGTCTTCTACAACTTCTAGTAACTTGTTTTTAAGACTGAAGCAAGTGAGTATGAGAATGAGGAGAATGTATTCATGAGTTTACTTTATTATCACGATATCCTTCATATCATGAACCATAACTCTTGAATTTATATTTCACATTCAAAAGACAGTTAAAAGTAGAGTTCAAGAGAGTCTTTGAGTTCAATTGTGAATCCTTTGAGATCAGCTATCGATTTGAGCTAAGTTTTGAGGAAGTAAGTACAAAAGTGAGAAGAGTCGTATACATGAGTTTCATGTTGTTATGTAGACCCCCGAGTCGAGTCGTTCATGTCCATAAATTCTGCATGAACTCCATAAGTTGAGTATCTTTGAGAGGAGTAGTACCTTCAAGTTCTAAGTCTTTATATTGAGTTCCTATCCCTTCTGAGATTATATTCCTAATCATGGAACTATTACATGTTACCCATGAAGTCCTTAAGTTGAGTAGTTCATGTCCATAATTCCGCATGAACCATATGAGTCGAGAAACCTTGAGATGAGGAGTATCATTGAGTCCTTGAGTTGAGTTGTTCATGCCCATAATTTCGCATGAACCTTATGAGTTGAGCATTCTTGAAATGAGTAGTATCATTGAAGTTATTGAGTCCTGAGTTGTTGAGTTTCGAGTATCGAGTTCTTTTTATGGTTATTGAAAACCTTGAATTGAGTCATTCGAGTCCATCATTCGGCATGAGCCCTATTTTGGGAAGTCTTTTACAACTTTTTCTAAACTTATTTTAAGAGTTGAGCACTTGAGTTGAGAAAGAGTAGAGTCGAGTTCATTTTCCTTAAAATGATATATGGGAACTAAGTATTCCCAAGAGTAAGTGTTTTTGAGTAGTTGAGTAACATCTCTTTTTAGAGAAAGATTTTGAATAATAATCTCAAACCACATAAAGAGTTATGTTTTTAAAACATACTAGCTGAGTATATTTTGAGAGTAGTATTGAACACTGATATGGGGACGAGTTCAGATAACTCAAGTCTCCATAAACCATGCAGCAGACGTGGATAGAAAGGGTCATACTTTTTAGATGATTCCTTAATGTTTTTTAGCACAGACTAGTGGATCCACTTAGTTGAGAGGTCTTATACCTTGGCAAAGTATAGGATAATTCTGGCAGCGTAGGCGACACGTTGTATCATCACATAACTCATAGTGATGGTTGTTGGTTAGAGAAACTCCCACAGAGTTATTTTGTATTTTTATATACACATTGAGTATTATTGTATTTTTCAATACATTGAGTTGCTATTTACAGTTTTACAGCTTTCCACACACACACACACACACACACATATATATATATATATATAAATTGCATCTTTTACTATTGCTTTATCCTTGAGTATCTTGAGTTGATCTGTGCTTCATTATGTCGAGTACCTTATTGCTGAGTTTTACTGAGTTGTATCTTATCCTTGAGTACTTCTGAGTTGAGTAAGTTTGAGTAGTTTTGAGTACCCTTGAGTTGAGTAAGTTTGAAAAGAGTTAAGTATGTTTCATTTTTATCAAGTTCAAGCTTATGTTTATATTTTAGAATTCCCTTTACTGTAACATTCGACAATTTAAAATGAATACGAAGAAGCTTGAAATTGGAAGTACTCATTTTTTTTTTGGAAATTGGCTAAGTTAAGAATATGGAAATTTGGTCAAGTGTGGAAAAAAATGAGTTTTTGGCCAACTTTGAGCAGTCATACATCCTAGCTCAGGATGAGTTAGGAGTAGTTCCAGTTATGTTTGCGAAGCTTGTGGAATGATCTTTCCAACGCCACCGAGTTTGCTCGATTCCGAGTTCGTATGAGGGAGTTATGCCCTTTAGAAGTTGGGTAGTTGGAAGGGAAATTAGTCCGGAAATTTCAAGGGCATTTTGGTCTTTTCCCTAATTAATTCTTTTTGGTCATATTGTTGTGTTAGACTGATTTTGATCAGTTTGTTCCCATTTTTAAAGAGTGAGAGTTAGGGCTTGGGAGATAAGAGAGAAAGAAGAGAAGAAGAAGAGGAGAAAGGGAAGATCAAGCAAGGAGAGCATCGTGGATATCGTCGGGGGTGATCCCTACTAGGTATGTGAGTTCTTAGTGATGGGTTGATCCTTTCCCCCGCACATCAAACTCATTTTATTTTTGAGAAAAGATTGGTCATGTTGTTGAAGTTATTGGTTTGTGTTGTTGTAGTTGTTGGGTTGTGTTGTTGAAGTTGTTGGGTTGTGTTGTTGGTTGAGTTGGGAAGATGATTCATTTATCTATCATATCATAGGTCATGGGGCACCTGATTCCATTAGTACTAAAAGTTATGACCATTTGAAGTTGATCCATTAACAATTTTCAGCTAATTGGCAGTTGTTTCCCATCTACGGCCAAGACCTACGGACTGTGGATCGATTGACGGACCGTGCTGGTCAACCGTCAATCGGTACTGAAGCTAGGATTTTGGGGTAGCAATCTACGGATAGGAGTTACGGTCCATAACCTGATCTACGAATCGTAAGTCCGGCCCATAGGTCAACAATTAGCAAAATTTTTCTGACTGAACTTTGGGAAAGTTTCTGTCTTGAACTACGGACCTGCATGACGGACCGTAAGTCCATCTACGGTCCGTGGATGGGTTCCGTAAGTGCCACTGGGGAAGTTTCTGTCATGAACTACAGACCTGCAGGACAGACCGTAAGTCCACTACGGTTCGTGGATGGGTTCCGTAGGTGCCACTTGTAACACCAGAACTCTGAAATCTTTATTTTCGAATACAGGGTGTTACAAAGAGTATAGATTTTCAAGCTAAGTAAAAGTCTCAAGTTTCAAGTCGAGTAGGAGTCTTAAGTTTTAAGTCGAGTAAGAGTCTCAAGTTTCAGGTTAAGTCAAGAGTTTAAAGTTGAATTCATTTCTAAAAAGGGCTATTAGGGAACTAAGTATTCCCAAAAGAGTTTATAAATGTTTTTATATTTGAGTAAGAGGGTAACCATGTTTTTCCAAAAGAGCCTTTGGGCTAAATTTTGAGTAATTATCTCAAACTAAAGAAAGATGTGTTTAAAACACTTATGAGCTAAAGTATTTTTGGGAGTAGTATTGAGCACATAATTGGGGACATGAGTTTATATTAACTCAACTCTCCATAAGAACCATGCGCCAACATGGGATTTCTCGGGTCATACTTTTTAGATGATCACGAAAGTTAAGCTAGTGGATCCACTTAGTAAAGTTAGCTTCCTATATCACGGCAAGGTATAGGATGATCATTGGGCAACGTGAGGTAAAATGTTGTATCATCACTAGGGCTCATAGTGGTGGTTGTCGGTTAAAGAACCTCCCACAAAAGTTATATTACTTTTATTTAAGCAAAGTTGAGTTGTTATTGTTTTGTCATTTACAAGCTAAGTTGTTTATACTGTTTTACAAGCTTTATATATAGCATGTGTCTTTTGCTTTATATATTGAGTTCAGTTATTCATGAGTGGTACAGAGCCGAGGTAAGTGTTCTCTTGTACTCCTTTCAAGCTTAAGTTGTGGTTTAGCTTTCCCGCTCGCATACTCGTACATTCCATGTACGGATGCCAGTTGGCCTGCATCTTATTATGATGCAGACGCAGGTATCCAGGATCAGCATCCAGCACGCCGTTGATCCAGCTAAGCACTCCAGAGTCAGTAGTGAGCCTCCTTGCTTTTCGGGGGACTCGGTGGTTTTGCGTTCTTAGTTTTGTTTTATTAGGATGTTGCGGGGCCTGTCCCAACATCCATCTCAGTATTTTAGAGGCTTCATAGACAGTCAGTCAGTTAGTTTTGAGTCTCTCTTCTGTGTATATATATAATATTATATTTTGAGACTTGAGTTGCCTTTTTGGCCAGATTTTTATTAGTTGGTTATTTTATAACCTTTCATTGCTTTGAGTTAAGTTTCCGCTGAGTTAAGAAAGCCAGGCCAAGGGTTCGCTTGGGGCTAGCAATGGTCTCCGAGTGCCGGTCCCGCCCAGGGTGTAGGCTCGGGTCGTGACACTTACATGCTCGTACATTCCACATACTGAGCCATTTGGCCTGCATCGTTTCATGATGTAGATACAGGTATTCAGGGTCATCAACAGGAGCTTTGTTGATACCACATGGAGTTCGAGTTAGCTATGGTGAGCCTCCTTGCTTCCAGAGGGTTCCACTTTTACTTTCAGTTCTGTCAGGATGTCGTGGGCCTTGTCCCGACTTCCATCTTTGTAATTTATAGGCTTCATAGATAGACAGTAGAGTTTCAGAAGTCTGTTCATTTATTTTGTTAAATGTTTTAAAGACTTGAGTTGCTTAGTTTTGGCCAGTTGAATATACAATTCTATTCTGAGTTAATTATTTGAGTTTTAATGAATTTTATTATGTTTTAAGCTTTGTATGCTTGAGTTAGTCTTCCGCTTGTAGTCAGCCAGGATGAGGGTTCTCTTGGGGACCAACAATGGTTCTCGAGTGCCGGCCACGTCGAGGGTGTAGGCTCGGGTCGTGACAAAGACAGTGGAGAGATATAATAAATATGTATAAAGTATTTAATAATTGCATATTTTTCATTTTCTTCTTTTTCAAAATATGGGTCCATAATCAAATATATTGTTAGTGAAATTAGTGCATATTTGATGGCTGATGCATGTAATTCTGTTCTAGTCAATGTATATTTTGTGTTTGAAAAATGTTTGTACATAAATATATGTATATATGTGTATATATATATATATTTTATTTTTTTTTGTTTTAAAATAATTTAATTCATAATTTATACCACTAGACAGAGCGTCTAGCAGTTTAATTTTTATTAAAACAAAAATCCTCAACATAAATAAATACAAGCAAGGGGGCTAGGCCTTACCTTGTCAATCCTATGAGGTAACATACCTCTACTAATTGACAAGCATGAAGAAAATAAGAGCTAGAGAGAACTAGATATTCTATGATCATCACAAATTCGTAATACACTCTATGATGATATTACAAATGAGAATGCTTAAATAATGTACAAATATAAAATCCAAGAAGAAAGTTGAGTTATCAACCTCAAACTTACTTTTACAAATGTGTGAATTTAAAATGAAATATATGTATATTTATAAGTAACTTATGTATAATTGTGCCATCACACTCTCGATACATATTTTTGGATTGTTTTGATTCATTTTATTTTTCTTAATATTTACATGTATCATCAAAACATCTTATTTAAAATTATATTAATGATATATCATAATACATCAATTAATTCTTACATACAATTAAGCCTAGAATTGTATTTTAGATATTAGTCATCTACAACTCAAATATATGAAGAGAGGTATCGCTAGGTTATGTGAATAACAAAACTACCATTGCACTACATAATATAGTGATATACTATATCTATTTATGAAATTTTCTAAGTAATATTAACGCCAAGCAAGGCCCATTAAAGAGGAACCACTCTTTATTACAACATTTTTTTATTTTCAGGATTTAAATTCGAGACCTACATATAATTAATGGTAGATAGATTATATTCATCTATCACACTTTAGTCACGACTCATGATGAATTATTGGTTCATTCTCTTTATTTGTGTATCTTTGTGATGGGTAGACTTTCAACAACAACAAAAAAAAAGATAATAAAAAAGATAGGAGTCTATAATATGATACTAAAGTATGACCGAAAACATTTGTGTAGTTTGTAATTGGATGTACTTAAAACCATCATCATAATGCATTGGGTGCACATTTATATTTTGTATACATTGATTTCAAATAAATATCACTCACTTTTTCCTATAAACAATTAATTGATTCATATTACAAGATGAGTAAGTTAGTGCATTGAGATTTTAACAGGACATGACTTTACAATTGTACTTAAAAGTTCTAAATTTCACTACGATTTTTTTACAAAGTGTAGCCACCCCAAACCTACCTAAAGAGGAAATTTGTGATAAGTTGACAATCATCGTAAAAATAATTCAAAATATATTGATTTCTCTAAATAATATATTTCATATCAAGGGACTCAATTAATATAAAGAATTGAGGAATGCTAATTGATTGATTGTCTACCATTTTATTTCAATATTGATATTTTTACTCAGTGTATTGTGTTTGGTACTTTTTTTTTTTTTTTTAAATTTGGTTAAATAATTAAGAAATTAAATGATTTTCTTAGTAGAAATAGGTAAAGTAAGTTCAATAAGTGGTATTCCGACTAATTGTCTCCTCCCCGGCCTCTAAAACACCCCATTTCCACACCCACCCACATAGCCCCGATTCTTACTCACCCCACCCCTATTTATTTAAAAAAAAACATATTAAATGTAAAATATGTTCCTTCATACCAAACAAGTTTCTAAATATTAGTGATGTATATTACTTTAACTAGTTTCTGAGCACGTGCTTCGCACGTGTGTTTCATGTGAATTTTTATAGATACGTTAGAATGACTAAAATTTCATGAAAATATATATATGTAAATTGTAATGAACAATGAAATGCAACAATTACAAAATAAGTATAAAGACTTACGACAATAAAACATTCATAGAAAACTAAATTAAGAAGTCTAACAGAGAAAAAAAGAAGACAAAAAGTAACAGATTTAAGAAAAAATACAAGGTAGACATTATTCTTATAGGACTGATACATATATAGATGAAACAATAAGTACAAAATTAGTACATAACTCTCCGAGTTCTTATCGATTCCTTCCATATCCTATCAAAATTCAAGAGTCTTCTTCATCTACTTTAACTATAGAATAAAAATAATAATAGCCTAATAATCTTGGTACGGATTTCATGAGATAAAGAAGTTGAATTTATATAGATAGTATAGACGGAATATCAAAAGATATCTTAAAGTGTTAGTTTAAATATTTAGAGGTTATGAATATGAAAAGATGAGGGTTATGAATATTAAGAGTATAAAAGTTGAATAAGTAATCTATATATATAATAAAGCTAGATGTAGGAGATGTGATGTGGCATGCTTCTAAAGCCAAGAATGACATTTGTCTTTTTTCTCAATTTTTTTTGACATTTTTCTTAATTTATTACATTTATATAATTTATTTAAAAACCTACAAATTATATCTTAATTACATTAATTTAGAAAGCTCAAAAGTCATTATCATTAATTTAATGAATCTTTTTATTTCTAATTAAACCAAATAATTAATACCTTTTACATCCGTTTTGCTCCTTTTTCCTTTCATGGGTGAACATTGAACAATAATTGTAATCTAATAAAATTGAGCAATTAATACATTCAATGTCTATGTTTCTTTATGTTCTTTCATATTCCTTATTTATCTTTATATTGTCAATTTATTTGTGATTGTGAAACTTCACTTTTGCAGGTTATTGGGTTTATGCCTAAAGGCTAAAAGGTCTAATTTTACACACACAAGAAGTCAAAAATTGTGTGACATGTATGGTAAGTTGTTTAAATATATTTTTTTAATATTATTTTATACTAAATTGAGGTAGGATTATGTGTTATCATATATTCGACCTATTATATCTACCTCAATGTTGAATTCAAAAGTAATTACTACTTCTGTTCACTTTACTTATCATATTTTACTTTTTTATGGTTAATTTAAGTATTTTTTACGCTGAATTGAATTAGATTAATTCACTATTTTAAAATTTAAATTTAAATATTTTCAAATCTATATGAAAAATACTATAAGATTCAATGTTTCTCATATTAATATAATAATAAAAAATACATATTAAATATAGGTAAAAGTTCATATAATTCGACTCTCGAAAAACAAAATATAAGAAACAAAATTAAATGGAAAATGTATATATTCTACAAATTCATAAACGAGTTTTCTACTTCTTAATTGACACCGTAATTTGAAAGCTATTTTTATATTTCATTGATTTAAAAATAGAGGCAAAACATAACTTTTTATTACAAATAATCATTGCAATGAAGTTGAAATTCATACATATTTTGCAACTTTTTTTATTGCACGTAACAATGATCAATCAAACATGAGTAACAATATGTACTACATTAAAAGGAACATGAGCATATGATAAATCAATTAAAAAAGAGAGAGAGGATGAAGAGGCTACCACCTAAAGAACACAAGCTCCAAAATCATATAAAGATTGTCAAATTAAATAGTTTTAAAATTTTAGTAAAATAATTTATAATATATTTTGGTTTATTTAAAAAATAGTATAATGATATTTCTCCAAATTTCTTATAATTCATTTAGTCTCAATATTCGGAAAATCGATATAGACAATGCACTTTGTGGTTCTTTTTTTTTGTTATATAAGTACATCTGTATATATGCTCAAAACATAGACAAAATTTCTTGAAATTCTTTTCTTTCTTTACTTCCTATTAAGAAAAATAATTATTTTTTTCTTCACTTATAAGTACACTACACGAGTATTTATAGAAGTTTAAAAACTTTTAAGTGATAAAAAATCATAGAAGAATATATAAATTAAAGATTTTTTAAAAATATAATTGAATTGGAAGATCGATTTGCGTGTAAATTCTATTGAAAATATTTGAATAAAATTTATATAAAATATTTCAAAACCGTGCGTAGCGCTGCTAAATTCACTAGTTAGAAAATAATAGTAAATAAATGAAGAATAGGAAAAAGAAAATTAAAGTTAGCAAACTATGTAGAAAAAACAACTAAAGTTCTTATCACGTAATTAAGCATCAATGAATTTAAATTTGTGAAGCTAGAGTCATTCTTTAATAATAATCAAGAGGGCATTATCAATGTGTGTGTCTCCATTTTGCAGATTTGCACCCTTCAAATTATTAAATTTCGTTAGTTATAATAAAGGATAATACTTTTTCCATATAAATTATATTAAAGGAAAAAGTTATGAGAAGAGGAAAAGTATAGCAATTTAGGTATAGACTATTTTTAATTTATATATATATATATATATATATATATAGATTATAGATGATAAATATTAATAAATTAGATATTTAATTAGGAATTAATCTTAGGAAGTCTAAAAGTCATTAACATTTAAATTAGACTTTTTAAAAAAAAAATTATAATTATTATATACATATAGATTATAGATGATAAATATTAATAAATTATATATTTAATTAGGAATTAATCTTAGGAAGTCTAAAAGTCATTTAACATTTTAATTAAACTTATACAATCAAATATTTAATACTTTATAACAATTTAATTAATAGAAGGGGTAAAACCGTAATTCAACTTTCAACTTTTTTTGTTCATGCTTATAGTAATATATGATTAATGTAGTTTTACACAGTTTTTAAATGTATAGTTTTATTTCTCAAACATTGAGTAACAGAAATTAAAAAATTACTTTAATGTATGAGTATATATTAATCAACATGTACTCATAACATTAGTCAAAATATGAAATTGACCCCACACCATAATTATATATAAAAAAATTATCCAATTACTTTTTTCCACATTTATGTGGCATATTTAAATTCTAGATTCGAGTAAAGCTGCCAAGCATGTAATATTTATTTTTCATTTTTGTAAGAAATTTGCTTATATAATTTAATCCCAAGAGGAAGAAAAAACTTGGACTTGGTATGAGTCAACTTCCATATTCCTAGGAGATACTGGATATTCCTACAATATGTATTATTTTAAAAAAAGATTGTGCCACCAAAGTCCTAATTTTGTATCGAGTAAAACCCTCCCCTCAAAATCATATTGCCACATGGATTATTTTTATAATGTTTGTCAATATTTAATTGATTATTACATGTCTCACAAGTCACAATCAATTACAATTCACACAAAACAAGGTGAAATATAAAGTCATGTTCCAATTACAATTATATCTCGAATTAAGTCGTGTTCCAATTGAACACTTCATAATAAAGTGTTCGTTAATTAGACACTTTCAATTCATTTTTTTTTATTTAAAATTACACGTATTTTCATTCATCTATTAGATAGTACTTAACCACATAAAATATATCATTTCCTTTGATTGAGGAATTTTCGCATATAGCCAATCAAAAATAACTTAATTATGCTCCATAGCTATAGTTAACTAATTGCGATTTGTAGCTACATGTCAGAGGAAGGAGAGAAGCGAGCGATATTAGGAGAGAGAGGAGAGAGATGAGAGATGGTAGAGATTGAAGAAAGGTGAATTGTATATGTATATATGTCGAACTGTATATGTATATCTGTCAAATAATTGTATATGTGTATCTGGTATACATATGTATTTGTATATTTGGAGAGGGAGATTGGGAGAGGGAGGAGAGAGGCGAGCGAGAGAGGGCAGAGAGTGGATAGAGGCGAACTGTATAATTGTATATAATATACATATGAATTTGTATATCTGGCGAGCGAGATTGGGAGACGAGGAGAGAGGGGAGTGAGATTGGGAGAGGGAAGAAGGAGGCGAGCGAGTGAGGGCAGAGAGTGGAGATAGGCTAATTGTATTTATATATATGTCATATAATTGTATATATAAATATGAATAATTTATATATGTATATGTATAAGTGACGTAATTATAGTTAAAAGTAAGCTGCGGGCCATAATTAATTCAAACTATAACTATGTTAACTAATTAACTACTCCTTCCGTCCCATTTTATGTGGCAACATTTGACCAGGCACGGAGTTTAAGAAATAAATGAAGACTTTGAAATGTTTACTAAATTGCTCTTTAAAAAGTAGACTCACTTTTCTCTCTCCTCATAAATGTATTGGAGTATTATTTTAAGATTAAGTGGGACCAACAAGGGTAAAAGAGGAATTGTACCTTTTAATACTTACCTTATTAGGAAATGTGACATTCTTTTTGGGACTGACCAAAAAGGAAATGGTGCCACATAAAATGGGACGGAGGGAGTAGTATATATTTGCTTATTCACGTAATTTCCCCTTAATTATAAGCATTAACCTCACATAGAAAATGCCTTGAGTTTTACATCTTATTGAGGCGAATGCTTATAGTTAAAGAAAATGACATATTTTATATGATTAATTTAACTATTTATAGACGAATGAGAACACACAATTTTTTTAAACCAAAAGTATCTAATTAGAACACTTCTTTATTAGGAGTTAAGGTGTTGATTTGAAAGGACGGTTAGTTTGAAATTTTACATGAAATATTTTGACAAGTCTAAGGGACCGATGATGTATTAAGCCAAATATAAAGTAACAATTCTTTAGTATGGTTAGAAGACTTTACCTCATAGGACGTGTCTGCAACTATTTCTGTTCTGCTTAGTCAAAAGCTTAAATAATGTTAGTACTAATTTTATAATTAAGGTGCATTGAAGGTAAGTGTTGGACCAATGAGCTTCTTGATTAAGACTCCATTAAACAAGCAATTGAAAATTATAAAGTCAGAAATAGAATACATGAAATTTATCTTGCGTATGCAATGATCACAAAGCATATACCAAGATTTCCTAATTTTAGACATTTACTATTCTATAATTTTGGTTAGTGCTAATGCATGTTTGCTAATCTTCAATTAAAAATTAATTTCCATTTTGCAACAAATGATAAGAGATAGTCAATGTTGTTATCATGTCAAAGGTTTTTGTGATACTTCTATTTAACCAAGTTTAATTCCTTCTTTATTTAGTTTGATACAAGGAAATAAACTTGATTTCATCTAAACCAAAATATATAATAATGCCTCCTTTTAACTACAAAAGAAGTCCAAAACACATCAAAAGAGCACAAAGTTGGAAAGAGTTAGTATTCTTTTGTTTTCCTTTTTGTGCCTTTATTGGGGCATTTCCAAGAATGTATTACGTATCGTGTAGATGTGAATTCATAATCTAGAGTCAGTCAGTATAAAATGAGTGTTTTTTTTTAATAGGAATGCATAGTTCGAGTTGACGTCCCATGTTCTTGGGCATTTTCAAGAATGTATGATGTGTGTGTAGATGTGAATCTATGATCTAGAGTCAGTCAATACAGAATGAGTGTTTTTTTAAAATAGGAATGCATAGTTCGAGTTGAAACAGAAAAAACTCGTCCCATGTTCTTAAGCATTTTCAAGGATGTATGATGTGTGTGTAGATGTGAATCCATGATCTAGAGCCGGTCAATATAGAATGAGTTTTTAAAAAAAAAAATAGGAATGCATAGTTCGAGTTGAAATAGAAAAAACTCGTCCCATGTTCTTGGGCATTTTCTAGGATGTATGATGTAGATGTGAATCCATGATCTAGAGTCGGTCAGTACAGAATGAGTGTTTTATTTTAATAGGAATGCATAGTTCGAGTTGAAACATAAATCTCGTCCCATGTTTTTGGGCATTTTCAAAGATGTATAATGTGTGTGTAGATGTGAATCCAAGATCTAGAGTCAATCAGCACGGAATGAGTATAATTTTCTCATATGTATATGTACAAATGCACATTTTCAGTTTACCTTTTTGAATATGGATTATACATAGTTCGAGTTGAATGCAATATGTTCATTTGAACCATAAAACTCTCCTCTGTTAATGCACGAGTTGATCTTACATTTTTGCGATTGTTGCAGAACTTACATTACTGAAGAGGAGTGGCAGAGTATGGAGGAGAGTGATATATCGAAAATAGAAGGGCAAGGAACAATGCAGTCTCCGATTTCTTCAGTTGTTGCAATAGCCATAACTGGGAACAAGAATAGCAGATATGTGGTGAAATGGGCATTGGAGAAATTTATTCCAGAGGGAGAGACGCGTTTCATGTTGCTACATGTCCGCCCTGAGATCACCGCTGTTCCAACTCCTAGTAAGTATTTGACTCTAGGATTATTGCTGTGCAAGAATTCGAGTATAAATTCCTTCGGTTAATCTAGCATACCTAATGTAAAAACTTCATTATTCAACACCCTCTAACACGTATCACCTGATTTGGAGTTAATGTGCTACGAGTCAAAAATAAGTTTTTCAAATGTCTGATCTTGGGAGTGTAGTTTGTTACCTGCCTTGTAATTAGTCTAAACTTGCAAGTTGTTGCATTTTTTTTCTTCTAGTGGGGAACTTGATTCCTATTGCACAAGTAAGAGAAGATGTAGCGGATGCTTTCAGGAAGGAAGTTGAGTTGCAAGCAAGTGAAAAACTTCTTCCTTACAAGACAATGTGTAGTCGGAGACAGGTTCGAGTTATATCCAATGTGTGCCTGAAATACTTGAGGAATTACATCTTGGTTAATAATGTTCATTTTCTCTTAACTAAATGCAGGTACAAGTAGGAGTTGTTCAACTTGAATCAAATGATGTTATAAATGCAATTGCAGGGGTAGTATCTAAATGTTCTATCAACAAGCTTGTTATTGGAACCTCAACCCCTGGCCTATTTTCAAGGTACCAATAACTCAAAATCAATGTCTTGATTGACATTTCTTTGTTGCGATTATCATACACGCGATGATGTGATAACTTACTGAATGATTCACAGGGGAAGAAACTTATCTGCAAGTATATCAGAAACAGCTCCAACCTTTTGCACAGTTTATGCTGTGTCAAAGGGAAAACTGTCATCAGTGAGGGCCTCGAGTACAGAAAACAACAGATTCCTTATAGATGATAGCAGTGATACAAGTAGTTCATCTAACAACTCTACAGGCCACAGCTTTAGCTCACAAGCAGGTATAAACTTCTTATTCACATATTTCTTCATTTTCCTAGGCGTTAACGAAGGATACAATGAACTTCATTAAAACAAGGTGATCACATGATGAAACGAGAAGCAATTGAAAATGATTACTTACAAGTATATGCAGGACCGGATATCCTCCTTGTTTCATTGCCACAATTGTAATATCTTGTTCTTTAATTCTCAGAGAGGACGGACCATAGCTCAACTTCACCTGCTTCATACTCTCATTTGTACTCTCCTTCTCATCAACCGCAACGTTATCAAGCTAAATCTCCAGTGCACCAGGCCCTCCAGACACTTCTCCATAAAAGAACAAATTTCAGTGAAAACATCCAATCTAGAAGTTCATCTGTCGACATTGGAGAAGCATTTCAAGCTCTTTCAATTAAAAGCAATACTCCTTTGCATAAAAGAGCAATTTTGGATGAAGTCATCCATCCTAGAGCTCTATCTGTTGCTATTGGAGAAGCTGATGATGAAAAAAGTTGCTATTTCAGTAGCTCGGGAATTACTGATCTCTACAATCGTGCTTCAAGTTTCAAAAAAGCGAAAGTCGACAACCAATCATGGTCAATAAGTCAGTCTTCTACCTCAGATGTTCCAACAGATTCTTCATCTGGAAGTCAGGTGATCATATTTTTCTTTCATTTAACATGCAGTGCCATACATTCACTTTGCTTATATGAGGAGCTTCTTGGTTCCGCAGTTTTATGCATAGTCCTAAAAGTTAGTAGAAATCTTACAGGCTACAGCAAACCTCCAGTTTACAGAAGGAACTATGAGAGGTTTATCCAGGAATGAATAGTGTCACTTCGACTAGACTGTAACTATTTTTTAATTTTGTGACTGTAGAAATTACATGAAATCTAACTTCACAGCTCAAGTTACACTTGCCATAGTTTCGTGAATTGCTACTAAAGTCTTTGTATATGTGCAGGTTAACATCAATTATGACCTAGAAAAACTGAGAATTGAGCTCAGACATATTCAAGGAATGTATGCAATAGCCCAAACTGAGGCGATAGATGCTTCTCGGAAGGTAATTTTCTTTTAAAACTGAATTTGTGGCAAATAGTACTCCCAAATGCTATTACTCTTTTTATTAGAAGCATGGAATCAATAAGCATTCTTGCCTCTTTCATGCACATATTGGATAATTTGCTTATACTGTGCTTTCTCTCAGTTGAATGAATTTCAGAAGCTTCGAGTAGAGGAAGCAAATAAACTTAAGCAGATAAACCTTAAAGAGGAGGAAGCGAAAGAATTGGCAGAGCAAGAGAAGTTAAAATGTGAAGCAGCAAAGAAGGAAGCTGACTATGCAATGGAATGTGTTGAAAGAGAAGCTGAGCAAAGAAGAGCAGCAGAGAGCATTGCCAACCGGGAGGCTAGAACAAAAGAAAAGCTAGAGAAATCATTGGCACTACCTTTGCATCACTACCAGGAATTCACGTGGGAAGAGATTGTGACGGCTAGCTCATCATTCTCCGAGGATCTTAAGATAGGAATGGGATCATATGGAATGGTCTACAAGTGCTTTTTGCATCATACACCTGCAGCAGTGAAAGTTCTTCATTCAGCTGAGGCTCATAGAACTAAGCAATTTCAACAAGAGGTACGCAAACTCCAAACAGAGAAAGAAGTTAACAGGAATAACTAAAATAAGCTTCGAGTAACGTACATGGCGTATTAGCTTCAGCCAACTGTAGTTGTGATTCCACTTCTGCCACTCAAATTTGGCTTTGAGTTAAACTAACTATATCCTTTTTCTGGCTATTTCCACAGCTTGAAGTATTGAGCAAAATTCATCATCCTCACTTGTTATTTCTTCTTGGTGCATGCCCTGAACGTGGTTGCCTAGTATATGAGTACATGGAGAATGGAAGTTTGGAGGATAGGTTGACAAGGAAAAACAACACACCTCCACTTACATGGTTTGACAGGGTTCGCATAGCGTGGGAAGTTGCTTCAGCTCTTGTTTTCCTTCATAACACGAAGCCAAAACTGATCATACACCGTGATTTAAAGCCAGCTAACATACTCCTTGATCACAACTTAGTCAGCAAAATTGGAGATGTTGGTCTTTCAACAATGGTTCAGTCAGACTCCTCCTCAGCAATGACCGCATATAAAGACACTAGTCCAGTTGGCACACTTTGCTATATAGATCCTGAGTATCAAAGGACAGGATTAGTCTCTACAAAATCTGATGTTTATGCTTTTGGGATGGTCATATTGCAGTTGCTTACTGCAAAAAGAGCCATAGCTTTAGCCCACATGGTAGAAATGGCTACCGAAGAGGATAAACTGGTGGAGTTGCTGGATCAAGAAGCCGGTGAATGGCCTCTTGAAGAGACAAAGGAACTGGCTGTACTTGCTCTAAAATGCACTGAACTTCGACGTAGAGACAGACCTGACCTGAAAGATGAAGTTCTCCCTATTTTGGAGAGATTTAAAGAGGTTGCTGATAGAGCTCAACATTTGAAATATAATCAACCTCCACCTCCTAGCCACTTCAAATGCCCCCTACTCAAGGTACACTTATGTTGATTGCGTAAATCGCTTCATAGTAATTCACATTACGCTATTATGCATGTTACAAAGTCTACTTCCTGCTCTTTGATTCATTTACTAAAGGAAAATTCTGCTTCAGGAAGTGATTCAAGACCCCTGTGTTGCGGCTGATGGATACACTTATGACCGGAAGGCAATAGAGTCATGGCTCGCGGACAATGATAATTCACCAGTTACAAATTTACCATTACCACATAAGCACCTGCTTCCAAATTATGCACTTCTCTCAGCTATCAAAGAGTGGAAGTCAGGGAAACATTGACACAACTTTTAGCTATATACTTGAGCTTCTTCAAGACGGGAATCTCTATGTTTGTACATGCAATTACTAGTGTTAGTTGATAGATTAGTCTCTCAGATACATTCATTTAGCATTGCTTTCCCACAAGAAGCCCTCTACATTCTTTGAAACAACTGATTGGAAATTAAAGAATCGCGGCAAATTCAGCTCACTGATGAGCTACAATGTAAAGAAGTTTTTGTAAAGAATTCCCAAATAAATGCTTGAAATGTTAACTAGTGGTTAACATACACATAGAAATGTATATGATCAGATACTCATTTTAATGTTTTTTTTTTCAAGTTTATTCATGTAGGTTGTACTTCAACAAATGCTATTAAACATTAGGAGAAACTTTTCATTTATTTACTGTAACACTTGATTTGAAGAACCAGATACAACAGCATCTGAAGCTTGAAATGAGAAAAAAAATCATTATGTATACATTGTTCGAGAATATGAATATTTTTCCTTTTCGACAACCAATTTTGAGTTGTAAAGAGCAGAAATATATCACTAGGACTTAGAATGCAACACCTTGCCAACAAATAGTCAAGTAGTATCTGTTCCGATAAATATCACTTTCTGCAGAAAACAGGATCTTATCAATGACACATGTCAAACTCACTGTTCATCAGGCATCAATTATATCATCAACTATAGTCGTCAACAGAAATCACAAATCAGAATTATCAAGATAAAGTAGCTAGGAAAGTGAGCAGGAGCCTCATAGTGATTCAAAGATTTTTATTCCTGAAGTGCTACATTTTGATTGATAGACACATTCCTTATACATCTACTGGCCTACATTACTCAGTTCAATTTGCTTCCTATCCAGAATGGATTGTCGAAGAAATGATCAACTGACGGTAATGGCAACTTCTCACAACTCCTACCTTTTACTGTTAACTCAACTTTGCAAGGCATGTAAAGAATCAAATATGGTAGCTTGTTATTTCCTTCACTTGTCATAAGAGAAAGCACACTAAACGTAAACTCAAGAGAAGTAAGTCCCGGTGAACTACAAATCATTTCTCGAATTGCACATGAAGTTGGTTCATGTCGATCAATGCAATACTTTGCGCTCCAAGAAGAGTAGTCATTTTCCAATACAAAGACATCAATATGATGTGGATCACTGACTGAAGAGCCAACCAGATGTAAATTCCCGCGGACGCATCCACAGTAATACTGTTCATTCATTTTAGGTAATTGATAAGAGTGGATAATTTCCTTATCAATATCAAAATAACAAAAGCTATTTACCCCTCTAAAGATCCAAAAGATAGCTCCATTGAAGAAAACTCCCTTACATTGTCCCAAATAGCTCAAAAATGCTTTTGGGAACTGGACTCGTGATCGCCTCCATGAGTTGGTATCTGAAGAGTATATTTCAATAGGGAGACAATAAAATAAACTATCTTTGGGATTACTCGAGAATTGGATCCTAACATTTATAACTTTGTAATGAGGCGATATCGAATGATCAAAGGCCAAACTCATGTCTAGTGACTCCACATTTGGACTCGGAAGAGTATGGAATTCCTTTGAAGTTGGATTACACACGATGTACTCATCGAATAGCCTCTTACGACAAAGAAGTAAACTACCACAACAATTCAAAATTACAACATCATCAAAGGGGTCATCTTTCATTATAAAATCAAAGAATCTAATAGAAGCCCTAGATTTTGTTTTATCAGGAATGTAATAACAAGGATAATCGAGAAAAGGTGACTGCAGAATGAGTACAGTTGGGAAAGATTGAGGCTTCCAGAGAGAAGAAAAACGGGGATTGGAGATGAGAGACCTCCAACGTTTCGAAACAAGTTTGAACCTGAAAAGAGGCCTTGCAGGAAGGAGTAGTAAAATCTTGGTTACAAGATCATCACTACCTTCAATTTTTTCAGCACTATAAGACATGTTGATATGTTTGTATAAAGAACATATCTATTCAAACACTTACATATATATAATGAAATGGGAAGGATGAGTTCAGTCTCCAACAAGAGACTTTCAATATTCTCATCACAACATTTAATGGATTACAAAAAATGAAGAGTCCATGTTGTGTTTCAAGCAGAATCATTAATGTGCACAAAACACCATTCATTTTGTCATTACTTTTTCAAGTTGCGACAAAACAATGTAGAGCACTTTTTAAAAGTATCCAATACTCTAAAAATACAGAGTTGTTTTATGAAGATTCACAAACAACAACAAGGCAGTGATGGAGCCAAAATTTTCAATAAGTGGTTCAAAATTTGAAGAAGTAAACACACGAACAAGTTGAAGGGGGTTCGACATCTACTATATATACATTAAAAAATACTCCTTAATTACTTGTCCACTTTTGAATTGACACACCTATTAAGAAAATAATTAATGACATAGTGAATTTACCATTTTACCCCTATTAATTATGAAGTCGGTGAAAAGTTCTACATTTTTCAAAATAATTAGTCATTTAATTGAGGGTATAATAGGTAAATTTTTTTTGTCCTTTCTTAACTTGTCAAAATGGACAAGTAATTAGGGACACCTATAAAAGGAAAAGTGGACAAATAATTAAGGACAGAGGAAGTAACTTTAACCATGTATAAAAAGTAATATTTTCCACCAAACCCCCTAACAATATGCTGGTTCCGTCCCCGACAACAACAATAAACTCAATGTAATCCCACAGGCAGACCCAAAGTTAAAGGTGGAACAGTAGCCCTTCTGAATTCTGATCATCTGTTCACATCATTGACCTTGTCAACTTAATCAAATAATGAAACTTCCTAAGCAATCTTTACCTATATGTTGACATTAAATATGCATCCATCATCTGCAATTCTTGCACAACACAAAGAAAACTTACTACTAAATATGCAAGGCATTAAACTCAAGATCCCCAAATTTTCAGATTTAGAGCAGCCATCATCAGCTCGAATAGTTGTTTTGATTGATGATCTATTGATTGAAATTCTTTTACGCGTACCTATAAGATCCCTTCTCTGTTTCAAAACCGTATCCAAACGTTGGCTTTCAATCATTACTCATCCACATTTTTCTGTCCTCTGTCAACCCAATCCAAATCGCGCAGTAGGCCTTTTCTTGACCTGTCCTTATTCTCTTCCAGCAAAACCCCAGTTTGATTATGTTCATTTTGATAAGAAACATCCCCCAAAACCACCATTTAAGAATCTCAAATTCATTAAAGACTCTTCTGGTATTACTGTTCTGCAATCTTGCAATGGACTAATGCTCTGTTCCAACTCCCCTTCGCGTCTAGCTAAAACAAATTACTATGTTTGCAACCCCACTACGAAACATTACACAGCACTTCCAAAATCAGTTCTTGAAACTGAAAATTCTACAATTCATGGTATAAGCTTAGCTTTTGATCCTGCCAAGTCTCCTCATTACAAAGTAATATGTGTTCGCGATTCTGTTTCGTCTCCTCAACATTATCAGATTGAAATCTACTCATCTCAAACAGGTTTGTGAATATCATAAGTATTCACTAAAATATAAAAAAGTTACAAAATTATTTTTGTCACAGTAAAGTAACTAACTAAATTCTTACCTTTTTGTCACAGACTAGAATGTAAGATGTGTTTTTACTAATTTAATATTTAATTACGCAAAGCATCACTTAATATGTAAAGTTCAGTGAATATGACAAAAAGTAGTTGTGTTATTTTTTTTGTTATGGTGGATAAAGTTTCATGACCACGCGTGAAATTAACTCAAAACAGGGCCATGGAGACTATCAGGTGATCCATTCATTGCTGATGTTAATTTCTCCAAAGGGGTTTATTGGAATGGATCAATTTACTGGATTAGTACTAGTGGAAACTTGACTTGTTTATATTACAATCTTGATTTTGAGAGGTTAGGGGTAATGCCTATTCCACATTTTCCAGATGATCAAGGAACAACTATAACATATTTTGGTGAATCTTGTGGCCATTTGCACCTCACAAAAATTTCATTCTACACAATTCGATTTGATGTATACGAGATGAGAAGGGATGATTCTGAATGGTTTGTTAAGTACAAGGTTGATTTTGAACGTCCTGATCATGAGTTGACTTATTGTAATTTTACGATATTATCTCTGGTTCGAGGTAAACGAGAAGAGGATGCATTTTTGGTTCTGGCAGTTGTTAATGATGATAAGGTAATGAAGTACAATCTTATAAACAAGACCTTTGAGAAATTCTGTGATTATGATGTTGAAGATGAACAAGTTTTTTATTGTAGTACAATTGGTGCTTTTGAGTATATTGAGTCTTTGTGTTGTGTTTGAATCATTTGTATTTGCATTCCTCTTGTATTAGTGAACTCATAAAATTGCTTGTTTTCATATGTTATATTTGATTTTTGAGTATAGTGCATCTTCATGTTGCCTATAGTTTCGTGTATGGTTGCTAAACTTTACCCTTGTATCAGTAAAGTTATAAAATTAAATTAAATTTGAGTGAGGAGTTTGATTGTTTACAGATGAAGGCAGACAACATTTAAGTTAACAAGCAACTCGAGTTATGCAACAGGTATAAAACGACTTGTACAATCAAAGTGTTACTCTTAGTCAGAAACCACGTAGCAGCTAAGGCTCCAAACTTAAGGGGATGGGATATTGACAAGCAGAAGTTTTCTCTACAGAAATTCCAAAGTATACTACTCGAGGTGCATTGTTCGAGAATATGGAGATTTTTCCTTTTGGACACACCAATTTTGAGTTGTAAAAGTGCAGAATACAGCACTAGGACTAACGAAAAGTCTACTAGTATCCGTTCTGATATATATCACTTTTTTGCAGAAAATAGAATCTTAACAATGAAATAAGCAGAAACAGTGATACATAGCAAACATATCGTTCTTCGGGTATCAACTATCATCAACAAAGCAAATAATCCTGACCAACTTATCCTCAAGATGATAAAAAAAGGCAACAACCAACTAATGGAAATTAATTTGAGTCAAACCTAATATTCTGTAGAAGAAGAATGAAAAACAGACGCCAAAGCAAAGATTTTTATGCCTATGTTACTCAGTTTAATTTGCTTCCGATCCAGAATGAATTGTCGAACATATGATCAACTGACGGTACAAGTCCTACTTTTTACCGTTAACTTAGCTTTACAAGGCATGTAAAGAACCAAATATGGTAACTGATTATTCCCTTCACTTGTCATAAGAGAAAGCACAGTAAACCTAAACTCAAGAGAACCAACTCCCAGACAACTCCCGAATTGCACATGAAGTTGTTTCACGTCGATCAATGCAATACTTTAGGCTCCAAGAGGAGTAGTCATTTTCCAATACAAAGACATTAATATGATGTCGATTACTGACTGAAGAGCCAACCAGATGTAAATTCCCGCGTATACGCATTGACAGTAATACTGTTCATCTATTTTAGTCAATTGATAAGAGTGGATAATTTCCTTATCAGTATCAAAATAACAAAAGCTATTTACCCCTTTAAAGATCCAAAAGATAGCTCCATTGAAGAAAACTCCTTTACATTGTCCCAAATAGTTCAAAAATTCTTTTGGAAACTGGACTCATGATCGCCCCCATGAGTTGGTATCTGAAGAGTATATTTCAATAGGGAGACAATGCCAAACACTATCTTTATGAATCAAGAAATGTAACCCAACATTTATAACTCTGTAATGAGGTGATATCGAATGATCAAAAGCCAAACTCATGTTTAGTGACTCCACATTTGGTCTTGAAAGAGTATGGAATTCCTTTGTAGTTGGATTACACACAATGTAATCGAAGAACCTCTTACGACAAAGAAGAAGTAAACCACCACAACAATTCAAAATTACAACATTGTCAAAGGGATCATCTTTCATTATAAAATCAAAGAATCTAATAGAAGCCTTAGATTTTGTTTTATTAGGAATGTAATAACAAGGGTAATCGAGAGAACGCGACTGTAGAATGAGTGCAGTTGGGAAAGATTCAGGCTTCCAGAGGTAAGAAAAATGGGGATCAGAGACGAGAGACATCCAACGTTTCGAAACAAGTTTGAACCTGAAAAGAGGCCTTGCAGGAAGGAGTAGTAAATTAAAATCGTGGTTAAAAAATCATCACTACCTTCAAATTTTGCAGCACTATAAGACATGTTAATATGTTTGTATGAAGGTCATAACTATTCAAACACTTGTATATATAATGAATTGAGAGGCCATCAAAAGACTTTCAAAATTCTCATTTAATCTCAAGTATATTTTCTGATCCCACTTGTCAAGATTACATAAAACGAAGAGTCCATAATATTGCTCTCTTTATTTTATTTTCCAACTTTGGCCATTAATTTTTCGTGTTGGGAATATGAAGATTGCGACTAGGAGTGTCAAATGAGCCTGTTGAATATGAGTCGATCGAAAACAAGTTAAATAAAAATAGGTATAATACTCAAATCGACTCATATTTTAAATGGATAAAAATGAGTTACCCAACGAGTAATATGGATATCCATATTTACCCATATTATTATTATAGGGATCATATTAAAAGCTTCAAAACCAAAACATACTCTTCACCCTCACCCTCACCCCCACCCCACCCCACCCACCCCCATGAAAAAAATACTTAGTACTTTTTAAATTTAACCTGCCCACTCCCACCCCCAACTCCAACGCATAAAAAATTAAATTTATTTTTTTAAAAGAAATTAAATTTATTTTTTACTACTTTGATCACCCCACCACCACTACCCCCTTCCAGGCCCCCCACACCCACTCACCCCAACGCCTAAAATATTTTTTTTTTTGTTTTTCAAAAAGAAATTAAATTTATTTTTTATTACTTTGATCACCCCCCCCCCCCCCCCCCCCCCCCCCCCCACCCCAGCCCCTAAAAAATTAAATTACTTTTTTTTATTTGTTTTCTAAAAGAAATTAAATTTATTTTTTACTACTTTGATCACCCGCACCCTTCCAACCCCACCCAGCCAGCCCCTTCCCCCCCAAAAAAAAATTGTTTTTCAAAAATAAAGTTGGTTTTTTCCCTTATCCCACCCATTCCTACCCCGACCTCCTACACCTTAAAAAAATATTAATGTCACTTTTATTTCTTTGATAAATGAGTCTTGTTTACCCATTTAAGGTCACTTTTAAATGGGTAATATGAGTATGACTCGTTTTTAACCATTTTTAAATGAGTTGGGTACCCAACTCATTTAAGATGGACAATTTGAATGGATACCCATATATATTACCCATTTTGCCATCCCTAATTGCGACACTACCAACAAATAGTCTACTCATAAATATCACTATCAGTTGTGATACTTAAGTCTCCAAGAGGAAAGCAGTAGCAAGAGGTTCAAGATTAACTTGTACTAATCAAATGGTTGTTTCTTGATCATCTGGCATTGGCATCACCCCTAAGCGTGCTCTCGAGAATAAGATTATGACATAAAGAATTCAAGTTCCTTCTAGTTCTCGAGATTAAGTAAATTTCAATTTGAAAATGCTGAGGAAATGACTCTGAATCGCAAACACAAATTACTTTGTAATGAGGAGATCTGACTAAGTCAAAAGCCAAGCTTAAACCTCAAATTATGAGCTGATTTTGGAAGTTTCATAGTAATTCAGCATGTTGTCCCTCAACTTTGCGATTTAGACTTGAGGGACATAAATATTTGCCACTTTTCCCTTTATATATTCACGAATCATTGTTTTTTTTCAAAAGTTTCATCAGACAGAGAATAAACATCATTACTCATTCAGTCATTCTACTCACAACAAAGCAATCAAGAACTTCTTGCAAGGCATCAAATTATAGCTTAATTCAAACAAATCACATATGTTCTATGAAGATTCGCAAACATGATTTTAGAATTTCTAATGGCAAAAAACTCTTCTTTTTCTACAACAATAATAAGCAGCAAGAGCCGCAATTTCCTCCATTTCATTTTGTTTGCTATACTTTTCTTTCAAGTCCGTTTAGAAAAGAATGTTTTTTTCCTTTCTTAACAACTTTTAATTTCAAATTTTCAGATGACATATTTAATACACAAGATTAAATTTTATTTTGATACATTGTATGCTTTAGTTTAAGATAACATGATTCAAAATTCTTCTTTACTTTCTTAAATTTCATATCAAATCCAGACAAACAAATTGAAACAGAGGAAGTACATAAAATTGATGAACCAACATCTTAACAACAACAATAACATACCTAGTATAATTGTACAAGGAGAATCTAGGAGGAGGGGTGTACCCAGACCTTACCCTTACATACCCTTAACATATATACATAGAATTAAAATTCTAACCTAGATAAATAAATTAACTTTCCATCCCTTAACATAAGATGGCTCCGCCACTACATCCAACTTCATTTGTTCTCTAACAACTTCTACATTGTCATGCTACACGCCACTTAATAAATCCTTTTTCTCGGTAGACGATGTTTCAGCAAGGTCATCGTAGACATTAGAATTTGTTGCAAATGGTCCTATAGAAAAGCGCCATATTATTTCTTGATAAATTTAGATATGAGTCTTCACTGAAGGCAATGAATAGTACCTGACATGGTGATCATTCTTGATAAACAACTTTTTCATAATTACTAAACACACATAATTTATCACTCAATTTTAAAGATTATACCTGAAGATGACTTGCAACTTACACTAGTAAGACAGGTACATTCAACACTTCAAGTATATATCTCTTTTGAATAACATCCTGCATTTTTCATAAGAATGTAATTTTAATTTAATCACTACTATAATATTTCTAGATCAAGCAGAAATATATGTAAAATGATAATTTTAACAATAAGATAAAACTGTCATATTTTGCATGAATTCCACGTTGTAAAGAGAGAATTTTTTTTGTCATATTTGTTCCTTTTTATACACTTTATAGCAAAGCCCAAAAAAGAGGAAACAAAGATTATTTTTTTTAATGGAAAAATTAGCAAACTAGTCACAATTCCTAATGTAATTACTAAAAATATCTACACTTAAAAATATTATTAAAAATGTCAATGTCACGCCCCGAGCCTACACCCTGGGCGGGACCGACACTCGGAGACCATTGCTGGCCCCAAGCGAACCCTTGGTCTGGCTTTCTTAACTCAGCGGAAACCTAACTCAACAGAATAACTCAATGCAATGAAAGGTCATAAAACAACCTAACTGATAAAATCTAGCCAAAAAGGCAACTTGAGTCTCAAAGTAGAATATTTACATATATATACATAGATGAGAGACTCAAAACTAACTGGCTGACTATCTATGAAGCCTCTATAACACTGAGATGGATGTTGGGACAGTCCCCACAACTTCCTAATAAAGCAAAACTAAGAGAACAAAATAACCGAGTCCTCCGGAATGCAAAAAGGCTCACCACTGACTCTGGAGTGCTCAGCTGGATCAACAGCGTGCTGGATGCTGATCCTGGGTACCTGCGTTTGCATCATCATAAGATGCAGGCCAACTGGCATCAGTACATTGAATGTACAAGTATGTGAGCTGGAAAGTTAAACAACAACTTAAGCTTGAAAGGAGTACAAGTGAACACTTACCTTAGCTCTGATCGACTCTTGAATAACTGAACTCAAATGTAAAGCAATAAGACATATGCAATACATAAAGCTTGTAAAACATTAAAAACAATTTAGTTCATTAAGGACAAAGCAATAACAAACTCAACTTTACTTAAATAAAAGTAATATAACTTTAATGGGAGATTCTTTAACCAACAACCACCACTATGAGCCTTAGTGAAGATACAACGTTTTACCTCACGTTGCCCAAGGACCATCCTATACCTTGCCGTGATATAGGACCTTACCTAACTTAGTGGATCCACTAGCTTAACTTACGTGATCATCTAAAAAGTATGACCCGTAAATCCCATGTTTGGCTACATGGTTCTTATGGAGAGTTGAGTTAATATGAACTCGTGTCCCCAATTCGGTGCTCAAGACTACTCCCAAAATATACTTTAGCTCATAAGTGTTTTAAACACATCTTTCTTTAGTTTGAGATAATTGCTCAAACCTTAGCCCAAAGGCTCTTTTGGAATCAATGTTCCCTCTTCTTTGCTCAAATGTGAAAAACATTTATAAACTTCTTTGGGAATACATAGTTCCCTAATAACTTTTGAGAAATGAACTCAACTTTATACTCTTTACTCAACTTGAAACTTGAGCCTTAAAATGAAGTTAAAACGTTCAATAAAGACTCTTGAAAAACTTTGAAGACTTGCTTTGACTTGCTTCTTAACTTCTAGACTTGACTCTAACTTCACTTGACTTTGATCCGAACTTTCCTCGAATTGGATTATGAATTCAAGGGTAATGATTTCATGTTTATGGATGAGTTCTTGACGTTTAGACGTACCTTGGAATGTTGAAAACAACTATAAAACATAGGTACATTATCAAGGAATATGCATGAAAAAGTGGAGAAAGAATGGGAAAGATTGGCATCCTTGGCGCTCAGAGAGGCGTGGGGCGCCAGCCTTCAAAGCTCAGAAGGCCTGGTGGGGGGCTCTGCATGGCATGCCGCCCCAAGGGTGGAAGCTCAGAATCCCTTTTGGGGCGCGCTGGTTGGCGCGACGCCCCAGCCTTTTTCCCCAAAACCCGACTTTTCTCCTTTGTTTTCCAACTTTAAACCTTCTTAACTTCAAAGGTTCCAGCCCCAAACACTTAGAATCATAAAACCCCTCAACATACACTAGATTAAACTCGAAATCACAACCGGAAACATGTACCAAAACAACAAGGAACTTCAACAACACAACCAACAACTTCAACAACCACAATCAACAACTTCAACAAACACAACCAATCTTTTCTCAGAATTAAAACGAGTTTGGAGTGTGGGGGAATGAACCAACCCAACACTATTATCTCTGTTGACACCCAATATTTGACCCTTCTTTCTTCTAATTTATTGTTTTCGAGCTTTTAATTTTATAACATATAAAATAATCCTTTTTCACAATTATTTTTACTATTATGACTATTTATCTACTAAAATTATATGTTTATTATCGAAATGATTATTGTCACTTTTACACCTTCTTTTCTTAAAATAATTATTTGTTGTCGCCTTCTCTCAAGTTTCTAACCTATTTAATTAATTATAAAATCTTATTTTTTGTAGTTGTACTTTATATTAGTGTAAGGTTGTAATATTGATATTTTATTATGCAAATCATTAGTTATCATTTTAAAATATATATATTATATTAGTTATTAAGTTAGAAGCCCAAAATAATTTAAAAGAAGAAAGGAAAAAGGGTGAGAAATTCGGCCCAAAAGCCTCAAATAAGACCAAAACTTTTCAGCCCATATTTTATATCAAAATCTGTCCAAAATAGCCCAAATATAGGCCTAACCCAACATTTTAATCATCAGCTGAACCTAATAACACTTACCCATCTGCCCCTTAAGTTTTCTTCTCCCCTTCCCTCTTTTGGAGAAGACTCCATTAATCCTCAACCAAGGACAAAAATCACCAGCCTTGTTTTGGTGAAATTTTCATCTTTTTCTTCTACAATGGCAGACGTCCCTTTCTTCCTCCCCTCATTTACATCCCTCTTCTTTAATTTGGTCAAGAAAATGCCAAAGAACTTTTGAGATTTCAGAGAAAGGATCATCAAGCAGAGATTTCAAAATTCAAACGACTATTTTGTTTCTTAAAATCCCGCCCAAACTTGAGCCAAGAACCCTAGTTCATTTCTATAAATACCGACACATTCCACTTGCTAAGGAGGATTTTTTTTTTTGGATATTGATAATAGCCTTTGCACTCATTTTTAACAAGAAGTTTTCCTACCTCCATAGCACTTCTAACTACTGTTGTTTGCTCTAAATATTGCCTTTGCATCCCTTTTTTATCTTGGCTGAGATTCTGTTTTTTAAGCTTGCTCTAGTTCGATTTGTTTGAAAATAGACCTTCGACCAGAGCACCTTGTTCACTGCTCCGCAACAGGTGATTTCGTCCTCTCTCTTTCTCTGTTTTGTTTCTATGATGCTATGTGTGCTCTAGTAGACTGATATGCACTCTAATAAATTGATATGTCGAGACTGTTTTTGTGCTTAGTTTATCTTAATGAAGTAATTTTTAGAGTATGATTATGTTCTGTTCGACATTTAAAACCATTTTTTTATTATGTTTTAAACATTAAGAATAAAATTATTGCGTTCGAGTTGGTCCGTGCGCATTAGTTTCTGCGCCAAGTTACTGATCTGTGATATATATATATATATATATATATATATATATGCATTCGTGTGTATAAAAAAGGGGATTGCTTAAATGATCTGTTTTTATTTTTTATCAAATATGTATATTAAATGTGCACCTTTTGGATTACAGATGCATTACCTGTAACTTTTAAAAAAAGAAAAAGAAAAAGAAAAATAACAATGCATGAGTTTAAGTCATCTCTTCTACTCTGTTAGTATATTTGTACTTATAGATGTATAGGTTTGTTCCCCTTTAAGTTTATATATATGGCATTTCAAAATCTGAAAAATTATGCATAAGTTTTTATCCAAGCATTTAAGAAGTAGTATCTTTGTAACTTGAATATGAATTAAAAGTTGTTGTTGTAGTGACTTTGAGCTTTATTCGGCATTTGTGTATTTTTCACATTTTGGGTAGTATATTCATTGGCGCTATTTAACTCGACTCTATATCTAGTTTATTCAATATCGAGTAAGGTTGGATTGTTTTACTAATCTCTTTTTACTTTCTTTACATGTACACTTTGGAGCAAAATTGAGTCTTGATTCAAGACTCTAGCAAATTTCAAGTCTTATAGACTTGACGTTATCCTCATACACTCACATGGAGTCTTCACTACATTTTTTACTATTTCGAATGGCAAGCAACAAGCGAGCCTCGCTTGGAGTCACTCATGGCTCTTTATATTTTAGCATTAACTTGTTCATTTATTTTTCTTTATATTTTATACTAACTTATGTGGCTTGAATATGTTTTTATTTTTGAATTCTCAAATAGGTAACATAATATAGATGTTTGGGTTTGGGCACCATTTAGTTAGAAACAACCTTTATTAGTTGCTTAGCTTTCATAAACTTAATTTGGCAAATTCTTTTTAAACACTTCTTTTTGCACCACTTTAAACTCACTAGTTTTATTTAATTTTATTCAAATTTGACAATGTCTTCCAAAAAAAAATAAAAAAAAAATATATAATATATTTTGTTCTACACTCTTATTTTTTCTAAAACTTTTTCTAAAGGGAGCACATTGTCAATCAATGAGAAAATGTCTAATTTAATTACCCTTTTTAGCTATGGACTACGAATTTGTCTAAATTAATCTAAAGAAATTACTCTTTCTTAAATCGTTTTCATTCTAATAAAATTGCAAAAGAGCTTTTAAAATAAAAAATGTTTTTCAATTTGGTTACTCAATTATTTAATTCCTAGCACTCATATCTTTCTTTTAAACTTAATTAACCTAAGTTTGATCGGTAACCGTCTTTAACGGATCTTATAGGATGCTTAGCCCCTTCCCTCTAGGATAATTAGAACCCTTATGTTGAATTTCATGTTTAGTAGACCATTTAATTGAAGTCATTTTAGTATTACTCTGTTAAATATTTAGGTGTCCTAATTCACCATAATTAATTAGGTGGCGACTTCTTAAGTTAGTTAATAATTTGGAAATCGCCAAAATGTTGTACACCTATTTGATGTGAGTTAAAATGGGGTATAACAATCTCACATACCTAATTAGGGATCACCCCCTACGAAAACCACGACGATCTCGACGAACTTAGCTCCTTCTTCTCCTTTCTCCTCTTCTCTCCTTTCCTCTCAAGAACCCTAACTCTCACTTTTTAAAGGGAAAATTGATTTAAAATCAGTCTATACCCTTAATATAACCAAAAGAAATGGTTAGGGAAAAGACCAAAATACCCTTACAAATTCGGACTAAACTGCCCTGTGACAACATCCCAACTTCCAAAGGGCATAACTCACTCATACGAACTCGGAATCGAGTAAACTCGGCGGCGTTGGAAAGATCATTCCAAGGGCTTTCCAATCATAACTGTAAATTCACCTAACTCATCCTGATATAGGAGTTATGACTACTCAAAGTTGACCAAAAACTCATTTTTTTTTCCATACTTGAACCAAATTTCCAGATTTTGAATTCTTTCCAAAAATGACTATTTCCAATTTCCAGCTTCTTCATAGTTATTTCAAATTGCCGGATGTTACAGTCAATATGTCAATATTTTAGAAGATTAATTGTATCCTAATATAATTAATTTCTTTTCCTTTTATTTCTCAAATCAGGCTCAAATTAGACCCTCTTTTACTCCCTCATCCGTAAAAAAAAAAAACAAAAAAATACCCCCATTACCCACTTACCTCTCTTTCTAGGTTTTACCCAAATTGCAGATTTCTATCTCTTCCCTTTTTCACCATTGTTATCTCTTTTCATTATTCAAGAAAATCAACTCTTCCAATTTCCTACACTTTGTTCAAGAAATCTCACAATTAATTCAAAAGATTTTTCAACCATTGATAAAGGTAAATTCGAAGTCAACAAGTATTTTGTGAGATGTCTTGTGATTTTGTTTTCACAATTATCAATTATTTTGTATTTTGGATTTTTCGTCTTTGAATAATATTGTTTGATTTTTTTGTGAGGTTCTCATATTCACCAAGTATTTTATGAGATTTCCCTCTTCTATGTATTTCAAATTTTTCGTCTTTTAAACTCTATTGTTCGATTATTATTTTTGTGATTTTATTTTCATATTTGAGATTTAATAGATTATAGTAATCTACATTAGCATTCATACATCATATATTGTTTGATTTTTTATACATTCATAATTAATAATTTCAAATTTTGTTTATAGGGTTACTAATATATGCACAACAAATTTGGATTTGAGTTTGATAAAAAAAATTTAGAAAAAAACAACATAGCAGTCGAAGAAGAAGAAGAAGAAGAAGAAGAAGAAAGAGAGACTGAGAGAAGAAAGTTGAATTGTATTCATATTAATTTTTGTTTGTTAATTGTTTTTCTTTTACTCATTATTTATATTTTTATTAAGAACATTGTATTTCTTTTAAGTCTGTGGTCATTCAAATAGGCATGTCAAATTGATTTATATTTCTTAAGCATAGATGTATTCTATTTTTTTCACAGCCAATTTGTATATTTTTTTTAGAATATTGTATCAATCCTCAACAGATTGTATTATTTCCACTATGTGTGCTATTTTTTTTTTCCAGATTCTTGTATCCCTATTTCTTGGGAAAATGCATAAGTACCCCCCCAGCCTATACCCGAAATCCCAGAGACACACCTAACCTTTACTAAGGTCCTATTACCCCCCCCCCCCCCGAGCTTATTTTATATGTAATATTCTACCCCTTTTTGGACTACGTGGCACTATCTTTGTGGGCTCAGTGCATGTTAACATTTTTTTCAAGATTGTGCCACGTAGGCAGAAAAGGGGTAGAATATTATAGATAAATTAAGTTCGGGGGGGTAATAGGACATTAATAAAGGTTAGGTGTGTCTCTGGGATTTCGGGCATAGGCTGGGGGGTACTTATGCATTTTCCCCTATTTCTTTCATAGTCAATTTCTAATTATTTTTTTTAGATTATTGTATCCTTCTTCAACAGATTGTATTATTTCCACCATGTATGCTTTTTTTTTTTTCAGAATCTTGTATCCTTTCATAAATCATATTCATATGTAATTATTAATTATATTGGGATACAATCAGTAATATTTTTGTAATACAAATAAAAGAAAAATATATTTGGCAATCATGTAATACAATATTGATCATTGGGATACGATTTGTAGTTTTCACTATGAAAGTAAAATATCAATTTTAATTTGAATGGTAAAGTCAACACATTAAATATAAAATATATTGGTATACAATTACTATGGAAACATAATAAAAAAAAAGTTGATTTCTTTGAAATTGTAACTAGTGAGAATTTTAAGTGATATGTTCCTTTTTTTAAGTATTATCTTCCCAAATTTTCTCCTTTCTGTTATTAAATAATTGTGTTTCTTGCAAATCAAACAAATAAGAAAATACATAAATAAGATACATAACAAACTAAAATATTGACTTTTTAAATAAATATTGAAAGTATGGCTAAGAGATCCTATTAAATGTCAAAATATTGACATTTTGAAAATTTTCCCTTTTTAAATTCAAACTAACATCAAAGAGTTCAATTAACATCATTAAGCTTTTTTAAAATCAATCAAACAATATTTATAGGTTACAATATTTAATATTTATACGGAAATTGTGTGTATTGTAACAATTCTAGATTGAGAGAAAGGAAATTGATATTTTTAGTCCTTGAAATATTGATAAGTTTTTGTTTTGATCCTTGCAGTATATTATTAAGCATATTTAACTTTCAATCAATTAGAATGTATACCATATATTTTATCTTTCAACTTGTGAAACCTTACAAATTTAACAAAATATTAATTTGTAAATTATTTATGTATAACTTACATAAATCTCATAGTGTAAGGAGTAAATTACATTCTATCCCTACTCTTTTTCTAGTTATAATAATCCCTTAATTTTTACACCATGTGAATACATAACTCACTATCCGAATACATTAATGCTGATACATTATGTATCAAGTTGTTATGCTAAAAAGGGGGAAAACGGAAATCCAAGTAAAATTCCATAAATTAAGCTTACATGTTTCTTCATACAGTCAATCAGTCAGACGCAAATCCTTACAGAACCAACAAATTCAAAATTAATTTTTTTTCTACTTATTCATCATTCTCAGTTCATCGAAGAACCATTCAAATTAGATTCAAATTTGCCGAAAATTTGATAAGATATATAATGAATAGTTGTTGGATTAACAATTTTCTTTTGTGAATCTAAAATCCACCATTTCTATAGGTCGATGAGAGGAAAATCTTGGAAATTTGATACATAGTAAAAGGAAATCACAGGAAGATGTTGGTTCTGTTGCTTGGCCTGCCCTTCGTCCCCTCTCCATTGTGGGAAGATGATCAAAGAAGCTACCGACCATGCCAATTTGAGTATCATCCATCTTATGCAGTCTTTATGGTATTTGGAACATTGGATGGTGAAGTAATTGTTATCAACAATGAGAGTGAAAAAATTGTCAGTTATATTCCCTCACTTGGAGCAATGAACTGGGTTTATGTTGGCTAAAAAATTATCGACAATGGGATTCAATCCTTGACAAATTGTAACAGACTAGCACAATTCAAAATTCAAAATTCTTCTTCCCATTCTTCCAAAAAAATCTCAATTTTTGAATCAAAATTGCCGACAAATTGTACTGATGTAACACCCCGCTATTTGAAAGAGCTAGAATTAGAAAGAACCATTTTTGGAAAGAATGAAAAATTTGAAATTTGGCAAAGTTATGTTAAGTATGAGTTTTGGGTCAACTTCAAACGACCATAACTTTCAGTACATGATGGGTTAGGTGGCAAATAAAATATCAAATGAAAGGTCTGGGAATTATCTTTCAAACGTCACCGAGTTTGCTAATTTTCGAGCTCGTATGAGGGAGATATGCATGTTCGAAGTTGGGCTGTCTAGATAAGGAAAGTTAACGGGATTTTAAAGGGGTATTTTGGTCTTTTCCATACCCAATTAATTTATTTCATTTTTGGTAATTAAGTAGGGGTCTAAACTGAATTGGTTCAGTTTACGCACTCAAAGATTTCATGCTAGGGTTTTTAGAGAAAGAACTCAATAAGAGAAATGAGAAGAAAAGGTCAAGATTCGTCAATTCTTGCGATTTGGTGGTGGGTTTCGCCAAGGGTTAATCCCTACGAGGTATGTGAGTTCACATAGAGTTGGGTTCGTTTACCCATGCGCCAATCATGTTAATTTTAGTGTTAAATTCATTCTAGAAAGTTTAAGGTTTGATGTTCTTGAATTGTGTTCTTGAAATTGGCTTTCGTTCTTGAGTTAAGATGAGATTGACGAGTTCTTGAGGAAATCATGTTGATTTTAGAGTTGTGTATGATTAGATTCTTGTGTACATGTATTGGGTATCTGAGTCTAAAGAGAAACTGAGAAAAATAATCGAATTTAGGTGAATTGGGGTTAGGAAATGAGGAAGGAAAAAGTCGGATAGAAATTGGCACGCAAGTCCGCCTCCAGTAAACAAATTTCTCTCCACGTCGCGAATAAGATGCTGACTCCACTATTTCAAAAATATTTTGCAACCAAATATTTTAATGCATCTCTGCATCGTGGACTTGCTCCCAGACAGTGTTTTTCTTGACCGTTTCTCATGATTAACTATCTAAAAACACTCTTAATCATCACGATATCTTTCCTATCACAAATCATATCCTTGAATCCATAAATTCAAATTCAAGAAAAGTTAAGAGCCAAGTCTAGAGAGTTCTTAGAGTCCTTTCAAGAAGTATTTTACAAATGCTTTAAACTTGTTTTAAGACTTGAGCTTTGAGTTGAGTAAGATTAAAAAGAGTGAAGTCCTTTTTCTTCAAAAGAGTATATGGGAACTAAGTATTCCGAAAGAGTAAATGTTTTCACATTTAAGCAAGAGAGGAAACACTGATTTCCAAGAGAGCCCTTGGGCTAGTTTTTTGAGCAATTATCTCAAACCACATAAAGAGTTATGTTTTTAAACATATGAGCTAGTTACATTTTGGGAGTAGTATTGAGCACCAATTTGGGGACAAGTTCAGTTCATATAATTCATGGTCTCCATAAAACGTGTAGCCAACATGGGTAAAAAAGGGTTATACTTTTTAGATGATTCCTTAGTTTTTTTTTTAGCATAGATTAGTGGATTCAATTAGTAGTTAGGTTCTATACCCCCGATAAGGTATAAGACAACCCTGGCAGTGTGAGGCAAGACATTGTATAATCACATGGCTCATAGTGATGGTTGTCGGTTAGAGAAACTCTCACAAAGATATTTTGTATTCTTATATACAAAGAGTTATTTGTATTTTCATATACAAATTGAGGTATTGTTGTATTTTTCAATACACAAAGTTGTTATCCACATGTTTTAAAAGCTTTTCTTTATACTACATTTATATTATTGCTTTATATTGAAATGAGTTGAGTTGAGTTGAGTTGAGACCAGGTATGTTCTTTCCGTTCCCTTTCAAGCTTATGTCTTGTTTTAGAATTCCCCTCGCATGCTCGTACATTCAATGTATTGATGTCATTTGGCATCATCTTTTATGATGAAGATACAGGTACCCAGGATCAATATCTAGCGCTTCATTGATCCAGTTGAGCTTCAGAGTTGTTTGTAACACCGCGCCACTAGAAAGATTTGGAATTAGAAAGAAATAGTTTTTTGGAAATAATCAAATTTGGAAAGTTTGACAAAGTTAAGTATGAGTTTTGGGTCAACTTCAAACGACCATAACTCCTAGCTCAGGATGAGTTAGGTGTCTACAAAATACTGTAGGAAAGATCTTTGAATTATTTTTCCAACTCCACCGAGTTTACGTGATTTCAGGTTCGTATGAGGGAGATAAGCCCATTTGAAGTTGGGCTGTCTAGATAAGGAAAGTCAAAACCAGATTTTGAGGGATTAATTGCGGATTTCATTAAGGATTTGATCCTACGAGGTATGTGAGACTTTCATAACGTTGGGTTCGTTCACCCACGTGCCAAACATGTTTATTTCAGCGTGAAGTCGTCCTAAAAAGATTGGAAGTTTGAATGTTCTTGATGTGTGTTCTTGAATTTAGGTTGATATTGAGGAGTTTCTTGAGGTTCTAGTGTTATTTCCTTGAGTTGTTTGAGTAGATTCTTGTGCATATATACTGGGTATCTAAATCTAAAGAGAATTTGAGGAAAAAAACCGAGTTTAGGTGAATTGAGGTTAGAAAGCGAAGAAGGAAAAAGTCGAATGAATTTGGGTACCAGGTCTGCGATTCCTTAGGATAGGAAATTTTCTCTCCTAGTCGCAAAGCGGTCACAGATCCTTCTGCCTCAAAATGTATTTAGTGACCAAATATTTAAATGCATCTCCTCATCACGGACTTGCTTCCAGACAGTGATTTCTTGATCGTTTCTCATGTTTAACTATCTAAACACACTCCTAAACATCATGAGATCTTTTTTTATCACAAATCACAATCCTTGAATCCATAAATTCAAATTCAAGGAAAGTTAAGTGTCAAGTCAATAGAAGTTCATAGAGTTTTCCAAAAGTCTTTTACAAATATTTTAACTTTGTTTTAAGACTTGAGTTTTGAGTTGAGTAAAGCGTAAATATTAGGACTATGTATTCCCAAAGAGTTAAATGTTTTCATATTGAAACAAGAAAGGAAACTGAGATTTCAAAAAGAGCCTTTCAACTAGTTTTCAATAAAGAGTAAATGCTTTCACAATTAAGCAAAAGAGGAAACACTGATTTCCAAGAGAGCCTTTAGGCTAGTTTTGAGTTATTATCTCAAACCACAGAGTTATATTTTTAAACATATGAGCTAGTATATTTTGGGAGTGGTATTAAGCACCGATATGGGGGAGAGTTCAGACAACTCCCAGCCCCCATAAACCATGTAGCCACCATGGGTAGAAAATGGTCATACTTTTTAGATGATTCCTTAGTGCTTTTTAGCATAGACTAGTGGATTCATTTAGAAGTCAGGTTCTATACCCTCGGCAAGGTATAGGACGACCTTAGCAGCGTAAGGCAAAATGTTGTATTATCACATAACTTTTAAATGATTGTTGTTGATTCGAGAAACTCCCTCATAAGTATTTTGTATTATTATATACACAGAGTTACTTGTATTCTTATATATATCCAGAGTTTATATTGTATCTTTGTATACTCACAAAGTTACTACTGTATTTCTAAATACATAGAGTTGTTATCTATGTTTTAAAAGATTTTCTTTATATTTCATTTATATTACTGATTTATATTGAAATGAGTTTAGTTCAGTTGAGACCAGGTTTGTTCTTTCAGTTCCCTTTTTAAGCTTATGTCTTGTTTTTGAATTCCCTTGGCATGCTCGTACATTCAATGTAGTGATGTCATTTGGTCTGCATCATTGTTATGATGCAGATACATGTAACCAGGATCAGCATCTAGTGCATCGTTGATTCTTTTTGAGCTTCAGAGTTTGTTGGTGAGCCTCCTTGTTTTCGGAGGATATGTCCCCTTTTATTGCTTTTTAATATTTTAGTTCATTAGGGTGTCGTGGGTCTTGTCCCTACATCCATCTCAGTTATTACAGGCTTCACAGATAGTTAGTTCATTTCTCACTATCTTGTTATTGGCTTATGTTGAATCTTGAGTTGCCACTTTGGCTAAGTTGAATGTTATTTAATACATTCTAAGTTATCTATTGAGAAGTTCAATTTACTTTTTAAAGTATTTTATCATGAGTAAGTCTTCCGCTAAGACTTAAGCAAGCCTAAGGGTTCGCTTGGGGCCACTAATGGTTTTCGAGTGCTAGTCTCGTCCAGGGTGTAGGCTCGGGGCATGACATTGCGAGTTGTGCCTCCTTGCTTTTGGAGGATCCCCTTTTTATTACTTTATCATTTTAGTTCATTAGGATGTCGTGGGTCTTGTCCAGACCTCCATATGAGCTGTTAGAGGCTTCATAGACAGTTAGTGATTGTTAGTTTATGAGTCTTTTCCATTTTAGTATTGATGTTGAGACTTGAGTTGCTATTTTGGCTAGTTGAATGTTTCTTTTAAGACATTCTAAGTTTATTGCATGAGTTTATCTTTTGAGATTGTTTTCTTATCATTTAAGTCTTCCGCTAAGAGTTAAGCCAGGCCAAAGGTTCTCTTTGGGCCAACAATAGTTCTCGAGTGCTAGTCATGCCCAGGGTGTAGGCTTGGGGAGTGACAACTGATAAAACATGAACATGTCGATCTTGTTGCGACACTCTAGAATTCAAGAAAGTGAGGTGAGGTATGAACTATACAAAGTGATGGAATTGTTGTTGGTCAAAATATTGGTTTTGTTAATCTCAAATCAACCATTACAGCTGAATTAGAGATCGATGAGTTGATGAAAAATTTGGAGATGTGATACATCATTGAGGTGAAGAAACAAGAGTCTGGATTTTCAATGTATCAGTTATGCATTGATACAACATACAAAATGGTTGAAGAGATGCATAGCTTTGAGGGATCATTAATACCTTTTATAATGTTGTGTAATCATTTTTTGAATTTTGTTTCCGAGATGGATAGATTTATCAATACATTACTATTTATGTATCTTGTTTAGATTAATAAGTGTTGTATTTTTACTAGATACATTAAATTAGTAATTGTTGCACATAAGATGTTAGGTTTGTGATCAATACATTAGTGTGTGGTAGTTGCTATGTATCAAATACACTTAGTATAAATTCAAAATTACGTATGATGCCTAAAAAATTGTGTATTTGTTCATGCAAGAATAGAATGTTGTGTATCCGATATATTCTATCATGTATCATCTATATGATTTAGTAGATTTAATATTTTGTTCCATAAAATTGTGTATCTAACACACAATTTGTGCAGTTGTGTTTGATAAAAAGTTTTATTTGATATTACACTGTTTGAAAGACAGAATGATTTGTACATGATTCATTATGGTGTGTATCTAATACAAGATTTAATATATGTATTAACGTGCTCCATATTTATTGTATCAGATACATAGCTGCAAGATCTTTTTATTTTACCTAAAACTAAACAAACTTTTGAAAATAACATTTATGTATACCATAAATGAATCTAATACAAACTTGTGTGTGTCATGTAAGCTAATAAGTATCAGATGCATTGTTGTACATCAAGACCGCTATTATGTAGTCATGACATGTTGTTATGTATCATTTCCTTAGTTATTTATTTATAATAGAAAAAGACAGTATTGACAGATTCATAAATGAAATTTTTTAACCACACAGGTTTAGCTAAGAAAATAGTAAGGTTTATGTAGCACGAATATGATTTGGTACTGTGTACGGATACATATCCTTGTAAATTTGAATAAGGTAGAAGATACATAACAACACCTGATACATGATAAATGATACATTTGGTAGAATTTTTGTATCAAGTATCAAAACTAATTAAGGTTAGGGATACGGGTAAAAAAAATACCCCTCAACTTTGTTTTATTTGTTGACTAATCCCTTACCGTTAAAATAAAGTTATTCTTAACCCCGATGTTACTAATTTCATCATTTGTGCCCCTCAATTGGATGGAAAGCCCCAAATCAATTAAAATTTGGAAAAACTTCTTTTAATACACAACTTAATTTATCATATTTTCCAAAATTCCCTACCATTTAAAAATTACAAAAATCTCTATTTTCCTCACTCTCTCTCTCTCCTAATCTTCGATACATTCCTCACTCTCTCTCTCCTAATCTCCGATACGTTCCTCAAACTCTCCACCCACATCTCTTAATTTCCCCAAAATCATCCCATTTTCCCCAAAATAATGCTTAACTTCATCAATTTCAAATTCTAAATAAGGTAGAGAAAATTGTATTCAGACTTATCAATATTCTTCACAAACACGTCATTATCAGTAGGAATGGACAAAGATTCAGTGGCGGTTCTACCCTCATTAATAACCAGGAATTCAAACCAATATTTGATGCCGGTTTGGACACAATTTATTTCACATTCGAAGCCAAGAACAACTCGAGTTTGATAATTTTATTGGCCCAGAGGAAAAAATACAATTCTTGAGATGGACTAATTCTACCAATTGCTAGGAGGAACTGAAGACAGTGAATAAGGACATATGTGATCAATATAGCACTTGTGGACCTTATGGAGTTTGTAATGATGGAGATCTTTCTTGTAAGTGTCCTGATGGTTTCATAGTTGCATCACCAGATGATTGGGACAATATTGTTGACTTTTTTTTTTACTTTTTGTTGTTCATCTTTTCTGATACATTAAAATTTTAAAAAAACAGTCAACAATCTTGTCCCAATCATTTGGTAATGTAGATATGAAACCATCAGGACACTTACAGGAAAGATCTCCATCATTATAAACTCCATAAGATCCACAAGTGCTATACTAGTCACATATGTCCTTATTTTAGTGTCTTCCGTTCCTCCCAGCAATTGGTAGAATTAGTCCATCTCAAGAACTGTATTTTTCTCTCTGGTCAATAAACTTATCAAACTCGAGTTGTTCTTGGCTTCAAACGTGAAATAAATTGTGTCTATAACGGCATTAAATATTGGTTTGAATTCCTGGTTATTCATGAGGGCAGAACCACTACTAAATCTTTGTCCATTCCCACTGATAAAGACGTGTTTGTGAAGAATACTGATAGGTATGAATACAATTTTTTCTACCTTATTTAGAATTTGAAATTGATAAAGTTAAGCATGATTTTGGGGAAGTTGGGCTGATTTTGGGGAAATTAAGCGATGTGGGTGGAGAGTTTGAGGACTGTATCAGAGATTAGGAGAGAAAGTGAGGAAAATAAGGATTTTTTAAAATGGTAAGGAATTTTGGAAAATATGATAAATTAAGTTGTGTATTTAAGTAATTTTTCCATATTTATCCGTATGTTAGGTTACATATTTTTGTATGTAAATAAACCATAAACATAAAACATATTATGTTTATGGTGGAGAATTTTAAGTTTTCTGCTTTAAAGGTAAATTTGATAAGTGATATCATTTTTCCATATTATGTAAAAAAAATCAATTTTTTTATTTTTGGAAATGAAAAATTTTACATCATAGAAAAATTAATAAGATAAATTTGAAGAAAAGATAGAGCAATTGGTACGAAACTGATGAAAGGGAAACGAATTGATATATTAAAACTTACAGAAAAGTCGTGTGAAGAGATATAAAATTCCTTTACTATTAACCAGGATCTTGAATTTGAGTGACAAGGATGAAGAACTTCTTGTAGATCCACTTTATCTCCGTTAGTGAATTTGTCCAACATGAATCTATGTAGATCAATTTAGAATACTGAATATACCTAAAAGAAGAGAGAGTTATAACTTAAATTCTAATAAAAAAGTTTTTTTTATGAGGAAGACTCAAACTTTCATAAACAAATAAAAATAAATAAAAAGAGGCGGATGATTATCTTATCTGATTTCCCAAGTTTATTTTTATAAGAAATATTAGACCTTTAATAAAGTTAACATTGATACTCTCGCCATTTTATTTTATTTGACCTTTATTTTAAAAATATTTTTTTCATTTTATGTGTTCATTTAAGCAAAATAAATTTCAAAACATCATAAATAAGATTAGTTTAGTAAAATATGTCTTTACTTAAATATTTTTTTAAAAAAAGTATGATAGATCAATATAAGCCAAATGATATGATATGAATAGAATATATGAATAGAGAAACAAATATTTAATTACTTTAAGAAAAAAAAGAGAAAGAAATCAAATCAAATGGTTTATAAATAAATACTTTATCCTTCGTATACATAAATCTGTAATTTAATCAAGTTCTAGAGTTAATTATTTTACCATTGAAAAAGTTTAGAGTTTTAATAACTTATTTAATTTGTCGTTTGAACATTTAACTTGTAATTAAAGTCATAAATTGAAATAAAAGAATAGATTTGTATGATTTTTTATTATTATTATTATTATTATTATTATTATTATTATTATTATTATTATTATTATTATTATTGTAGTAACAAGAAAAAACAATTAGCTCATATAACAATTAAAAATAGAAGTAAAAGGAATGAGCAGATTTTAACATTATAATGAAAATTATTAAATTTGCAACAGAAAATTGAAGGTAGAATCTCACCTTCGACTAATGGAGTTCCAAGAATAACTACATTTTTGCTCATAAGATATAGATTGTTGCTTCAAGGATTTCCTACTTATACTTAATTTTTGAGGATCAAAATATATATGAATCTCTCTATATCTCTTTCCTTTTCTTTTAGAAATATCATTCCTTTTATAATGGTGTAGTGCATGCTTATTGTGTAAATTATTCTCGAGGACTCCGCAGTCATGAGAAAACTAATTCTATAATTTCTCCCACGAAATTTCACGCCTTCGGTTTTTGTCTTGTTTGGTGAGCCACACCAGACATCTTTGTCGTGTTCTCGAGGACCCCACACTCACGAGAAAATTTATCCCATAATTTTCCCCTCAGAATTCACACCTTGAGCTTTTGTTTTGTTTGGTGAACCACGCCAAACATCCTTGTCGTGTTCTTGAGGACCCCACACTCACGAGAAAACTCATCATATAATTTCCCCTAAGGAATTTCACACATTGAGTTTTTGTTTGGTGAGTCATGTTGATGTACCACAGATTTATGGTACTTATCATGCTTTAAACTTGGAGTTTTTCATGTGCCTAAAGCTGTCACGCCCCGAGCCTACACCCTGGGCGAGACCGACACTCGGAGACCATTGCTGGCCCCAAGCGAACCCTTGGCCTGACTTTCTTAACTCAGCGGAAACTTAACTCAACAGCTTAACTCAATAGCAATGAAAGGTTGTAAGATAGCCAACTGATAAAATCTGGCCAAAGAGCCAACTCAAGTCTCAAAATAGAATATTATGTATATATATATAGAAGAGAGACTCAAAACTAACTGACTGACTGTCTATGAAGCCTCTAAAATACTAAGATGGATGTTGGGACAGGCCCCGCAACATCCTAATAAAACAAAGCATACGAGCGCAAAATATCCGAGTCCTCCGAAAGCAAGGAGGCTCACCACTGACTCTAGAGTGCTCAGCTGGATCAACGACGTGCTGGATGCTGATCCTGGGTACCTGCGTCTGCATCATAATAAGATGCAGGCCAACTAGCATCAGTACATTGAATGTACGAGCATGCGAGCTGGAAAGCTAAACCACAACTTAAGCTTGAAAGGGGTAGAAAGGAACTCTTACCTTGGCTCTGTTCGACTCATGAATAACTGAACTCAATATATAAAGCAATAAACACAAGCAATATACAAGGCTTGTAAAACAGTATACACAACTTAGCTCGTTAATGATAAAACAATAACAATGCAACTTTACTTATATAAAAGTAATATAACTTATGTGGGAGGTTCTTTAACCGACAACCACCACTATGAGCCTAGTGATGATACAACGCTTTACCTCGCGTTGCCCAAGGAACATCCTATACCTTGCCGTGATATAGGAAGCTAACTTTACTAAGTGGATCCACTAGCTTAACTTTCGTGATCATCTAAAAAGTATGACCCGAGAAATCCCATGTTGGCGCATGGTTCTTATGGAGAGTCGAGTAAATATGAACTCGTGTCTCCAATTCGGGGCTCAATACTACTCCCAAAATACTTTGGCTCATAAGTGTTTTAAAACAAACTTCTTTCTTTAGTTGAGATAATTACTCAAAATTTAGCCCAAAGGCTCTTTTGGAAAACATGGTTCCTCTCTTACTCAAATGTAAAAACATTTATAAACTCCTTTGGGAATACTTAGTTCCCTAATAGCCCTTTTTGAAAAGAACTTAACTCGAAACTCTTGACTTAATTTGACTTGAAACTCTATACTCTTTTACATGACTTGAAACTAACTTCCCTTGAATTGGAATTATGAATTCAAGTGTTTGATCTCATGTTGTGGAGGGATTCTTGAATGCTTAGACGTACTTTGGAGTGTCGGAAACAACTATGAAACATTGGTATAATACCTAGGAACATGCATGAGAAAGTGAGAAAAAAATGGGGGGGACTTGGCTGTGACTTCAGACTTCTGGTGACACAGGTGGCACTTATGGACGCCATCGACGGACCGTAGATGGACTTACTGTCCATCCTGCAGGTCCGTCATTCATGACAGAGAATTTTCCCCAAGAACTCAGTTAGAAAAAATTGGCTAAGTGTTGACCCACGGCCGGGACTTACGATTCGTAGGTCAGGTTACAGACCGTAGGTCGTGTCCGTAGATTAATGCCCCAAAAAGCCTAACTTCTGTCCCAATTGACGGTTGACCAGTACGGACCGTCAATCGATCCACGGTCCGTAGGTCAAACCGTAGATGGGAAATCGACTGCCAATTAGCTGAAACTTGTTAATGGATCACTTCAGATGGTCATAACTTTTAGAATAAAAAAATCCCTCAATATACAATAGATTTCAGCCCAAAACACAAACAAGTCATGTACTAAATCAACTAGAACTTCCAACAACACCAACAACTCAATCCAACAACTTCAACAACAAGACCAATCTTTTCTCAAAAATAAAACGATTTGGTGTGTGGGGGAAGGATCAACCCATTACTAAGACTCACATACCTTGATAGGGATCACCCCCGACGAAATCACAACGATCTCCTTGCTTGATCTTCCCTTTCTCTTCTTCTCCTTCTTCTTTCTCTCTTAAGCCCTAACTCTTACTCTTTAAAATGAGACAAAAACTGATCTAAAATCAGTATAACACAACAATATACCAAAAAGAATTTATTAGGGAAAAGACCAAAATGCCCTTAAAATTTTCGGACAAAATCCCTGCCAACTGCCCAACTTCCAAAGGGCATAACCCACTAATACGAACTCGGAATTGAGTAAAATCAGTGGCGTTGGAAAGATCATTCTGCGAGCTTCGTAAACATAACTGGAACTACTCCTAAATCATCCTGAGATAGGAGTTATGACTGCTCAAAGTTGGCCAAAAACTCATGTTTTCCCCTACTTAGCCAAAATTTCCAGATTCTAAATTTTTCCAAAAAAATGACTATTTCCAATATCAAGCTTCTTCATATTCATTTTAAATTGTCGGATGTTACAAAAGCATTTGTTAGTACATTTGATGGTATTTTACTTATGTTTTGTAGGAAAACAGGTTTTTGATAAATCAGGATGAAACAGGTTGAAGCATCAGCTTTTTGAGGTTGGACGACGTCACCTACGAGCCGTAGAAATGAATCATAGAATGCAATGATAGTTTTTAGAGCTAAGTGTTGGGAGACGAGACTGAACTACGATCCGTAGGTCCAAGTCGTAGGAAAGATCAAAGATTTTGAGCTCTAGTACTTGGACGACGAGAATTTAGGATGAGTTGTGCAAAGTTCTACAGGTCGTAGAACACACCCATAGAAAAGTTAAGAGATTTTACCAAGAAGGTTGTTTTGACGGAAGGTTTCTACGAGCCGTATGACCAATCCGTAGAAGAACTATCGACTCCTATTTTTCCTATGTTTTCTTTCCCGAGATAGTTTAGGATTATATATTTATAAATAGTCATTTAATTCTCAATTAACTGTTAGACAACTTGTATTTTGAGTTTTGGATTTGAGAATTATTTTGGCAAACACTTTTCCATTTAATTCTTGAATCATTGGTTTATAATACATCTTTTGTTCATCAATTCTAGAATCTGGATTTCAACTACTCTAATTGTAAGTTCATGATTTATTTTAACAACCTTAATATGAATTGTTATAACTCAAGCAGGAGTAGTTAAATTCCACAACTAGGGTTGTGGGAATCATGAGAAATTAACAATGTAGACCTAATAATTAGTATTTTTTGAATAACTGTTTATGCATGTATTGTTAATCTCTTCCCTTTAATTGATTTTTAATAAGGGCCCGCGTTAGAACCCCCCATATTCCTACTTTCCCGATCAAGGAAGTAATGAATGGGAAACGAGATTAAACAATGGAGATTTGGTGACTACAACCGACATCTAATAGCTTGAACCACCTCTGTCATAGCTAATCTGGGGTCAAGGGTAAGGCTTAGTAAAGCACACACCCATAGACCGACCAAGTTGCCTGGTGAAATTTCCTATTTGGTCGATCAGCCACTTAGGAGGTACCTAACTTACTCAGGGGCGGCTCAAACCTGATGGTGGCCTAAGGCCAAACTCAAACTAGAGGCCTTAAAAAAATTATAAATATTTTTATTTTAAATCTATTTTTCTATTTTTTTTTAGATGCAAAGTTGTTAATAATTTTTGTGTAGTCAATCTCTTCTAATAATTCTTTTTCAATCGATAATATAGCCAAACAACTTAATCTTTCTTGAGACATTGTTGATCTTAAATAAGATTTTTTATTTTTAAAAACTTCTTTCAGTTGAGGCGACTGTTACGGGAATTGTTAACATTATTCGATAAGCAATGTAAGCATTTGGAAAAGAATCAAGTCTTTTTATTTGATTGAGTATCTCAATTAGAGTTTTGTCTTCTACTTTTATGATTTCCCTTAACACTTTTAATTCAGAAAATAAGTCTAAACCGTCAATATCGGAGTGAGTATTATGTTTTAAGGAACATTCAAGATTAAGACAATATTTTTTTTAAATTCTCATCATCAAATGATCTCAATTTCTTCCCACTGTATAGAAAACCAAAAATATTTTCATATACTTCAAATTGTTCAAATCTATTTTGAAGTGAAAAGATGGCTTGGTCTACTATGTATAAGAAGTAATCAACTCTAAATGATTTGGGCTATTGCAATATATTTTTCTCCAAATTTAAAATATAAATTATCAATAGAACAAGTAAATTCTTAAGCTTTGAATGAGAGAGATGTAAGATTAGAATTTAGAGAAGAGAAGTGAGAATAAATAGAAGAGAGGAAGGGAGGAGGATAGAATATATAAAAATAAAATTAGAAAAAAAATAACTTGTTCATTAAGAAAAAAGTACACAACTTTTTATTGGAAAGTTAAAAAGTCAGAGTCATAACTCATATATATCACTTCAGCCGTTTGCATTTTTTTCCCAATCGTTTGCATTTTTTTTCCAGCCATTTGCATTTATTATTGTCTTCATTCTAATTTTTTCTTTTTAATTTAATCTTACCTAATTAACTAAAAAATGGGGCCCCCTAAAATTGGGGGCCTAAGGCCAAGGACTTTTCCTTAAGCCTAACCAGCCGCCCCTGAACTTACTGACTTTGCATGTTAAACAATAGACAATGTTACTATTACAGGGTTTACTGCCTTAAGGACTTGTGGGAACACATATACCCTAGTTTTATCTTCTTTTGATTCTACAAAACATTCAATTTTGTTTACTTGGTTACTTGTTATTGAAATCAATCAATTAAACTTTTATTATTTTGCAAAACTCCCCGCCTTTATGGAAATAACTAAATTAAAAGTATAATTAACAACAAATTAGCCTAAGTTTAGACCTGATCCTCGTGGGATCGACCTTAACCTCTGTTAGGTTCTTTATTTGAACAACAACCACTTATACTTATTTAGGGAGGTGTAATTTGGGCATATCACACGCCAAACATTCTTGTTGTGTTATCAAGGACCCCACACTCATAAGAAAACTCAACCTATAATTTCCACCAAGGAATTTCAGGCCTTGAGATTTTGTTTGGTGAGCCACGCACCCACACCAAACATCCTTGTCGTGTTCTCGAGGATCCCACACTCACGAGAAAATTCATCCAATATTTTTCCCTTACGAAATTTCACACCTTAAGTTTTTTTTATCGAAACATTGCTACTGAATTATTGGGCCAACAATTAGGCATTTTGCAGGAAGTGTGAACTTTGGGCCTCAAGGCCACAAGTGTTGAGCAGCCCATCATCAGCATATATATATATATATATATATATAAATACATATTTTGTATAGGGGAAACTACACAAAACAGATTCAATTATGGAACTGTTTACCCAAATTTAATTCATCCCAAACTATTTACCTTAATGGACCCATGACCCAAACTATTTAGCCGCTTACTCCACTTTCTTCTTTCTTATTTTGCACATGATTTCAACATCACTACTATGAACTAATCTTCTGTGATACTCTATCAGTATATTGATATCATATTGATATCATATAGGACTAACCTTAATCCCCTGTGATACTCTGTCGGTATATTGATACTCCATCGGCATCATATAGGATTGGATTCTTTTTTTAAGAAATAAAAAAGAAACAATTAAGAGAAAAAATATTAAAGTCACAGTCTTATTATTAAACTCTAAATTAGTATGTAGAAAATATATTCTTTGTGATACTCCATTGGTATATTGAAACCATATCGGTATCATATAGGACTGAGCTTAATCCTCTGTGATACTATGTCGGTATATTGATACTCTATCGGTATCATATAGGATTGAACTCTTTTTTTAAGAAATAAATAAGAAACAATTAAGAGAAAATTATTTTAAAGTCACGAATCTTATTTATTTAAACTCTAAATTGGTAGAAAGTATATTTTTATTTCTTTCTCTTTTGACAAATTAAAAAAAAAAAATGTATCTAAATCATGACTCTTTTTAGAACTATTTTAAATTAAAATATTGAAGAGTTGAAGCATATCTCAATGATACCACGACAATATGTATATATTTAGTAATAGTATTATGGATGATTGAGTAATCTCATCGAAGGATTGAAACAAACCTCAATAAAAACATTGTTCAGTTACTCATTGATACCACCAAAGTATATCTTACATTGATGGCAGTATCAAGGAGGAAGAATCAGTCCTTCAACGAAGACACTGCTCAGTTACTCTTTGATATCATCATAGTATATTCATATACTTTAATATATTGTGATGGTATCAAAAAAGGGAAAAAAAAAAGTGAGTGATGATGTCAGCATGATGTCAGTGCACGGATAAAATAGATATATGTCAACTTAAAAACAAAAAAAAAAGGGAATATAAAAGTAATAGGACATTTAAGGATAAATATTTTACTTTTTTGGAGTATTATAAGTGTTCTTTTCCCTTTTGTATATACATATTCTTCTGTTAGTTTGTTATTTCATAGTCCAATTTGAGTTAAACAAATGTATACAACAACAACATATTTTGTGTAGCGTCACAAAGTGGGGTCTTAAATATTAGATAGATGTAAAGAATATAAAATATTCTTTTATTATTTCATTTTCTTAGATACTGTATATACATGTAAATCTTGCACAAATGAAAACACACTAAAAAATTCTCAATAGTTATTGTTATTTCCACATATTTTGAGAATATCATTCCCTTTTAAATAGAAAAATGATTTCATATTCTATAAGAATTTATTGGTATAGTTGATGACATGATGATAACTGATAGCCAATACAGATTTGTACATTTCTTCTTAATCATCCACACAGATTCTATTTTCTACCAAGTAAAATTTACTCAACTGAAATAAGTTGGTTAATTTCATAGATTGATCGCATTAAATTTACTCTATACTTGGCATACCACAGAAATATATTTTTTAATTTGAGTTCACTGATATTTATGTCCTTCAATTTTAGGTGTGCACAAGTAAACACTTAAACTTGTATAAAATTGAATAAGTAGACACACATGTCTTATATGACATAATAAATATAAGATGTCATAGGACACAAAATTATCATGTAGGACGCATATAAAATGATTGTGTCTATTTGTTCAATTTTATTTAAGTTTAAGTGTCTACTTGTGCACACTCAAAATTAAATGGTAGAACTGCTCAAGTTAAAAGCCACATTTATATATTAGGCCCCATATACTTTAGTGTGACATTAAAATGTAATTTTATTAACTTATCCTTTTTAAGATGTAGCTCTCTAGTAATTTATTTGTTATATAAAACTTTATTTATTTAAATAAAGGTAAAATCAAAAGAATATCATGATTACGTCAAACACCACTTATTTTAAAACAGTAGCCCCTTCTGAATTCTGATCATCTGTTCACATCATTGACCTTGTCAACTTATTCAAATAATGAAACTTCCTAAGCAATCTAAATCTTTACCTATATGTTGTTATATTAAATATGCATCCATCATCTGCAACTCTTGCACAACACAAAGAAAAACTTACTACTAAAATGCAAGGCATTACACTTAAGATCCTGAAATTTTCAAATTTAGAGCAGCCATCATCAGCTCGAATAGTTGTTTCGATTGATGATCTATTGATGGAAATTCTTTTACGCGTACCTATAAGATCCCTTCTCTGTTTCAAAATCGTATCCAAACATTGGCTTTCAATCATTACTCATCCACATTTCTCTGTCCTCTGTCATCCCAATCCAAATCGCGCAATAGGCCTTTTCTTGACATGTCCTTATTCTCTTCCAGCAAAGCCCCAGTTTGATTATGTTCATTTTGATAAGAAAAATCCCCCAAAACCACCATTTAAGAATCTCAAATTCATTAAAGACTCTTCTGGTATTAGTGTTCTGCAATCTTGCAATGGACTAATGCTCTGTTCCAACTCCCCTTCGTGTCTTAGCTAAAACAAATTACTATGTTTGCAACCCCACTATGAAACATTACACAGCACTTTCAAAATCAGTTCTTGAAACTGAAAATTCTAAAATTCATGGTATAAGCTAAGCTTTTGATCCTGCCAAGTCTCCTCATTACAAAGTAATATGTGTTCGCGATTCTGTTTCGTCTCCTCAGCATTATCAGATTGAATCTACTCATCTCAAACAGGTTTGTGAATTTCATATGTATTCACTAAAATATAAAAAGTTACAAAATTATTTTGTCACAGTAAAGTAACTAACTAAACACTACCTTTTTGTGACAAACTAGAAGGTAAGATATATTTTTACTAACTTAATATGTAATTACGCGAAGCATCACTTAATATGTAAAGTTCAGTAAATATGACAAAAAGTAGTTGTGTTATTTTTATTTTTTTTATAGTGGATAAAGTTTAATGATCACATGTGAAATTAACTCGAAACAGGGCCATGGAGACTATCAGGTGATCCATTCATTGCTGATGTTAATTTCTCCAAAGGGGTTTATTGGAATGGATCAATTTATTGGATCAGTACTATTGGAAACTTGACTTGTTATATTACAATCTTGATTTTGAGAGGTTAGGGGTAATACCAATGCCACATTTTCTAGATGATCAAGGAACAACCATAGCATATTTTGGTGAATCTTGTGACCATTTGCACCTCACAAAAATTTCATTCTACACGGTTCGATTTGATGTATACGAGATGAAAAGGGATGATTCTGAATGGTTTGTTAAGTACAAGATTGATTTTGAACATCCTGATCATGAGTTGAATTATTGTAATTTTACGATTTTATATCTGGTTCGAGGTAAACGAAAAGAGGATGCATTTTTGGTTTTGGCAGCTCCTAATGATGATAAGGTAATGAAGTACAATCTTATAAACAAGACCTTTGAGAAATTCTGTGATTATGATGTTGAAGATGAACAAGTTTTTTATTCTAGTACAATTGGTGCTTTTGAGTATATTGAGTCCTTGTGTTGTGTTTGAATCATTTGCATTCCTCTTGTATTAGTAAAGTTTCGCGTATGGTTGCTGAACTTTACCCTTGTATCAGTAAAGTTACAAAATTAAATTAAAGTTGAGAGAGGAGTTTGATTGTTTACAAATGATGTTATGAACCAAGTCCAGCCCAATTTAGATACTAATGTCATACAAGTTGTTATTGGGCTGACAAGAGCTATTGGGCCGAGAACGAGCAATAGGGCCAGGTTAATTTGGAATCCGGGTTGAGTGGTGGGCATGAAACGGTTCCAACAAAAAGGGTAGTGATATGTGTTTTAGGGATTATGAAAATTGTTAAGAAAAGAGTCTATTTCCTCTCATCTCCCTTCTTAGTCTAAGTTTCCCATCTCCTTCTATCTAGCTCTATATTTCTTGATCTTCTTTCCCTTCGGTTAAGTTTTCTCAGTTTCATTGTAAGGACGTTAATTGTTTCCATTTCTCAATTGTATTTGTGTTCTTCAGCGATTATAATATATATCCTCGTTGTGTGGTAACTTGAGTTGTTACAGATGAAGCCACACAACATTTAAGTTAACAAGCAACTCGATCTATGCAATAGGTATAAAACAACTTGTACAATCAAAGTGTTACTCTAAGTCAGAAACCGCGTAGCAGCTAAGGAGCCAAACTTAAGGGGGATGGGATATTGACAAGCCAAAGTTTTCTCTACAGAAATTCCGAAAGTATACTACTAGAGAGGTGCATTGTTCGAGAATATGAAGATTTTTCCTTTTGGACACACCAATTTTGAGTTGTAAAAGTGCAGAATACAGCACTAGGACTAAGACTGCAACACCTTATCAACGAAGAGTGCACTAGTATCCGTTCTGATAAATATCACTTTTTGCAGAAAATAGAATCTTATCAATGAAATAAGCAGAAACAGTGATACATAGCAAACATAACGTTCATCGGGTATCAATTATCATCAACTATAGTCAACAACAAAGTAAATAATCCTGACCAACTTATCCTCAAGCAGATAAAAAAAGGCAACAGCCAACTAATGGAAATTAATTTGAGTCAAGCTAATATTCGGTAGAAGAAGAGTGAAAAACAGACTCCAAAACAAAGATTTTTATGCCTGAAGTGCTACATTTTGATTGATTACGACTAAGATTGAGCAACAGAAGTGATAGACACATTCCCTATAGATCTAGTTATTTACTGGCCTATGTTACTCAGTTTAATTTGCTTCCAATCCAGAATGGATTGTAGAACAAATGATAAACTGACGGTAATGGCAACTTATCACAAGTCCTGCCTTTTACCGTTAACTCAGCTTTACAAGGCATGTAAAGGACCAAATATGATAACTGATTACCCCTTTAAAGATCCAAAAGATAGCTCCATTGAAGAAAACTCCCTTACATTGTCCCAAATAGCTCAAAAATGCTTTTGGAAACTGGACTCATGATCGCCTCCATGAGTTGGTATCTGAAGAGTATATTTCAATAGGGAGACAATGCCAAAAACTATCTTTATGAATCAAGAAATGGAACCCAACATTTATAACTCTTTAATGAGGCAATATCGAATGATCAAAAGCCAAACTCATATTTAGTGACTCCACATTTGATCTTGAAAGAGTATGGAATTCCTTTGTAGTTGAATTACACACAATGTAATCAAAGAACCTCTTACGACAAAGAAGTAAACCACCACAACAATTCAAAATTACAACATTGTCAATGGGATTGTCTTTGATTATAAAATCAAAGAATCTAATTAGAAGCTTTAGATTTTGTTTTATCAAGAATGCAATAACAAGGATAATCAAAAAAAGGTGAGTGCAGAATGAGTGCTGTTGGAAAAGATTCAGGCGGCTTCCAGAGGAAAGAAAAACAGGGATCGGAGACGAGAGACATCCAACGTTTCGAAACAAGTTTGAGCCTGAAAAGAGGCATTGCAGGAAGGAGTAGTAAAATGTTGGTTAAAAGATCATCACTACCTTCAAGTTTTTCAGCACTATAAGACCTGTTGATATGTTTGTATGAAGAACATATCTATTCAAACACTTACATATATATAATGAAATGGGAAGGATGAGTTCAGTCTCCAACAAGAGACTTTCAATATTCTCATCACAACATTTAATGGATTGCAAAAAACGAAGAGTCCATGTTGTGTTTCCAGCAGAACCATTAATGTGCACAAAACACAATTCATTTTGTCATTGCTTTTTCAAGTTGCAACAAAACAAAGTAGAGCACTTTTTTGAAGCATCTAATACTCTAAAAATACAGAGTTGTTATATGAAGATTCACAAACAACAACCAGACCAGTGATGGAGCCAGAATTTTTAATAAGGGGTTCAAAATGAAGAAGTAAACACGTGAACAAGTTGAAGGGGGTTCGACATCTACTAAATATACATTAAAAAAAACTTTAACCATGTATAAATAGTACTCCCTCTATTTCAAATTAATTGAATTGTTGAGACATTTTTCATTTTTTCAAATCAACTTAATTGTTCAACTTTCAAGACTACTTTTAGAATGTTCTTCCAATTTTACCCTTCATTAGTTAGTATTGGAATTAGTTATATAATTAATGTTTAGTTATTTTAATCATAAATTTGACAATAATTAATAAAGGTGAAAATGAAAAGCTATACCTAATAATGTCTTAATCTTCTTTTGTTAAAGGGTGTGAAACACCTTAACAATTCAATTTATTTGAAATGGAGGGAGTAATATTTTCCGCTGAACCCCCCTAACAATATGTTGGTTCCGCCCCTGACAACAACAACAAACTTAGTGTAATCCTACGGGTGGAATGAAGATTCACAAACATGATTTCAAAATTGTTAATGGCAAAAAAACTCCTCTTTTTCTACAAAATAAGTACCCTTTCCTCGTGTTCCTCATAATTCATGAACACATACAATGAAAAAGGGTAAATATGCTCTATCTGTTAGACGGAGAGGGTATATATATATATATCATTTATTTAACTATAGGTATATCTGGTCAAAATTGCAAAATAAAGATGTATATTTACCACTTTTCCCTTGATATATTCATGAATCATTATTCTTTACAAAAGTTGCAGCAAAAAGAAAATAAATATCATTACTCATTCTACTTACAATGAAAATCAAGAACTTCTTGCAAGATAAAAAACATGATTTTAGAATTGCTAATGGCAAAAAACTCTTCTTTTTCTACAACAATAATAAGCAGTGAGGCAGCAATTTCCTCCATTTCAATTTGTTTGCTATACGTTTCTTTTAAGACCATTTAGAAAAGAGCATTTTTTCTCCTTTTGACAACTCTTTAATTTCAATTTTTCAGGTGACATATTTAATACACAAGATTAAAGTTCATTTTGATACATTGTACACTTTAGTTTAAGTTAACATGATTCAAAATTCTTCTTTACTTTCTTAAATTTCATATCAAATCCAGACAAACAAATTGAAAGAGAGGAAGTACATAAAATTCATGAACCAACATCTTAACAACAACAACAACATACCAGTATAATTGTACAAGATGAATCTAGGAGGAGGGGTGTACCCATACCTTACCCCTGCGTACCCTTAACATATATACATCGAATTAAAATTCTAACCTAGATGAACAAATTAACTTTCCGTCCCTTAACATAAGATGGCTCCGCCACTACATGCAACTTCAGTTGTTCTCTAACAACTTCTACATCGTCATGCTACACGCCACTTAAGTCCTTTTTCTCGGTAGATGATGTTTAATCATAGACATTAGAATCTGTTGCAAACAATCCTATAGCAAAGTGCGTATTATTTCTTGATAAATTTAGATATGAGTCTTCACCGAAGGCAATGAATAGTACCTAAGATGGTGATCATTCTTGATAAACAACTTTTTCATAATTACTAAACACACATAATTTATCACTCAATTTTAAAGATTATACCTGTAGATGACTTGCAACTTACACTAGTGACACCAGATACATTCAACACTTCAAGTATATATCTCTTTCGAATAACATCCTGCATATTTCATAATAATGTAATTTTAATTTAATCACTACTATAATATTTCTAGATCAAGAAGAAATATATGTAAAATCATATTTTAACAATAAGATAAAATGGCATAATACATATATTGGCCCCTAAACTTGACTTCAAATTTTAACTTAGACCTCAAACTTTCATAGTGCACAAACAGACACTTTAACTATCCAATATTTAAATAAATAAACACGCGAGTCCTACCTGGCAAAACGCGTGATGTGCACTTATTCTGCGCGAGTTAGGAATAATTTTTGAGGCCTACAATGGTAAAAAAAAATGTTGAAATGACAACTCTACCCTTAATGAATCCTTTTTATATATATCTCTTTATATTTCCAAATCAAAATCTCATCTTTTCCCTCCTCTTTCAAACCAAAATTTTTTTCCTCTCTTTAGAACGATTTCTGCTCATATTTAGTGCAAATGACTTCTAATTTTTTTGTCATTGTGGAAAAAGAGCTACAATGAAGATTTATTGGTTTGCAAACAATCCAGGTCGTTAGTTTCTTGGATGGGTCAGGTATGGTTCCATTTAAGACATCTTTTTTTTGTTTAAACTTTCAAAAGGGCAAAATTGAGGCATACCTGGACTAAATTGAGGACAATGAACATATGAACATCAGCTTAAGCAGAAATCTTGAACCATTTTTTCCTTTGATTCACCAGATTTTGGTTGTTTATTGTCATGATCTGAATCTACACCTTGGACGTGACCGACACTCGAGAACCATTAATGGTCCCCAAGCGAACCCTCATCCTGAATGACTACAAGCGGAAGACTAACTCAAGCATACAAAAGCTTGAAACTGAATAAAATTCAATAAACTCAAATACTCAGCTTTAAAGAAATCTGTAAAAAATACTCAATAGATAACTCAGAGTTTGTAAACCAACTCAAAGAAGATACATACTGAAAAATACTCAACTTTGTCTATCTATGAAGCCTCTTGTCACGACCCGATTTCTCGAGTCATGATGACACCTACTATACCCTACCAGTAGGTAAGCCAACCCATAACCCATAACATCAAGCAATGAGCGAAAGGGCAGAAACTAGCGAAAACAATAATCTAAACAAGAATAACAAGGCGGAAGCAACCCAAAATAAATATATACGAAATCCCTCCCTAACACCGGAAGTCACTAGTACAGAGCTATCTAATAAAGAGTACAAGTCCCAAAAGTGGACCACAACAGAGCGTGTCTCAGAGGGAACAAGACTAGCTAAAACAAAAGAAGGAGACAGAACAAACCCAAAACGCCAAGTGCTCGCCCTCGTCTCTGAATCACCGCTGCAAAAGAAGGCTAGAATAAATCACCGCTGCAAAAGAAGGCTAGAATAAATCACCGCTGGTAACTGGTACTAGGACCTGCATCACGAAATAGATGCAGAGCGTAGCATGAGTATCAACATAACAGGTACTCAGTAGGCATCATAGGCCGACTGAGCAAAAAGGGTAAAAATAATAAGAAAGGATAGAATCTAGACACAAAGAGGTAAAAGCGGATATACAAAGAAAGCACACGAACATACCAGAAACAAACTAAGTACACTAAACTAAACCTAACTGGGCCCTCATATGCCCAGAAGGTACACTCGTGCGCAAGCGCAAATAAAACCTGAATGGACCCCCATAAGCCCGACAGGTACACAGAAAAGTTAAGTCTACTGAGAAAGAAGAAAGTGAGCCCAAAGTAACTAAGATAATCCATCAGACTCCACCCAGCTAGCAGTGCACTCCCAGCCCAGCTAGAAAGAGTGACCCTAGGGGGCACCCAACCAAACAGTCCACTCCCAACCTAGCTAGAAAGAAGGACCCGTGAGTGAGGTAGATATCGCGAGTCGTCCTACCATGCAATCAGCTCCCAGCCCAGCTAGAAAGAGCGACCCGGGGACACCCAGCCAGCACACTCCCATTTGGCTAGAAAGAGAGGCCCGGGGGCGATCGCCGATATCATCGAGTCTACCCAGCCAGCGATACGTTCCCAGCCCAGCTAGAAAGAACGACCCCGGGGGTGATGGTATCTCCAATAGGATCCAATCCCACAACCACCATCATGGAATGCCGTCCACTCTAAGAAATCACAAAAAAGGCTCCAAGCCTATACTATCTCAAACTCACACCTCTAGTGATGCACCAAACCTTCGAGAATGCGTCGGAACCGCAAAATGCGAAGGAGAAGAGACAAAAGTGCAGCAAGCAGCGATAACGCCTAATCTAAGGCTCAAACTATCAGACTCAAGTCTGCTACTCCAGTCTACAAGTAGCTAAGTCATCCGAACGACGTCGATAAAAAGTCAAGGCAATCCAGCCCGCACGGGTCATAAGTCTAAGGCAATGTTAGCCTAACCTAGACTAAGGACATTATGCTTACGGTTAAGGATGAACAAGGCATACAATACATAGCATACAAGCATATAATAGCATTTAGCACATAAGCATGCAACTCTACTAAGCCGGTTAACATAATACTATTCCCAAAATGTGGCCAATTGATTATAACATGAGGTATCTAATCAAAGTAAGGTAGTAAACTGGTATCCAACCCCAATTCACTCCAATCGACATGTTTTTACACAATTAAGTTCAATCTAAAAGAAAGGAAGCCGTAGCCTACCTTAAGGTCGATCGCGCGCTATCCAAATCACTTTACCAGAGCTTTTCCTTTCCGAACAGTCTCAAAACGCTGCCCCGCTATCAAAAATAGAGTCACAACGTTACTATGGTCATCTAGACACCAAAATCACAACAAACAGAGACGGGTCAATTTTGGAGTTAAAACGGGAATCGTGGGACCCGCACCGAACTGTTCGAATTTGACTCCGTCAAGAGATCCTAAACAGTACCCCAAACTTGTGTCCCAAAATGAAACACAATTCGAGGCTCAAAACACCGCAAGAAACCACACTTTAATCAACTAAAAGAAACCCTATAGCAGCCTTCTAAACTCGAAGAAAAATGAAAATCGAAAGGTGTCCAGCACTCTTTGAACTCGACAATTCTCAACATGTGGGACTTTGAATCACCCAAAATCGAGCTAAAATGAGTGAGATATTACCAAAACAATAACACCAAAAACAAAGGCTCGAAAAAGGTACTGCAGTCAGGTTTTATCACAAAATTACCTTGAACTGGGACCCCAAATCACTATCCAAACTCACCAACGCGTTGTCCTCGAAAAATCTCACAACTTTACCTTTTGAATCGTCCAAATCGGTTGAGAGATGAGAGAGTTATGAGAGTTTAAAGTATGGAATTATGTTGCTGTTTTTTCTGCATATATTGCAGAAAATTTGCAATAATTTTCCAAGACTTAAACTCCGACGGGGTGCTCCGAACTCATTCGGAACCCCGTGCACGCAAACAAGATATGCAACCATACCAAATTTGATATTTCGGACTCAACGGCGCAATCAAAATTTCCATCAAAGGTCATCTCGATAAAAAGTGGGTCCCACTTCCAAAGGTTATTTTAAGTCAAAACCCACAAAAGGACTCGAAAAGATATCGAAAATATCGGGACACAAAAGGAGGGTCAATCTAGACCAAACTCGACATTCCGGAGCTAACCACACTGACGGAATTCTCATCCGAACGCGTTTACTCAAAATGTTGACCAAAGTCAAACTTAGGCTTAAATTTAAAGTTAAAACGCCTAATCGCACCGACTCACACTGAAAACCTCGGGAGTCATGTCGACCATACTACTAGCCTAAAATGACCCTTCCGGAGCTGATGGAATCGTCAGAATTGGATTATGATGTCATCTTCTTGAACTTTTGATTAAAAATAATCGTTCAAGGTTCATAAGCTCCAAAACACAAAAACTCGCACCAAGACCAAACGAATGACCAGGTGACCAAACTGTCAGTCCCAGCAAGTCATAAATGACTTGGGGTCGCTACAGGAACGCTCTAAATGATACACAGAGGGCAAGACACAGAAATGACCTGGAGGGTCATTACACCTCTACTATTACAGAAGGATATCGGGACAAGACCTACGACATCTGAAAACTACTAACTGTCAGATAAAGGTGAAGTACTCCGAAATATAAGAAGGCTCACCAAAGTTGACTAGAACATCCCATGACCTCAACGAAATGCTTGTTGATGATCCTGAATACCTGTATCTGCATCATGAAATAATGCAGGCCAAATGGCACAGTACATTGAATGTTCGAGCATGTAAGGGGAATTCTTCGCAGCTCACTCGACTCAAATCAAAGAAATAGGGATCAACTCAACGTTAAGGTACCCAACTCAGATGTAAGATGCTCAACTCGAAGAAACTCAACTCAAGATAAAGCAATGATAAAAAATGCAATACATGGAAAGCTTTTAAAACAGTAGATCACAACTCAATGTATTGAAACATACAATAATAACTCAACTTGTATAAAAATACAATATACTTTGTTTGTATGCAAAAATACAGAATAAAATTTGTGGGAGATTCTCTAACCGACAACTATCACTATAAGTTATGTGATGATACATCGTCTCGCCAACGCTGCCAGAACTGTCTTATACTTTGCCCGGGTTTATGTCTTACTCACTAAGTGGATCCACTAGTCTATGCTAAAAGCATTAAAGAATCATATGAAAAGTATGACCATTTCTACCCACGTTGGCTACATGGTTTATGGGGCTGTGAGTTGTATGAAATCTCTATCATATCGGTGCTCAATACTACTCCCAAAATATGCTTAGCTCATTATGTTTTAAAGAAAACATTCCCTATTTTGTTGTTTGAGATTATTACTCAAAAATCTTTCTCTTAAAAGAGATGGTACTCAAACTACTCAAAACTCTTTTGGAAATCTCAGTTTCCTCTTATCTTAAATGTTGTAATGACCCTCCTCGTCATTTCTGTGTCTTGCATTCTGTGTGTCGTTTAGAGCGTTCCTGTAGCGACCCCAAATCATTTATGACTTGCTGGGACTGACAGTTCGGTTACCTGGTCGTTCATTTGGTTATGGTGTGAGTTTTAGTATTTTGGAGCTTATGAACCTTGAACGAATATTTTTTATCAAAAGTTCGAGAAGATGACATCGAAATCCAATTCTGATGATTCCATCAACTCCGAAAGAGTCATTTTAGGCTAGTAGCATAGACGGCATGATTCTCGAGGTTTTCAGTGTGAATCGGTGCGATTAGGGGTTTTAGCCTTTGAAATTTTGCTTAAGATTGACTTTGGTCAACATTCTTGGAAAATGCGCTCAGATGAAAATTCCGTCAGCGCGGTTAGCCCCGGAATGTCAAGTTTGGTCTAGATTGACCTTTCTTTTGTGTCTCGAGATTTTTGATATTTTTTGGAACTCTTTTGTAGTTTTTGATTTAAAATGACATTTGGAAGTGAGACTCACATTTTATCGAGATGACCTCGTATGGAAATTTTGACTGCGCCGTTGAGTCCCGAATGTCGAATTTGGTATGATTGCATACCTCGTTTGCGTGCACGAGGTTCCGAACGAGTTCGGAGCACTCCGTCGGAGTTTTTGAATTTTGGAAAAAATTACAGCAATCTGCTATTTATTGCAGAAAAACCAGCAACATTTCCAAACTTCAAACCCTCATAATCTCTCATCTCTCAATCGATTTGGGCGATTCAAAAGACAAAGTTGTGAGATTTTTCGAGGACAACGCGTTGGTGAGCTTGAACAGTGATTTAGGGTCCCCGTTTGAGGTCATTTTCGTAAAATACCTGCTGCCACACCCTTTTTGTGAACTTGATTTTGGGAATTTTTGAGACTTGATATTTTAGTTATTTTAGATCCGATTTCGGTGATTCTTGGGGCTATCTTGAGTGGTTTTTCAAAGAGAACGCGTTGGCGTGGTTAGATTTCATATTTACCTTTTTGTTGGAGGTAAAAAGTTGTGTTTTAGCTGCTGTCTTAGCTCATTTCGAGCTCAATTTTTTGGGAAAATTTAGAAGGTGATTTCGTGGTCATTTTAGGTGCGAATCTGGTGATTCAAAAGCCTAGATCGTGGGGTTTTTTGTGAGGATCATCATGGTGTGATTTGTTTCAGCATCTGGACACTCGTTTTTGATATTTTCTTGTAAATAGCTACTGCTATTGTTGTTTCGTTTTAGTGTAATTTGGGTTTTGGTTGCATGTTGATAGTGTGTTGTTCTCGAGCCCCGAATTGTGTCCCATTTTGGGATATGAGCTGGGAGAAACTGGTTAGGACCCATTTTTGGGATTAATTTTGGAATTTCCAGTGCGGGTCCCACGATCCCTGTTTTGACCTCAAAATTGGTCCATCCCCGTTTATCATGATTTTGGTGTATAAATGACCATAATAATTTTGTGACTCTATTTTTTACAGCGGGGCAGCCTTTCGAGATCGTTTGGAAAGGAAAAGCTCCGGAGAAGTGATTTTGGAGCATGTGTGATCGGCTTACAGGTAGGCTACGGTTTCTCTCTCTTAAATTAAGCTCGAAAATGTGAATGCATGTTGATTAGTTGGGATTTGGGTTGGGTAGTTATTGAATCCTGCATAGGTGTTAAGAAATCATGTTTTCAGCCTATTTCGAGAATTATCGAGTAACTGTGAGTCTGCTTTGTGTTATTAATGGACCCTCCTCGCTATGTGGAATGCTTGCATGCTTAATTATTGTTTATTTGAAGCATGTTGGGCCTTAGTTTAGGTTTGACTTGGGCTTGCCTTAGAAATACATAATTCGAATCCAATAGGCCTTAGTTTTGCCATGACGTCGCTCGGCCGGCTTAGATCCCTGTAGACTGGTGTAGGAGACTTGAGTCTGATAGTTTGGGCCTTAGTTATGCGATACTCTTTCTCCGACTATAGTTATCCTTATTTTCCTCGATGTTACGGCTTCACGAGTTAGATCGACGGTTCTAGTTCTGCTTCACGATTTAAATTTGATTTTCGATTTGGTTCCAAGGACTTTCATTGATTGGATAGGTATGGACAGCGATCCACAGACGTTTATGAGAATAGATCGATTGGAACTCTTTCAGCAGCTACATTGGCACTTATATAGAACATTCGGTTAGAGTTCCGGCCTCTATTGCCCAAATACTTATATAGAGCATCCGATTAGAGTTCCGGCCTCTATTACTCAGATACTTATATAGAGCATCCGGTTAGAGTTTCAACCTCTATTGCCCAAATACTTATATAAAGCATCCGATTAGAGTTTCGGCCTCTATTGCCCAGATACTTATATAGAGCATCCGATTAGAGTTTCTGCCTCTATTGCCCAGATACTTATATAGAGCATCCGGTTAGAGTTCCGACCTCTTATACTTGATACTTGTGATTGGTTACTTGGGTACTTCTGGTGAGCATCCGGTTTGAGGTCCGGCCTCTATACTGTCAGATTTTACTAATTAGGGTTGAGGTTCTAGTTCGATGTTCTCCGTTCTTGGGTTCTTATATGCAATTCTCTTTAGTTATTGTTATTCTATGTACTCGTCGGGCTTATGAGGGTCCGTTCGGGTTTTTATTTAACTTGCGCACGAGTGTACCTTCTGGGCTTATGGGGGTCCAGTTAGGTGTAGTTAGCTTGTAGATTATTGTAGTTAGTTCTTTGTACACTCGTGTGCATTCCTTTGTTAGTTAGATTTTGTTCTTGACCTCGATTTGTGTATTCCTTCTTTTCATACTGCCTTTTACTTTTCAAGTTCAGTCGGCCTATAATGCCTACTGGGTACCTGTTGTTTTGGTACTCATGCTACACTCTGTATCTATTTTGTGATGCAGGTCCGGGCACTAATAGCCAGCGTTGATCGAGCTTGGAGCAGACTGATCTGGAGACGGGAGTGAGCACATGACGTTTTGTACTATTTTAGTCTCCATCTGCATATATAGACTTGTCTTTTACCTTTCGAGACAGTCCAATCTATGTTGTCCACTTTTGGGACTTGTACTCATTTTGTAATAGCTCTGTACTAGTGACTTCCAGGTTCTGGGAGGGATCCTTATTTGCATATATATTTTGGTTTACTTTCGCCTTTTTATATTGTTATTTGCCTACTCTTGTTTAGTTTTTACCCTCAGACTCATTACTTGTTATTCCGGGTTACGGGTTGGCTTACCTACTAGTGGATTATAGTATGTGTCATCAGGACTTGAGAAATTGGGTCGTGACAAGTTGGTATTAGAGCCCCATGTTTATTGATCTTACTTGTACAGAGCTAACGTCTAGTAGAGTCCTGCGGATCGGTGCGGAGACGTTCGTAATTTATCTTCGAGAGGCTACAGGATGTTCTTAGGAAAATTTCCTCTTTTGTTTTGCTTTCGTGCAGCGTGTGTCTTATTGATTTCTAGAAATCTCACTTGTTTCACTCTTTCGAGGGATGGCTCGCATGCGAGGAGGCGCGGTCGGGGCTGATGCAATCGGGCCTGTTGACAGATCCCCATCTTGGAGTAGACGTTGACACCGAGGTTGAACCAGGGCCACAGCATCGACCCGAGATATGGAGGAGGTGAGAGATCATTATTTTGTACGTTGGTTGCGGTATAGTCTGAGGGTCGACACAGAGCATTTGGTTTCAGTCGGCCGTTCATTTCTTGATCTAGTCGATCATGCCCGATCTATGGAGCATATTCATCGCGAGGCCCAAGGGGACAGCGATAAGAGGGCACGCTATCAGGGCAGCTACAGCGGGTCCCAGACTAGATGGATAGACTCTTATGATAGGCCCCGCCAAAGGTTCCAGCAGGGTCAGTCCAGTCAGCCTGTTCAGGCAGCATTACCTGCTTCTAAGGAAGGCCAACATCAGCAGAGTGGTCCTAGTATGGGCCAGAGTTCGAGGGGATCAAATTCCCTCCCTCCCTACCGCAGTCGGGTTACTTCAGGGCGTTCAGCTTCAGGGTGTTTTGATTGCGGTGCACTTGACCATTCGTCCAGAGGGTGCCCCCAGCGGGGGCGAGGGTCGATTGTACCAGCTTTCCTTGTACCTAGACCAATTTCAGCAGTGCCCCCTCCAGCTAGAGGTGGTAGTCAAGAACAGGATCGTCGGGACAGCCGACAGGGTACCAGAGGCGGAGCTCGGGGAGGCAGGTTAGGTAGTAGATTAGATACATCGAGCAGAGTTGCTCAGGGCCATTTCTATGTAGCCCCGGCAAGGGCTGTGGCTGAGGCATCTGACGGTGTCATTACAGGTAAACTTTTATTATGCCATCAGCCTGCTACAGTATTATTTGATCCCGGGTCCACATTTTCGTATGTATTTGTTTATTTTGCTTCCTGATTAGGTATAAGGTCTTGAGTCTTTTGCAGAGCCGATTCATGTTTCGACCCCGGTGGGTGAGTCCTTAGTAGTGGATCAGGTATTGCGATCTTGCTTAGTGACTATCCAGGGTTATGATACTAGAGTTGATCTTATTTTGCTAGATATGGTTGATTTGGATTGCTACGCCAAGACTGTTACCTTAGCGATGCCTGACATTCCCCCGGTGTTGTGGCAGGGTGTTTATAGTCACGCACCGATAGGGATCATCTCTTTTATGCGAGCTAGGCGGTTGGTTGTTTCTGGGTGTTTAGCTTATTTAGCCTATGTACGAGATGTGAGTAGGGAGGGCCCATTAGTTGACTCAGTTTCTGTGGTTAGAGAGTTTGCAGATGTGTTCCCTACAGACCTACCTGGCTCACCCCCAAATCGTGACATTGATTTTTCCATAGATTTGGAGCCCGACACCCATCCTATTTCTATTCTGCCTTACCGGATGGTTCCTGCAGAGCTTAGTGTTCAGTTAGAGGACCTTTTAGGTAAGGGGTTCATCCGTTCGAATATGTCGCCTTGGGGTTTTCCTGTTCTGTTTGTGAAGAAAAATGACGGGACTATGAGGATGTGCATTGACTACAGGCAGCCAAACAAGGTGATGGTGAAGAACCGTTACCCCATGCCTCGTATCAATAATTTGTTTGATCAGCTTCAAGGTGCCGCCGTGTTTTCTAAGATTGATTTGAGGTCCGAGTACCATCGGCTGAGGATTAGGGCAGCAGACATCCCTAAGACTGCATTTAGGACCCGTTATGGCCATTATGAGTTCTTAGTGATGTCATTTGGGTTGACTAATGCCCCTGCCGCCTTCATGGATTTGATGACACGTGTGTTCAGGCCATACCTTGATTTATTTTTCATCATCTTCATTGATGACATACTGGTATACTTACAAAGTTGGAGTGAGCATGAACAACATTTGAGGATAATGCTCCAGACTTTGAGAAATCAGTGGCTTTATGCCAAGTTCTCAAAGTGCGAGTTTTGGCTTGAGTCTGTAGCCTTCTTGGGGCACGTGGTGTCTAAGGAGGGTATTAGGGTTGATCCGGCGAAGATTGAGGCTATTCGTGATTAGCACAGGCCTACTTCTGTTACTGAGGTTCATAGCTTCGTCGGGTTACCGAGTTACTACAGAAGCTTTATTGGGGTTTTTTTTACTATTGTAGCCCCTCTGACCCGGTTGACTCGTGTTGATGTTCCCTTTGTTTGGTCAGAGGAGTGTGAGGCGAGCTTTTTGAAGCTCAAGGAGTTATTGACCACCGCTCATATATTAACTCTTCCAATTGAGGTGAGGGATTCACGGTTTATTGTAATGCATCCGGTGTTGGTTTGGGTTGTGTATTGATGCAGCAGGGCCGGGTTATTCCTTATGCATCGAGACAGCTTAAGATTCATGAGCGTAACTACCCCTCCCATAACTTGGAGTTGGTGGCGGTAGTTTTCGCACTTAAGATTTGGAGGCACTACTTGTATGGAGTTCGATGTGAGATCTATACAGATCATAGGAGTCTTCAGTACATCATGAGCCAGAGGGACCTTAATTCGAGGCAGCATCGTTGGATTGAGATCTTGAAGGACTACGATCTCTCTATTCTCTATCATTTGGGCAAGGCGAATGTGGTAGCGGACGCCTTGAGCCGAAAGGCGGTGAGTATGGGTAGTCTAGCCTTCTTATTTGTTGAGGAGAGACCCTTAGCTTTGGACATTCAGTCCTTAGCTAATAGCATGGTTCGGTTGGATATCTCAGATTCTAGACGCGTCTTGGCCTTTATGGGAGTTCAGTTTTCTTTGCTTGATAGGACCCGTGATTGCTAGTTTGAGGATGATACCTTGGTGGCCCTTAGAGATCGAGCGTTAGCGGGTGATGGTGGTCAGGCTACTTTAGATCCTGATAGAGTGTTGAAATTCGCCGGTCGCATCTGTGTTCTGAGAGTTGGAGATTTGATACAGTTGATACTTTCTGAGGCCCATGAGTCTAGATACTCTATCCATCCGGGCACAACGAAGATGTATCGTGATTTGAGGCAGCATTATTGGTGGAGTGGCATGATGAGAGATATTGCCGACTATATATCCCGTTGTTTGTGCTGCCAGCAGGTGAAGGCCGAGCATTTGAGGCCTGGTGGTGAGTTCCAGAGATTACCCATTCCGGAGTGGAAGGGGGAGCGTATCAGTATGGACTTCATTGTGGGGTTGCCTCAGACTTCTAAAGGTGTTGACAACATTTGGGTCATCGTGGATTGATTGACCAAGTCAGCACATTTCCTTCCTGTTCATACTACTTTCAGTGCCGAGAGGTTGGCTTGTATCTACATTAGGGAGGTGGTCCGGCTTCATGGTGTGCCTGTTTCTATCATTTCAGACCGGGGTTCACAGTTCACTTCCAGTTTTTGGAGGGCTTTTCAGGAGGAGTTGGGCACCCGTGTCCACCTTAGCACAGCTTTTCACCCACAAACGGATGGCCAGTCGGAGTGTACTATTCAAGTCCTTGAGGATATGTTATGGGCCTATGTTATGGATTTTGGAGGTTAGTGGGACCAATTCTTACCTTTGGCGGAGTTTGCGTACAATAATAGCTACCACTCTAGTATTCAGATGGCCCCATTCGAGGCCTTATATGGTAGACGTTATCGCTCTCCAGTTGGTTGGTTTGAGTCTACAGAACCTAGGCCGCGTGGTACAAATTTGCTTCAGAAGGCCCTAGATCAGGTGAGAGTGATTCAGGATAGGCTCAGGACGGCTCAGAGTAGGCACTAGAGTTATGCGGATCAGAGGCGTCAACCTTTGAGATTCTCTGTTGGTGACCGGGTATTCCTCCGTGTATTGCCCATGAAGGGCGTGATGAGGTTTGGAAGGCGGGGCAAGCTTAGCCCCAGGTTCATTGGGCCTTTTGAGATACTACGGACAGTTGGGGAGGTTGCTTATAAGTTGGCCCTACCTCCAGCATTTTCAGCCATCTACCCAGTGTTTCATGTTTCGATGTTGCGGCGATATGTTCCTGATGAGTCCCATGTGCTCCAATACGATGCAATCGAGTTGGCGAGTTGGATGATCGTTTGACATTTGTAGAGGAGCCAGTTGCCATTCTAGCCAGAGATGTGAAGAGATTGCGCTCGAGAGCCATTCCTGTTGTTAAGGTCCGTTGGAGGCATTGTCCAGTCGAAGAGGCTACCTGGGAGACCGAGCAGGAGATATGTGAGCAGTTTCCCGGCTTGTTTGAGCCTTCAGGTACTTCTTGATCCTTTTTTTCGTGGACGAAAGTCCTTTTTAGTAATGGATATAGTAATGACCCTCCTAGTCATTTCTGTGTCTTGCATTCTGTGTGTCGTTTAGAGCGTTTCTGTAGCGACCCCAAGTCATTTATGAGTTACTGGGACTGACAGTTCGATCACCTGGTCGTTCATTTGGTTATGGTGTGAGTTTTAGTGTTTTGGAGCTTATGAACCTTGAACAAATATTTTTTTATCAAAAGTTCGAGAAGATGACATTGGAATCCAATTCTAATGATTCCATCAGCTCCAGAAGGGTCATTTTAGGCTAGTAGCATAGTCGGCATGACTCTCGAAGTTTTCAGTGTGAGTCGGTGCGATTAGGCGTTTTAGCCTTTAAAATTTGGCTTAAGGTTCACTTTGGTCAACATTCTTGGAAAATGCGCTCAGATGAAAATTTCGTCAGCGCGGTTAGCTCCGGAATGTCAAGTTTGGTCTAGATAGACCTTTTTTTTGTGTCTTGAGATTTTTGATATTTTTTGGAGCTCTTTTGTACTTTTTGACTTAAAATGACATTTGAAAGTGGGACTCACTTTTTATGGAGATGACCTCGTATGGAAATTTTGACTGCGCCGTTGAGTCCAGAATGTCAAATTTGGTATGTTTGCATATCGTTTGCGTGCACGGGGTTCCAAACGAGTTCGGCGCACTCCGTCGGAGTTTTTGAATTTTGGAAAAAATTGCAGCAATCTGCTATTTATTGCAGAAAAACCAGCAACATTTCCAAACTTCAAACCCTCATAACTCTCTCATCTCTCAACCGATTTGGGCGATTCAAAAGACAAAGTTGTGAGATTTTTCGAGGACAACGCGTTGGTGAGCTTGGATAGTGATTTGGGGTCCCCGTTTGAGTTAATTTTCGTAAAATACCTGCTGCCACACCCTTTTTGTGAACTTGATTTTGGGAATTTTTGAGACTTGATATTTTAGTCATTTTAGATCTGATTTTGGTGATTCTTGGGGCTATCTTTAGTGGTTTTTCAAGGAGAACGCGTTGGCATAGTTAGATTTCATATTTACCTTTTTGTTGGAGGTAAAAAGTAGTTTTTTAGCTGCTGTCTTAGCTCATTTCGAGCTCAATTTTTTGGAAAAATTTAGAAGGTGATTTCGTGGTCATTTTAGGTGCGAATCTGGTGATTCAAAAGCCTAGATCGTGGGGGTTTTGTGAGGATCATCATGGTGTGATTGGTTTCGGCATCTGGACCCTCGTTTATGATATTTTCTTGTAAATAGCTGCTGCTATTGTTGTTCCGTTTTAGTGTAATTTGGATTTTGGTTGCATGTTGATAGTGTGTTGTTCCCAAGCCCCGAATTGTGTCCCATTTTGGGATATGAGCTGGGGGAAACTGGTTAGGATCCACTTTTGGGGTTAATTCTGGAATTTCCAGTGCGGGTCCCACGATCCCCGTTTTGACCCCAAAATTTATCCGTCTTCGTTTATCGTGATTTTGGTGTCTAAATGACCGTAATAATTTTGTGACTCTATTTTTTATAGCGGAGCAGCATTTCGAGACCGTTTGGAAAGGGAAAGCTCCGGAGAAGTGATTTTGGAGCACATGTGATCGGCTTACAAATAGGCTGCAGTTTCTCTCTCTTAGATTGAGCTCGAGAATGTGAATGCATGTTGATTAGTTGGAATTTGGGTTGGGTAGTCATTGAATCCTGTATAGGTGTTAAGAAATCATGTTTTCAGCCTATTTCGGAAATTATCGAGTAACTGTGAGCATGTTTTGTGTTATTAATGGACCCTCCTCACTATGTGGAGTGCTTGTATACTTAATTATTGTCTATTTGAAGCATGTTGGACCTTAGTTTAGGTTTGACTAGGACTTGCCTTAGAAATACATAATTTGGATCCAATAGGCCTTAGTTTTGCCATGACATCGCTCGGCCGGCTTAGATCCCTGTAGAGAGGTGTAGTAGACTTGAGTCTGATAGTTTGGGCCTTAGTTATGTGATACTCTTTCTCCGATTATAGTTATCCTTATTTTCCTCGATGTTACGGCTTCACGAGTTACATCAGCGACACTAGTTCTTCTTCACGATTTAAATTTGATTTTCGATTCGGTCCAAGGACTTTCATTGATTGGCTAAGTGTGGATAGCGATCCACGGACATTTATGAGAATAGATCGATTGGGACTCTTTCAACAGCTACATTGGCACTTATATAGAGCATCCGGTTAGAGTTCCGGCCTCTATTGCCCAAATACTTATATAGAGCATCCGGTTAGAGTTCTGGGCTCTATTACTCAGATACTTATATAGAGCATCCGGTTAGAGTTTCGGCCTTTATTGCCCAAATACTTATATAGAGCATCCGGTTAGAGTTCCGGCCTCTATTGCCCAGATACTTATATAGAGCATCCGGTTAGAGTTCTGTCATCTATTCCCCAGATACTTATATAGAGCATTCGATTAGAGTTTCAGCCTCTATTGTCCAGATACTTATATAGAGCATTCGGTTAGAGTTCCGGCCTCTTATACTTGATACTTGTGATTGGTTACTTGGGTACTTCTGGTGAGCATCCGGTTCGAGGTTCGGCATCCGTACTGTCAGATTCTACTAATTAGGGTTGAGGTTCTAGTTCGATGTTCTCCGTGCATCCGGTTCGAGGTCCGGCCTCCGTACTGTCAGATTCTACTAATTAGGGTTGAGGTTCTAGTTCGATGTTCTCCGTTCTTGGATTCTTATATGCAATTCTCTTTAGTTATAGTTATTATGTGTACTCGTCAGGCTTATGGGGGTCCGTTCGGGTTTTTATTTAACTTGGGCACGAGTGTACCTTCTAGGCTTATGGGGGTCCAGTTAGGTGTAGTTAACTTGTAGATTATTGGAGTTAGTTCTTTGTACACTCTTGTGCATTCCTTTGTTAGTTAGATTTTGTTCTTGACCTCGATTTGTGTATTCCTTCTTTTCATACTGCCTTTTACTTTTCAAGTTCAGTCGGCCTCTGATGCCTATTGGGTACCTGTTGTTTTGGTACTCATGCTACGCTCAGCATCTATTTCGTGATGCAGGTCTGGGCACTAATAGCCAGTGTTGATCGAGCTTGGAGCAGACTGATCTGGAGACGGGAGTGAGCACACAACGTTTTGTACTATTTCAGTCTCCATCTGCATATATAGACTTGTCTTTTACCTTTCGAGACAGTCCAATCTCTGTTGTCCACTTTTGGGACTTGTACTCATTTTGTAGTAGCTCTGTACTAGAGACTTCCAGGTTCTGGGCGGAATCCTTATTTGCATATATGCTTTGGTTTACTTCCGTCTGTTTATATTGTTGTTTGTCTACTCTTGTTTAGTTTCGACCCTCACACCCATTACTTGTTATTCCGGGTTACGGGTTGGCTTATCTACTGGTGGGTTATAGTAGGTGTCATCATGACTTGATGAAATTGGGTCGTGACAAATGTGAAAACATTTACTCTTGGGAATACTTAGTTCCCATATATCATTCTAAAGAAAAATGAACTCAGCTCTAATCTTCCTCAATTCAGTGCTCAAGTCTTTAAAATAAGTTTTAAAATAATTTGTAAAAAGACTTCTTAAAATAGGGTTCATGCTAAATTATGGACGTGAACGACTCAATTCAAGGTTTTCAATAACTATGCATAGATTTCAATACTTGGAACTCAACAATTCCAGAACTCAAGGAGTCTATGATACTACTTATCTCAAGAATGCTCGACTCGGGGGGGATGGGGGTTCATGTCGAAATTATGGGCATGAACTACTCAACTCAAGGGTTCAATGATACTTCTCATCTCAAGACTGCTCGACTCATAGGGTTCATGCGGAATTATGGGCATGACTACTCAACTCAAAGACCTTCATGGGTAACATGTAGTAGTCCCATGATTAGGAATATAATCTCAAAAGGATTAAAACTCAATGCTCAAGAACTTAGAACTTGGAGATACTACTCCTCTCAAATATACTCAATTGATGGAGTTCATACGGAAGTTATGGACATGAACAACTCAACTCAAGGGTCTAAATAACAATATGTAACTCATGTATATGATTTTTCTCATTCTCATACTTACTTCTTCAAAACTTAACTCAAAATCCATAGTTGATCTCAAAGGATTCACAATTGAACTCAAAGGCTTTCTTGAAACTCTACTCTTAACTCTTTCTTGAATTTGAATTATGAATTCAAGTTATGATTCATGATATGAAGGATATCGATGATAATGTAGACTCATGAATACATTCTCATCATTCTCACTTGCTCGAGTCTTGAAACAAGCTATTAAAAATTGTAGAAGACTCCTCAAAAAGAATCAAAGGACTTTCTCAAAAATGTTCGAAAGAACTCTCAAGACTTGACTCTTAACTCTACCTTGAATTTGAATTATGAATTCAAGGTTATGATTCATGTTATGAATGATTTCTAGGTGTTTAGAAGTAGTTTAGAGTAGTTCGAATCATAAGGGGTGAAGATACATTTCAAAGGAACTCAAATAGGACAACCGGCAGAAAAGGAGTGGGACTAGGCGACCCTAGCGCATTCCTAGCGTGGGGCACCAGCCCCTAAACTTCAAAGGCACTATCTTGGCGCACTGCCCTGCTAGCGCATCTGTGGCGTGTCGCGCCACCATTCCCCCAGACAATTCCGACGAATTTTTCTACTCGTTTTCTTACCTTAATTCGAGTAAAATCTAGTGGTTTCTTCTCCAATCACTTAGAATCGAATACCCAACCTAAGTACAGACTAATCTACTCAAAACGACCCTTAAAATCATTAACTTTCATCTCAAGAATTCATCAAACCCTAACAAAACAAGATTTAAAATGAAACTTCAAGAACTCTTATCAAGAACTCATCAAGAACTCATCAAGAACTCAATATACCCAAACTTATGGATGAAATTCATAAAAAAAAACTCAGGATTGCGTGTGGGTGAACAAACCCAACACTATGAAAACTTACATACCTCTTAGGGATCAAACCCATGGCGAAAATCCGCAACAAAACTCAAGAATCTCGATGAACGCTTTTATCCTTTCCTTTTTTCTCTTCTTGAACTCTCAATTAAAACCCTAAGCATAGATTAGGATTATAAAACTGAACCTAATTAGTTTAGACACCTAAAACCTTACAAAAAATGAATTAAATATGATTGGGTAAGGAAAAGACCAAAATACCCCTCACTATTTTCAGGTAACTTTCCTTAATGGGACAGTCTGACTTCAAAAAGGCATATCTCACTCATCCAAACTCTAAACTTAGCAAACTCAGTGGTCTTGGAAAGATAATTCAAAGATCTTTCATTTGATATCTTATGGGCCACCTATCTCATCCTGTACTGAAAGTTATGGTTGTTTGAAGTTGACCCAAAGCTTGAAAAAACTTATGAATGACTTGAATGAACTCTCTTTAGTTCTTTTTGGAACTCAAGGTGCTATATCTAGTAACCTTAACACTTGAAAAATTTTAAATTCCTCGGTAAAATCCTACTCACAACGAAGGATGATTCGAGTCTTAGTTCAAAAAATTTCTGGGGTGTTACATTTATCCTAGATAGGGTTTTGACCTTTTGAGAGACGGTCGGGTGAAATGAAAATGTCTTTTACCCTTTACCCTTGTATATGAATTGGAATTAATTTTAATTTCTTTTAGTTCAAAAATCGACGTGTAATATATTTAATTAGTTGGAAGCAATTGAGTGGCTCACTAATACACGTGAGAGCGTTTGCATTTCATGCTCTTTGGCTGCAAAAATGGCGTGTTTATTTATTTAAAAGTTGGATAGTTAAAGTGCATATTTGTGCACTATGAAAGTTGGAGGTCCAAGTTAAAATTTGAAGGCAAGTTTAGGGTCCAATATATGTATTATGCCAGATAAAAAATGGTCATATGTTGCATGAATTCCACGTTGTAAAGAGAGAATTTTTTTGTCATATTTGTTCCTTTTTATACACTTTATAAACAATCCCCAAAAAAAGAGGAAATAAAAACATCGAAGAGTTCTTTTTAAAAAAATTAAAACTAACATCAAAGAGTTCAACTAATATCATTAAAAAAAATTCTATTATCAAATCAATCAAAAAGTATTTATAGGTTACAATATTTAATATCTATAACGTAAAATGTATATATTGTAACAAATCTAGATTGAGAGAGGAAATTGATGTTTTTAATCCTTGAAATATTGATAAGTTTTTGTTTTGATCCTTGCAGTATATTATTAAACATATTTAATTTTCAATTAATTAAAATTTATAACATATATTTTATCTTTCAACTTGTGAAACCTTACAAATTTAACAAAATATTAATTTGTAAATTATTTATGTATAAGAACTTCATGGCTTTTGAGAATGAGAACATTCAAATTAACACTACATCTACTAATCGAGTTAAGAAATACACCCAAGAAGTTGAAACAAGTAAAATCTTTTCAAATGTATTGTATTTTTTTAAAATCTATTGTGTTTTCAAGTTTTTGATAAACTTTTATATCACGTTTAGTGGGTCCAGGTGCTATAGGAAAGGGACTAGAGAAAAGAACTGGATCTTTGAGCTCCTCTTTATAAATTTCTGATTATGAGGTGGGATCTTTCAACAAGATTGTTGTTTTTGCTAATGATACTCATACTAAATGCACCAAATTTAGTTCTACCATATCTTCTAGTCAAGAAATGCAAAAAGTTAGTAATTGAGAAAGAGGATATGCATGAAACCAATGTTTCATTCCCTCCATCTATTGATCAAGTTATGAAACACTCTCAAACAACATAAAATGTATGATATTTTGAATTCATATGTTATTAAGTCTTAGAAATGAGTTTGATTGCTATAGTTTTTATCAAATTATGCAATTGTAGGTTCATCTAATCCTACAAAGGCAAAAAGAGTTTGAGGAAGCAACAAGTGCAAAGAAGTTTCTTCACTTGAAATTGGACAAAAGTTGAAGGTAACATTTTACAATAAACGAACGGTTGGAACAAATAGCAATCTTTTTTCAAGGCATTTGGAAAAAATTGTTCGTGATTGTAACATTTGTCCCTTAGGGTTATCATCGTGGAATGATATTGAGCAAGAAAAATTGAATCACATGTGGGAAGCTGTTGAGGTAACAAATATACACCTTATTCAAATTCTTTGGTGTTACCTCATACATCACATGTTCTTGTCCATATAGCAGTTGTTGAAAAGCTTTTGAATCCATTCTACACCTGATTCTGCATTATATCTTTCATTAACGCAAGTTTCAAAAGTAATGTACACTTGTCGAATAATTTTAATATTTCAATTTTAATATACACCTGACAACATATGATGCCTCCTCATTTTTTGAAAATAATAACTCAACTCGTGTTTCAATTGTTGTAGCCTAAATTTGAGAGTGCTGATATGAATGATCATCGTGATCATATATTGGGATGGATATGAACGAGTTATGGAACAAATGGAGAGGACACTAGCATGCAAAATATGTGAAGGACAAGCCAATCCAACGGTGTCTTAAGAATGTCCCTAGTGGAGTAGACAAAAAAGAGTCGAAATGGTTAGTAAAGGAACATTTTCTTTTGAAAGTTTTCAGGTACTCATACTGAGTTAATAGTTTACTTTGGTACTCTTTTCCATAGTTTGATTTTCCTCCTTAGCACCTAGTATACCTAAAACCAAACCTAAGTATAGAACATGTTTGATACATAGTGTACTAGCATTCTAGATGAACCAACTAGCTAACCTATGCCTAATTACTTGCACTAGAAGCTTATTGTTGAACAATTATAGGCAAGAAGCACTAGGAATGCAGCAAATCGAGCCAAGTTGAAGATGCCTCATCATATTGGTAACAAAGTATTATCATAAAATTATTTTCCTAAATGGAATATTTATGAGGTTTGTGTTATTTGACATGTTTGACTTTGATGTGAAGGGTGGGAAAGATGGCAATTCACCAGATTTGGCAACTATTTTCTTTGAGACTCGTAAGAAATGTAACAAGCTTGTTGAACCTAAAGTAATTGAAAAATATGTGCGTTTGGTAAATTGACTATGTTAATTACTTGAAATAATCGTTATGTGTTATGATATAAAATGTTCTTTGATATATTTTGTAAGCTCAACTTGAAGAAATGTTTCAAGCAAATCCATCTCTACCTACCATAGATATTGTTGAAAAATGTTATGGACCTCAAACTCGTAGCCATGTATTTGGATTTGGGGGTGGAGTAAAGGCAAAAGATTTGAAAGGTGAAACTTCATCACAAGCTGAATTCTTGTCTGCGCTACGTTCAACTCGAGAGGATATCAAATCCTTGAATGAAGAAAACAAATCCTCGAAAAATGGTATCAAAGCTATGAATGTCGAGAAATATAAGAAGAACCGTATTAGTAGAAAGTTAAGAAAATTAAATAAATTATATCCGGAGTTTAAACAACTCAATATCACAAAAACTGATAACGAAAAATTAAATCACTTAATAGATAATATATCTAAAATAGAATATAAATATATTCAATATTTAAAATTACAATGAATAACGAGAATAACGAATATAGATAAAAACTTAATGAAATAATTATAGCAAAAAGACAAGAATTAACACATAGAAAAAATAGACTTAACAGTAACATATTTGCAGGAATTTGTCACAAATCTATAATAGCACAAAGAAAGACTATTTTCTATTTAGAAATACAAATAAATAACTTAGAATATAAATTTCAACACGATCTATAAATGAATAAGGAAGAATACGCAATAGATGAAAAAATATATGAAAACTATAATGGATTAAAAATAAAAATAATATTTTCTAATCTAGAAAGAAGATATAAGAAAATAGGTGACAATATAAGTTTAATGTTAGAAAAAGAAACGGAAAAACTAGAAGATAGTTTAACTGTTATGGTAAGAATAACAAAAGAAATAGATAGAAAAATGGAGATTGAAAAAATAGAACAAAAAACAAAATTAGCAAATGAGATAATTAAATTTAAAGAAAAATTGCAAATAGAAGATGAATTAGAAGAGTTAGAAGAAAAAGAAGAAAATAACCAAAATAATCTACCCGAAGTAAGAATTGATGAAATAAACGAAGATGATATAGAATAACATTCGGAAACAAGCGAAACATATACAGAACTTTTAGCAAACATAGATAATACAAAGAATTTAGAAGTAAATACATGTGACATAGACATGGACGAAAAAGCTAGTACATCAGGAGTAAAAAACCCAAAAAAATTTAATCAAAAACATTATAATGAAAACTATGAACAATATGATAGAGAAAAACCTATATGGGATAAAAAAAATTAAACAAAAAATGGATACCTAAACCAATAGTCCCTCCGTCCCATTTTATGTGATGAGTTTGACGCACATGACTTTTTTTAGATTTAGAAATTTGTGTAGTAAATCATTTCATTAATAAAATAAATAAAACAATTCAATTATGGATAGGATATATATCAAAACAATTAATAGATAACAAAATAGTAATAGCAGAGACACCAGGATATATAGAAAGAACTCTTATAGGAACAGTAAAATTATGGCTACAAAATTTATCAGATGAAATTTTAAAAACTCTAAGAAGTAATAAAAAATCTAATGGCGAATTAGCTACTACAACTATGGAAATATTATATAAATATGAAGTAGCTATAAGAAATGAATTTAGCAGTATGATAACAGAAGTAGAAGAACAAAATAAAGAAAAAATAATAAATCGGAATCTAATGACAAAACTAGCAATATGTAATATGTGTTACATAGATGAATATACATGTGCATTTAGGGAACACTATTATAAATGAACATATAACACGGAAGAAAGTAAAGAAATAAGAAAATTATATTTTACAAAATTACCGGAACCTTTTAGTTCAAAAATAATAAAAAGTTGGAATGAGGCAGAATTAACAGATACCTTAGGAGCTAGAATGAAATTCTTGCAACGATGGTTTATGGAACTATGTGAAATACATAAAGAAGAGATAAAAATGGAAAAAATATTAGTAAAAAACTTGGCGTGTTGCAAAAATAAAACAACACCTCAATTTGATTATATGGATAGATATTATAAAAATAAAAGGAAATATAATAAAAAATACAGATCAAAATATAAATATAAAAAACCAAGAAAAAGATACTATGTAAAAAACTACAAAACTAAAAGACCATATAGACCAAAAAGAAAACTAACGGAATGTATTTGTTAAAATTGTGAAAAATTAGGACATATAGGTAGAGATTGTAAATTACCTAAAAATTCAAAGAAAAAAACAAATATCGAAATAATAATAGATAATGAAAAATATACACAAATAGAATACGTAGATTATGAATTAGAAAGTGAAGATAGCATATATGAATTATCAGAAAATGAAATAGACGAAATGGAAAATAATTCATTAACAGAATCAGATAGTGAACACTATATAAATTACTAAAGCAGATATACAAATAATAACTAAAGAAAAATATCAAGATGAAGAATCGGTAGAACAACAAATAATATTTGATAATAATATATTTGAACAAATAAAAGGAAAAAAATTAGACCTAAGTGTAGCAAAAATATTCAAAATACCAACAATAAGAAACTTGTTTAAACGACAAAAAGAAGAATATTATGTAGTAAGTCAAAGAGAACATATCATAGATTGCAAATATACCAAAGGAAAGGCTAAAATACCAATAATAAACAAGCGAATAATAAATAAAGAAATACAAGATATTAAGGCTAAAAATTTAATTAAATATGTACATTTAGGAGGAACGGAAATATTAATAAAAGCATGCTTTAGAGAAGGAATAGATACATCCATAGAAATATACTTAGCAGATGATAGAATCATACAACCTATAGAAAAAAGTATAATAAGCGCAGTAAGAGGTAACCTCATATACCAAAAATTTAAATTTATAATAAGTGTTAACTACTCAGTAGCAGTAAATGACAGAAATATAGATAAATCATTAGTATTATATTGGAAAATGTCAGGAATAGAACTAGCCCCGGGAGGTAAAATATTTACAGCTAGATGTAAAAACTTATATGTTCTAACAACAAAACATAAAATAACAGCAAAAAATAAAATAGATAAAATAAAAATAGAAGATCCCTTTGAAAGAATAGTTACCGTCATAGATAATAATGATTATAGTTATAACGAAATTGATATAGAAGAAGATTTAGAAATAGTAAAGGAAAGACTAAGTACATCGAAAAAAATAAACAATGAGATACCCCAAATATCATCAAAAATGAGTACCTCAAAAAGAATAGATAAAATCCCACAAAAATCAATGGAAGAAGAAATAAAACCACACCATTACTACATAACGGGAATAATGGAACATCGAAAATATTTAATATTAATAAATACAGGATTAGAAGAAAATTATATTACAAGAGAATTAGTAATGGAAGATGAAATAATAACTACTGAACAATCGTGCCCCGAACTACCAAAAGTATTAACATATACCGCAGAAACTACGGAAAAGGAAATAATTATTGGAGGAATACCAATAATAATAAAGTTTAAAATATATCAAGGAGATTAAAACATCACTTTAGGAATAAAATGGCTAGAACAAGTAAAACCATATAATCTAGAAGAAAAACAATTGACAATAAATTATGAAAATAAAAAAGTAATAATAAAAAGGACTTTAGTATGATAAAAAATATGAAAATATATATACTTGCAAAGATAATAATAGAAGAATATTACAACAAATATTATACACCAAGGATAGATACGGGAGCAGAACCTAATATATGTAAATATAATTGTTTACCAGAAGATAAGTGGGAAAAATTAAAAACACCGATAGTAGTAACAGGATTTAATAATGAAAAGGCGAAAAATATAAAAATACAAATATGGGATAAGATATTAACTATAGAGGAAATATATAACTTTGAACTAACTACAAAAGATATGCTATTAGGGATGCCATTTTTAGAAAAATTATATCCACATATAATAACAAAAACACATTGGTGGTTCACAACACCGTGTAAACAAAAAATAGGAGCAAAAAGAGTAAATAATAAAAAAACGAAAAACAACAGAATGGATAAAAGGAAGCGAAAAAATTACACCAAAATTAGAAAATATAAAAGAAGAAGACCCTAAAATAGAATTAATAATATTCTCTATAGATAAAGTAAAAATAATCCAAGATAAGTTAGAATTATTATATAATGAAGATCCTTTACAAGAATGGGAGAAACATAAAACAAAAGTAAAAATTGAACTAATTGATAATAATAGTATAATAACCCAAAAACCATTAAAATATAATTTTAATGATTTAACCGAATTTAAGATACATATAAATGAATTACTAGAAAAATGGTACATACAAGAAAGCAATAGTAAGCACACAAGCCCGGCATTTATCGTAAATAAACATAGTGAACAAAAAAGAAGAAAAAGTAGAATGGTTATTGATTATAGAAATTTAAATGCAAAAACTAAGACATATAATTATCCAATACCAAATAAAATACTAAAGATAAGACAAATACAATGATATAATTATTTTAGAAAATTTGATTGCAAATCAGGATTTTATCACTTAAAACTAGAAGAGGAATCTAAAAAACTAACAAAGCATTCACTGTACCACAAGAATTTTACGAATGAAATGTATTACCGTTTGGATATAAAAATGCACCAGGTAAATACCAACACTTTATGGATAACTATTTTAAACAATTAGAAAATTGTGTAGTATATATTGATGATATATTAATGATATATTGCTATATTCTAAAACCCAAGATGATCACATAAGATTATTAGAAAAATTCATACATATTATAGAATATTCAGGTATAAGCCTAAGTAAAAAGAAAGCCGACATAATGAAAAGTCAAATAGAATTCCTAGGAATACAAATAGATAAAAATGGAATAAGAACAGCTAGATACGAAAAAGAAATTACAATCATTTTTAGGACTAGTAAACCAAGTAAGAGAATATATACCAAAATTAGCAGAGAATTTAAAATCATTACAACAAAAATTAAAGAAAGATGTAGAATACCAGTTTGATAAGAAAGACCAAACACAAATACAAAAAATAAAATTATTATGTAAGAACCTACCTAAACTATATTTTTCGGATGAAAATAAAAACTATATAATTTTCTTATTTCTTTACTTTCTTCCGTGTTATATGTTCCTTTATAATAGTATTCCCTAAATGCACATGTATATTCATCTATGTAACACATATTACATATTGCTAGTTTTGTCATTAGATTCTGATTTATGATTTTTTTCTTTATTTTGTTCTTCTACTTCTGTTGTCATACTGCTAAATTCATTTCTTATAGCTACTTCATATTTATATAATATTTCCATAGTTGTAGTAGCTAATTCGCCATTAGATTTTTATTACTTCTTAGAATTTTTAAACTTTCATCTGATAAATTTTGTAGCCATAATTTTACTGTTCCTATAAGCGTTCTTTCTATATATCCTGGTGTCTCTGTTATTGCTATTTTGTTATCTATTAATTGTTTTGATATATATCCTATCCATAATTGGATTGTTTTATTTATATCTGCTACACAGTTAAAATCTAAAAAATCATGTCGTTCAGCTATTGATTTAGGTGTCCATTTTTTATTTATTCTTTTATCCCATATAGGTTTTTCTCTATCATATTGTTCATAGTTTTCATTATAATATTTTGGATTAAATTTTTTTGGGTTTTTTACTCCTGATGTGCTAGGTTTCTCATCCATGTCTATGTCGCCTGTATTTACTTCTAATTTTTTTGTATTATCTATGTTTGCTAAAAGTTCCGTATATGTTTCGTTGTTTCCGAATGTTGTTCTATATCATCATCGTTTATTTCATCAACTCTTATTTCAGGTAGATTATTTTGGTTATTTTCTTCTTTTTCTTCTATCTCTTCTAATTCATCTTCTAATTGCAATTTTTCTTTAAATTTAATTATCTCATTTGCTAATTTTGTTTTTTGTTCTTTTTCTTTTTGTTTGATTTCATACATTTCTTTTAATATTGTTAGCTCTTTTTCTAGCTCAATTATTTTAGTATTTTTTACTTCTTCTAATTGTTGTACTTCCTTTTTTGCTTGTTGTTTTATTTTTTCAATTTCCGTTTTTCTATCTACTTCTTCATTTTCTTTTGTTATTTTCACCATAGCGGTTAAACTATCTTCTAGTTTTACTGTTTCTTTTTCTAACATTAAACTTAGATTTTCACCTATTTTCTTATATTTTCTTCCTAGATTAGAAAATATTATCTTTATTTTTAATCCGTCATAATTTTCGTATATTTTTTCATCTATTGCGTATTCTTCCTTATTCATTTATAGATTATGTTGAAGTTTCTATTCTAAGTTATTTATTTGTATTTCTAGATATAAAATAGTCTTTCTTTGTGCTATTATAGATTTGTGACAAGTTCCTGCAAATATATTACTGTTAAGTCTATTTTGCTTATGTTCTAATTCTTGTCTTTTTGTTATAATTATTTCATTAAGTTTTGTCTATATTCATTATTCTCGTTATTCATTGTAATTTTAAGTATTGAATATATTTATATTCTACTTTAGATATATTATCTATTAAGTGATTTAATTTTTCGTTATCAGTTTTTGTGATATTGAGTTGTTTATACTCCGGATATAATTTATTTAATTTTCTTCTTATTTTTCTTACCTTTCTACTAATACGGTTCTTCTTATATTTCTCGACATCCATAGCTCTGATTGAACGATCGCTTGTCTATCATAGAAGATGAAATTAAAAAAATAATGAAAATGAAAGAATTCTTCACTGCTCAACAATCATATGTCCCACCTATAACATCGTCCTTCTCAACTGAATGACCACTGCCTTTTTCAGCTGACCAAGTTAGTAACAATATACCAGACTTTTTAATTTATTTTGTTGAAACATAACACCATAATTAATGTCTGATTAAATAACAATATATAGGTCTTTCGATGTGAAAAGGAAATATTCCCAGTCACACAAGTAAACTTCAAGAATTGTGTTAATTGTGCAGTAGAATAAGATACAATATCAAAAATGAATCTTGTTCTCATCTTGTTCATTAGAGTCAGTGACTTCTTATTGCTTACAATTGCCGCCTTGTTCCATGTATATATATATCTATCACATTCAATGTCCCTGCTGTCTTAGGCTTGCATATCGTTGCACCATTGACATGCCACTCTACAATAGTTACAGTCTATTTTTGTATGACAGCAACTTAGAAGACAACATTTTATTTGATATCATCTTCTCAATAGTCGGGAGACATTTTTGTATTGAAAGTTTTCTTGTTGAAAGTGGTATTCCCAGAAGACGAGCAGAATTTGTTTACCATTTGTTTCCAGCTAGTATATGTATTGGCCATGTTACTGTGCCCCTTCTTGAATGATCTGGACATGTACAAAAAACAGTTACTCAATTTCACTCGGATACTCTCAAATTTCTATCTTTTGTGGCTTTTCAGTATCAAAACAACACAGACAATAGCAAAAATGAAGAATGTTATTTAAGATGTCATACCAAATATGACCTTGTCTAGGCTATTATCCGCCATGAACTCATAGACTAGGAATTTTTCTGCTCCATTAATGCAGTATCCCAACAACTTGGTTAGGTTATGATGTTGTAGCTTTACTATTAACTTGAATTCATTCTCGAACTCAGTAAATCCTTGGCGTGAAGTCACGTCTTGCTTCTTCACTGCTATTTCTACTCCATTCTCTAGTACACCCTACAGATATTATGTATCATTTGGGTATTAATTATGTTGTCTGAGTTACTGTAAATATGCATTTTCATGCTTGTTGAAAAGAAATAATAACCTTATAAACATTGCCAAAGCCACCATGCCCTATCTTATTAGCCAACAAGAAATTGTTCGTGGCTGCAGCTGGATCACTGGAATCATATGTAATGACATTAGTGCATTGCAGCAAAGCTCCTTGAGAATTTGCCGACTGATTGATTTCTGGTTCATCTGCTCAGATAAAGATATTATTTTGAGAAAGCAAATTAATCAGAAAATAATGGATGTGAACCATACCTTAATATGAGTATTAGGCTAGCTATCTTCCTTAGGTCATGTGTTTGCTAAATAATAGTGGTCTAGTGAAACTAAGCTTAGTTTGTAATGAAGAATTATAAAAATAATATAATTGCAACGCAAGGTGATTCTTTTTACCTAGCACCTTTGTCCTCATTCGATATAGAACCCCAACAGTTATAAGCAAGATAGTAAGTAGTGCGAGCTCTGAGATTAAAGGAGCAAAAACTGTCCATTCCTCTTTCCATCTGCAGTTGGAAACAAGTGCATCTGTCCATAAGAAAGTTAAAAGTGTTAGTTGTTTCTTACTCATAAAATTAGGCTTCAGCTTTGAATACACAACTTAATTTATCATATTTTTCAAAATTTCCTACCATTTAAAAATATTACAAAAATCCCTATTTTCCTCACTCTCTCTCCTAATCTCTGATACATTCCTCAAACTCTCCACCCACATCTCTTAATTTCCCCAAAATCAGCCCAACTTCCTCAAAATCACGCTTAACTTCATCAATTTCCAATTCAAAATATGGTAGAAAAATTTGTATTCAGACCTATCAGTATTCTTCACAAACACATCTTTATCAGTGGGAATGGACAGATTTGGTGGCGGTTCTGCCCGCATGAATAACTAGGAATTCAAACCAATATTTGATGCCGGTATGGACACAATTTATTTCACATTCTTGGATTTGAATGAAATAAATTGCTCCCATACCAACAATAAATACCAAATTGATGAAACGGAAATGAATTGTATATTAAAACTTACCAAAAAGAGGTGTGAAGAGATATAAAATCTCTTTACTATTAACCAGAGATCTAGAATTCGAGTGACAAGGATGAAGAACTTCTTGTAGATCCACTTTATCTCTATTAGTGAATCTGTCCAACATGAATCTATGTAGATCAATTTTGAATATTGAATACCTAAAAGAGGAAAGAGTTAAAACTTAAATTCTAATAAAAAAGTTTTTATTTGGAAGACTCAAACTTTCATAAACAAATAAAAAAAAGAAAGAGGTGGATGATTATCTTATCTGATTTCCCAAGTTTATTTTTATAAGCAATATTAGACCTTTAATAAAGTTAACATTGATACTCTCGCCATTTTATTTTATTTGACCTTTATTTTAAAAATGAATTTTTAATTTTATGTGTTTGTTTTAGCAAAATAAATTTCAAAACATCATAAATAAGATTAGTTTAGTAAAAATATGTCTTTACTTAAAAAAAAAATTTTAAAACTGTGACAGGTCAATATAAGTCAAATAATAGGATATGAATAGAATATATAAATAGAGAAACAAATATTTAATTACGTCAAGAAATACAAAGAAAGAAATTAAGTCAAAGGGTTTATAAATAAAGACATACATAAATCTGTAATTTAATCAAGTTCTACAATTAATTATTTTACCATTGAAAAAGTTTAGAGTTTTAATATCTTATTTAATTTGTCGTTTGAACATTTAACTTGTAATTAAAGTCATAAATTGAAATAAAAGAAGAGATTTGTATGATTTTTTTTTTATTTTTTATTTTTTATTATTATTATTATTATTATTATTATTATTATTATTATTATTATTATTATTATTATTATTATTATTGTAGTAACAAGAAAAAATGATTAGCTCATAAAACAATCAAAAATAGATGGAAAAGGAATGAGTAGGTTTTTACATTGCAATCAAAATTATTAAATTTGCAACAGAAAGTTGAAGTAGAATCTCACCTTCGTCTAATGGAGCTCCAAGAATAACTACATCTTTGCTCATAAGATATTGTTGCTTCAAGGATTTTTTACTTATACTTAATTTTTGAGGTCAAAATATATATGAATCTCTCTATATCTCTTTCCTTTTCTTTTAGAAATATCATTCCTTTTATAATGGTGTAGTGCATGCTTATTGTATAAATTATTCTCAAGGACTCCGTAGTCACGAGAAAACTCATTCTATAATTTCTCCCACGAAATTTCACACCTTGAGTTTTTGTTTTGATTGGTGAGCCACACCAGACATCTTTGTCGTGTTCTCGAGGACCCCATACTCACGAGAAACTCATCTTATAATCCCCTCACATGATTTTACACCTTGAGTTTTTGTTTTGTTTTGTGAGCCACGCCAAACATCCTTGTCATGTTCTCGACGACCCCACACTCACGAGAAAATTTATCCTATAATTTTCCCCTCGGAACTCACACCTTGAGCTTTTGTTTTATTTGGTGAGCCACGCCAAACATCCTTATACTCAAAATAGGTGAAAAACATACTTTCATTGTGTATCAACTATACATTATATAGAATTACAAATATATGGGAAGATATTTACAATCCCAAAGAATATGCTACTACAATCCCAAATGATATATTACACAATCAATAAGATATTCTAATTGATATTCAATAATTAGAAACAAATCTACCCATTAACTATTTTCCTAACTCATGCTAACACTCCCCCTCAAGATGGAGCATAGATATCATGTATGCCCATCTTGACAAGTGAGTTATTAAAAACTTTTCTGGATATAGCTTTAGTTAGAACATCAGCCAACTGCTCTAAGGTCTGTACATATGGAACTTCAATTGTCTTATCCTCAAACTTCTCATAGATGAAATTATGATCAATCTCCACATGCTTAGTACAATCATGTTGAATTGGGTTTTCTGCAATTTTAATAGCAGACTAGTTGTCGCAAAATAACTTCATAGGTTGATTGAGTGAAAAACCAAACTCCCCCATAAGTCGTTTCAACCATAGTAATTCTTGGATACTTTTAATCATTGCTCTGTATTCAGCTTCTGCACTAGACAATGAGACAACCTTTTGTTTTTTACTTTTCCAAGTAACCAGGTTACCTCTAACAAAAGTGAAATACCCCGTTGTTGAGCGTCGTCGTTCACCTTTGGCACCCCAATCTGAATCACAATAACCCATAATTTTTGTATGGTGTTTCTTAGAGAACATGAGGCCTCTTCCTGGTGCTGACTTCAAGTATCGCAAGACTCTAATGACTGCATTCATATGAACTTCACTTGGATTATGCATAAAGCGACTTACCACACTAACCGCATAAGCAATATCTGGTCGGGTATGTGATAAGTATATCAAGCGTCCCACTAATCTTTGATATCTCGCTTTGTTCGTCAGAACTTGATCAGGAAATTCCTCCAAGTTATGATTTTGTTCAATCGGTGTATCAATAGGTTGACAACCTAACATACCCGCCTCCTTTAACAAATCAAGAACATATTTGCGTTGAGACAAAAATATTCCTTGTGTGGACCTAATAACTTCAATACCCAAGAAATACTTTAATCCTCCTAGATCTTTCATATCAAATTCAGAGGACAAGTAAGTCTTCAATTTAGTCATCTCATCAACATCATCACCAATAACAATCATGTCATCAACATAAATGATAAGAACAGTTATCTTACCATTTTGTCTCTTCAAAAATAAGAAATGGTCTGCGTTGCTCTGAGTGTAACCATATTTCTTCATTGTTAGTCGGAACCTTCCAAACCATGCCCTAGGCGATTGTTTCAGACCATACAATGTCTTTTTTAGCTTGCACACTAAATCTGTATTTCCAGAGGTATTGTAACCAGGAGGTATGCTCATATATATTTCTTCAAATAATTCTCCGTGTAAAAAAGCATTCTTCACATCATATTGCTGTAGAGGCCAGTCAAGATTAGCAGCTATTGATAATAGAACACGAACAGTACTTAGCTTTGCCACAGGAGCAAAAGTCTCCTGATAATCAACACCATAGGTTTGTGTAAAGCCACGAGCAACTAGCCTAGCTTTTAATCGATCAATTGAACCATCTGGATTGTGTTTCACTGAAAAAAACCATCTGCATCCAACTGGTTTCTTCCCCTTTGGTAACGACACAATATCCCATGTATGGTTTTTCTCTAGTGCTCGCATCTCCTCATTCATGGATTCTGCCCATTTAGGATCATCCAATGCTTCTTCAAATCTGGTAGGAATAATAACCGATGACATCTGATTCACAAAGTTTCGAATAGAGCTTGGTAAGTGTCCACTGGAAACATAATGAGCAATAGGATATTTGACTTCCTTTGGATTATCAGGGGAGTATCTTGCTGGTGCTTTTCCTCGATTGATACGCGGAGGTAACTGATACCTATTCCTGTTATCATCACTAGAAACCACTGATCTAGTGTCATCAATTAAATTATTAGTATTAGTTTCCTTATAAATAACACATACCTCAGGAACATCATCAGAAGGAACATTATTGGTGGGTACTAACGGTATTGGAGAAGGGGATTCTTCACTTTCTTGTTGCACTGTTTGATTGAGAATGCCTTGGTCTGGAGTTGTTGAGCTAAGCCATGTATTATCTGAATTTGTACCACTATTATCAGGTAGTAACACTATCCAATTTTGCTCTTCAACCTTATTCTCCCCCTGAAGAGAAAAATTGGATAACTCCGGAGAGAAATACATCTCGGTCTCAGAAAAAGTAACATCCATAGTAACATACAATCTTTTGGTAGGGGGATGATAACATTTGTATCTATTTTTATGAGGCAAAAACCCAACAAAGACACACCATAATGCACATGGATCAAGCTTCGTACGTTTGTGTTTAGGAAGGTGAACAAAAACAACACAACCAAAAACTCGAGGTTATAATTTTAAGGTAGATGAGAGGTTAACAAAATTGGAGAGGTGATTTAAAGGACTCTTAAAATTGAGAACACTACTTGGTACACGATTTATTAAATAAACAGCATACAAAATAGCATCCTCCCAAGATGAAGGTTGCATATGAGAACTAATCAAGCATGCACGCGTAACTTCTAATATATGGCGATTTTTCCTCTCTGCTACGCCATTTTGCTGAGGTGTAAAAGCGCATGTAGTTTCCTGGATGATGCCATGCTTTTGGAGATACGACTGCAACACTTGATTAACATATTCTCCACCATTATCTGACCTAAGGACTTTTATTTAGGCTGAAAATTGGGTTTGAATCATCTTATGAAATGAGCGGAAGCATTCAGAAACATCACTTTTATTCTTTAGTAGATAAATCCATGTCATATGACTAAAATCATCAATAAAGATTACAAACCAACGATAGCCAGAAGAACTAGAAACTGGAGAGGGACCCCACACATCAGAGTGAATCAATGCAAATGGCTCAGTCACCTTACTAGTACTCAAAGGATAAGTCGTACGATGACTTTTAGCTAATACACAAACATCACAATGAAAATTAGAGAAATCACACTCTGAAAACAAAGTTGGGAATAAGTGTTTAATGTATCCAAAAGAAGCATGACCAAATCTTCGATGCCACATCCATATTTGGTGTTCTTTAGTAGAAAATGAACTTTGACTGGTTAGAGCAATACCACGACATACATCATCCACATAATAGAGCCCCCATCTTTTAGTACCACGCCCAATAATCTCCTTGTTGTTGAGGTCCTGAAAGATGCAGAAATGAGGATACATTAATACTAGACAATTTAATTGTTGAGTTACTTGAGACACAGATAACAGATTATTGGATAGTGAAGGAACAAATAATGTATGCTCTAAAGACAAAGAGGGAGTCAGAACGACAGTTCCAGCACTAGTAACTGAGGATGATACACCATTTGCGTTGGACAAATGTGAACGATGTGATTTAGTAGAAGCTTGTAGCAAAGACTGATCAAATGTCATATGATCAGTAGCTCTGGAATCAATAACCCATCCAGTGTCTTTATCATAATCCATTTTAATCAAATTTGATCCAATATTACCTGATGAGTGTCTAGGTATCGCTAAATCAGAATCACCAATTTCAGTTGCAGCCAAAGTTGTTCTAGTAATTGGCAGTGATGTGCTAGTTGAAACCATAACATCAACTTTCCCATCATTTTTATCACCATCCTTTCGATTTTTCCGTTCCCTGAACTTTTTTTCACTTAGACCATCCCACCAATCTGGATATCCATGTAACTTAAAACAATTCTCAACTGCATGTTTGGGATTACCGCAGTGAGTACAACCCTTTTCACCATTGCTACGAGCTTTTGAATGGTAATCTCGATAAGAAACCTTTGCTGCCATAGCCATGCTGGAATTTGTATTATTATTTAGCATTGCATTCCTCCGTTCTTCTTCACTTCGAACCATAGCAAAAGACCATCCCACCGATCTGGATATCCATGTAACTTAAAACAATTCTCAACTGCATGTTTGGGATTACCGCAGTGAGTACAACCCTTTTCACCATTGCTACGAGCTTTTGAATGGTAATCTCGATAAGAAACCTTTGCTTCCATAGCCATGCTGGAATTTGTATTTGTTATTTAGCATTGCATTCCTCCGTTCTTCTTCACTTCGAACCATAGCAAAAGCCGATTCTGGATTGGGAAAAGGGTTTGCGCGAAGAATATCGCTTCGGACACGATCATAAATATCATCCAAACCAGCCAGAAAGAAATACACACGCTCTTCTTCAATTTCCTTCTGTCGAGCCTGGACAACATCAAGTTGTGTGAAAGAGATGGGCTTACGATGATCCAGTTCCTGCCATATTTTGCGCAAATATGCAAAGTATGTAGAAATTTTTTTCCCTTCTTGTTTCATATGCATTGCTTGACAAGAGAGATCATAAATAACTGATTGATCAGCCCCTTCATAATATGTTTGAGACACGGTGTCCCAAATACTCTTGGCCGTCGAAAGACGTACAAATAAGCACATAATGTCAGGTTCCATGGCACCGACGAGCCAACTTTTAACAATAGCATTATCCATACTCCACTTTTCATAAGTGGCATCAGTAGCGAGAGGCTCTTTAACTATTCCTGATAAGTATCCCATTTTTCCACGACTTGCAACAAACATCTCAACAACTTGAGACCAAAGAGAATAATTCTTTCCATTGAATTTTACACCAAAAGGAATGGCTATAGGTTCTAGAATGGTGTTTGTATTTTTAGAGGAATCACCCATGGTAGAATTATAGACTAGGATAGAGAAAAGAAATTTTGCTCTGATACCAACTCAAAATAGGTGAAAAAGATACTTTCATTGTGTATCAACTATACATTATATAGAATTACAAATATATGGGAAGATATTTACAATCCCAAAGAATATGCTACTACAATCCCAAATGATATATTACAAAATCAATAAGATATTCTAATTGATCTTCAATAATTAGAAACAAATCTACCTATTAACTATTTTCCTAACTCATGCTAACACTTATCATGTCCTTGAGGACCTCACACTCACAAGAAAACTCATCATATAATTTCCCCTAACGAATTTCACACCTTGAGCTTTTGTTTGGTAAGTCATGCTGATGTACCGCAGATTTACAGTACTAATCATGCTTTAAACTTGGAGTTTTGCATATGTCTTAAGCATTTGTTAGTACATTTGATGGTATTTTACTTATGTTTTGTAGGGAAAAAGGTTTTTGATAAGTCAGGATGAAACATGTTGAAGCATCAACTTTTTGAGTTTGGACGACTTCACCTACGAGCGGTAGACTTCTCTACGAGTCGTAGGAATGAATCGTAAAATGCAATGATGGTTTTTAGAGATAAGTGTTGGGAGACAAGACTGAATAATGATTTGTAGGTCCAAGTCGTAGGAAAGATCAAAGATTTTGAGCTCCATTACTTGGACGACGAGAAGTCAGGACGGGTTGTGCAAAGTTCTACGGGTCATAGAACACACCCATAGAAAAGTTAAGAGATTTTACCAAGAAGGTTTTTTGGTGGAAGGTTTCTACGAGCCGTAAGACCAATTCATAGAAGAACTATGGACTCATATTTTTCCTTTTCTGAGTTTGTTTCGGATTATATGTTTATAAATAGTCGTTTAATTCTCAATTTAACTGTTAGACAACTTGCATTTTGACTTTTGGATTTGAGAATTATTTTGGCAAACACTTTGCCATTTAATTCGTGAATAATTGGTTTATAATACATCTTTTGTTCATCAATTCAAGATTCCTGATTTCAACTTCTCTAATTGTGATAACTCAAGCATGAGTAGTTAAATCCTATAACTAGGGTTGTGGGAACCATGAGGAATTTACAATGTAGACTTAATAATTAGTAATTTTTGAATAAGTGTTTATGCATGTATTGTTAATCTCTTCGCTTTAATTGATTTCTAAGAAGTGCCCACATTAGAACCTGCCTTATTCCTACTTGCCCGATCAAGGAAGTAACAAATGGGAAAATAGATTAAACAATGGAGATTCGGTGACTACAACCGACATCTAATAGCTTGAACCACCTTTGCCATAGCTAATCTGGGTCAAGGGTAAGGTTTAGTAAAGCACACACCCATAGACCGACCAAGTTGCCTGGTGAAATCTACTATTTGGTCTACCAGCCACTTTGGAGATACCTAACTTACTGACTTTGCATGTTAAACACTAGACAATGTTACTATTAAGGGTTTACTGCCTTAAGGACTTGTGGGAACACGTATACCCTAGTTTTATATTCTTTTGATAACACAAAACATTCAATTTTGTTTACTTATCAATTAAAATTTTATTTTACAAAACTCCCCCCCATAAGGAAATAACTAAACTAAAAGTATAATTAACAACAAATTGGCCTAAGTTTAGACCTTATCCTCGTGGGATCGACCCTAACTCTGTTAGGTTCTTTATTTGAACAACGACCACTTATACTTCTTTAGGGAGGTGTAATTTGGGTGTATCACACGCCAAACCTTCTTGTCGTGTTATCAAGGACCCCATACTCACAAGAAAACTCAACCTATAATTCCCCCCAAGGAATTTCATGCCTTGAGATTTTGTTTAGTAAGCCACACCCCCACTCCAAACATCCTTGTCGTGTTCTCGAGGACCCCACACTCACGAGAAAGCTCATCCTATATTTTTCCCCATGAATTTTCACGCCTTGGTGTTTTTTTTGTTTGGTGAGCCACGCCAAAAATCCCCATCGTGTTCTTGAGGACCCTACACTCGTGAGAAAACTCATCCTATAATTTCCCCCACAGAATTTCACGCTTGAGTTTTTGTTTTGTTTGGTGAGTTATGCCAAATATCTTCTTTACCCACAGTTATACTTATTGTGTGCTGAATTGGGGCTCGGTCTGGCTCACATGTATTTAGCTCGACCCAACTCGCATGTTTTTAGCTCAGCTCGGTTGGCTCACTTTGGTCATGTAATGATTACTTTAAACTAAAATTCATCCATTAATCTTAATTATGCTAGTAAAATGTCAATTCAATAATTATTATTTATTACAATTATGTACTTTTTTAGTTAATCCTATTGCAATTAATTTCTTTTATAGACGTCGTTACTTAAGAAACTTTATGGGTGTTGGAAAATGTAATAAATATTTAAAATTTAAAATTTTAAAAATAAAAAATCAAAGAAATTTAACCCTATACAGTTTCTTTTTTGAATTTATTGTTGCTTTATTATTATTTTTTAGCTTTTTAACGTCTTTTGATTTCATTTCTAATTTAGACTAGATATTGGATATAATTCAATCAATATTGAATGCAGTGACCAATTTAACTTAGTAATGCTTATATTTCTCAAACCAATTAATCATATATTTAATTTTATAATAACGTGGAATTACATAAAATTATGTAGATTTTCCACAAATTCTATAGTGTTAAGAGCTAATTACATACTTTCTGGAGTTGTGCGTCGATCGGTTCGAATCAATTTTGAAGTTTATTGGTTTGACTTATTGATTATCAATTTGTAGAAATGCTAAACCGTTATAGAACCATTAAGATATTGACTTATCAGTTATTGATTTATCGGTTATTGATCGTTATTGGTTCATTTATCAGTTTAACCGTTATGATTTGACACAAAAAAAATATTGAAAAATCACTTAGAAACAAGGTGACAAACCAAATGAACCATGCACATGAGTTCACAAGTTGCATCTTGCTCAAAAGCAAACACTTTTTCATGAATAACCAAGAGTTTGAGACAACCAGATATAAAAGTTGGAAACTGAACTCTAAGTCAATGACTTTATATAAAAAATGGTATTAATATAATTATTTAATTGGATAAACTACTTTATTAGACATACATTACTATCATATATACTAATATTATCTCTACTTTCAAACAATTACATATAGTACCACTTTTAATATTTTATACCATATATTATTAAAGATACAATTTGATACTCACATCCCTTAAAATTAGGATTGATTACTTATCCTTACATTTAAACTTCACAATTAACATTTTAATAACAATTAAATATATTTTTCTTTCAACATCTCCTCCAATCTCCAACCCTAATCTCCCCCCACCCACCTCCCACTTATTAACGAGTATCAACTGCCGCAAACAACCTGATTCAATGCAAATAATGTAATAGCTTTAGAAAATTATATTTTATTGTATAGAGGATGCTACAATATAATGGCAATTAGTGTTATTTGCAAGTAGTTTGTTTGTGCCTTTTTGCTGCCAAATTAGTCACAATTTTTTTTCTTACAATTTCACTCTTTAGTTGACTCAAATTTCATCTCTGACGATTTGAGGGCCTTCTTCTTCAAAATTTTATTAGTCGGAGGGACGAAAAAGTGAAATTTGCAATGGCTCTGCCAAAGGTCCGTCAGATCTAGGCAAAGCGAGCAACATCGACAAATCAAAAGGTGAGAGCAAACACCGCCGCGATGAGATGTCCTGACCAGCTATGAACGTAATTAAGATGAAAGAATTACGCTAATCTTTAATTAATAGTACAAATACACCATTAAGTACATATCAAGTGCAACAATGTTGGATACACATTAGGTGTACATGTCTCTAATTAAGAGTTTGTGTATCTGAGTTAAGATTATATGTATCTATGAGAAAAAAGAATGAAGAATTTTGAATTTTTTTACTTTTGTTCTTGATTTAATGATATGACAGATACTGATCTACCGTCGTGATTTGTTCCTAAATTCGTGTGTTTCAGTTACATTTCATATTTAGAACACATAATTATATGCATATGCATACTATGTATCCAAGATACATGTTTTGAATATAATGTATGAAATTGACACTTGATACATCAAATTAATACTAGATACATATAAAAGATACATGAAATTAAAATTAGATCATATAAATAGATACATGAAATTAATATTAGATCATATAAATAGATACATGAAATTAATACTAGATACTTCTATGATACATATGAATGTACTTGTATGATACTTATGTATCTAAGTATTTAGTTTGTTGTATACATCATATATTTATAATAGATACATTAAATTAATGAATTTATTATTTTAAGAGTAATAAAATGAAACTAATCAAATCACATGATCAAGATATACATATTTTTGTTTTTTCTTAATAATATTAATGAATTTATTATTTCAAATAATAATAAAATGAAATTAATTAAATATAGATACTTCCTTGATTTCCGCCTTATATTAAGGGATTTGATTAATTTAAATTTTCAAAATTAATTGTCTATTCGGTAGATACATGTATCTCACAGATTCAAACTCATGTATCCTATGCATGAAATATGGTAGATGAAGTAATATTTGAAACTATCGGGAATGTTAGTAATTAGGACCTAAATTAGTGGGATTTATGTAGTTTGCCCTATTTAATTTACTATCGGGTTACCGGTTAGCCCGTTAAGGAAAAACCTCAAACCGTTAAGCATCGATAACCCGATAACAAAAAATATCCAAACCGTTATCAAAATCGCTAAATCAGTAAGTCATTACAGATAAACCAATAACATTTTTTTGGTTCGGGTTATTGGTTTCGGTTCGGTTTTAAACTACCCTAATCCTATCCCTATTCCTTTTCAAATTACAAAATTCCCTTAAATTTGGTACAATCTGGATACATCCTGATACATCGCACCCGATTTCGGATACATCCCGCAACGTCTTGATACATCACATCTTGGGTTTGGATACATCACTCAACGTCTTGATACATCACGTAAAGTAACATCTCGATACATCGCGTAAAGTGATGTATCCAACTGATACATCACATACAGTCATGTATTGTAACATCCTGCCTTAGAAAGCTAAATTGGAAATAGCTAAATCTGAAAATTTTCAAGTTATGCTTAAGTTGTGAGGTTTGGGTCAACTTCAAACGACCATAACTTTCAGTACATGATGAGTTAGGTGGCCCATAAGATATCAAATGAAAGGTCTTGAAATCCTCTTTTCCAATGCCATCGAGTTTGCTAAGTTTCGAGTTCGGATGATAGAGATACGATCATTTGAAATATATCTGTCCAGTTAAGGAAAGTTACCCGAATTAATGAGCGTTATTTTGGTCTTTTCCTTACCCCTTCAGCTTAAAACGATTTTTAGTAATATTTTGGGGTCATATATGATTTGGGTCAGTTTTACAAATCTCAAATACGTTTAGGATTTTGAGAGGAGTTCAAGAAGAGGAGAAAGAGAGAAAAGTTCAAAGTGTTCGTCAAGATTCAGGAGATTTTTGAAAGGTTTTCGCCAAGGATTCGATCCTAAGAGGTATGTGAGTTCTCATAGTGTTGGGTTCGTTCACCCACACGCCAATCATGCTATTTTTAGTGTAATTTCATTCTTGAAGTTGAAGGATTTGGGTTCTTCAAGAGTTTTCTTGAAATTTCATTCGTAATCTTGATTGTTGGTTTTTGATGAATTCTTAAGATAAGTGTTAGTAGTTTAAGGTTTGTTTTGAGTAGATTATTGTGTACTTATGATGGGTATTCGAATCTAAGTGAGTAGGGAATAAACCACTCGATTCTAGGCGAATTGGGGTTAGAAAACGAGAAAGAAAAATCGTCGGGAAGTTCTGGGCAAAAAAGATGTTTTGTAGTTTTGCTCCTCGGGCGCCACGCCAATCAGTGCTCCCCAACCCCCCTTCAGTAATTCAAGGGTTGATGCCCCCCCCCCCACTCAGTGCGCCAGGTCCCTTACTCTTTCGTCCTTCTTTTCGTATGAGTTCCCTCGAATCGTACCTATGTTTTCTACTTTATATCCACACTCTAAATTACATCTAAACATCGAGAGATCATCCATAACATGTTATCATAACCCTTGAATCCATAATTCAAATTCAAGGTAGAGTTAAGAGTTAAGTCTTGAGAGTTCCTTCGAGTCTTTTGCAAAATCTTTTAAACTTGTTTTAAGACTTGAGCATTTGAGTTTGAAGAAGAGTAGAGTTGAGTTCATTTTCTTCAAAATGATATATGAGAACTAAGTATTCCCAAGAGTAAATGTTTTTACATTTAAGATGAGAGAAAAACACCAATTTCCTAAAGAGTTCTTGAGCAGTTTTGAGCACTATCTCTTTTAAGAGAAATATTTTGAGTAACAATCTCAAACCAGAGAAAGATTATGTTTTTAAACATATGAGCTAAGTTTATAATTTTGAGAGTAGTATTGAGCACCGATATGGGGATGAGTTTAGATAGCTCAAAGTCCTCATAAACCATGTAACCAACGTGGGTAGAAAGGGCCATACTTTTTTAGGTGATTCCTTAGTGCTTTTAAGCATAGACTAGTGGATCCACTTAGTGAGTAGGTCCTATACCCCGGCAAAGTATATGACAGTTCTGGCAGCGTGGGCTAGATGTTGTATCATCACATAGCTCATAGTGATAGTTGTCGGTTAGAGAATCTCCCACAAAGTTATTTTGTATTTTCATATACAAACTGAGATATAAAAAGTATGACCCTTTCTACCCACGTTGGCTACATGGTTTATAGAGGCTGTGAGTTATCTGAACTCTCCCCCATATAGGTGCTCAATACTACTCCCAAAATATACTTAGCTCATATGTTTAAAAACATAACTCTTCCTCTTGTTTGAGATTATTACTCAAAATATTTTTCTGAAACGAGATAGTACTCAAAAACTCTTCTTAAACTCTTTTGGGAAATCTCAGTTTCCTCCTCTTTCAAATGTGAAAACATTTACTCTTGAGAATACTTGGTTCTCATATATTCATATTGTTATTGCTATTTCCACATATTTTGAGAATATCATTCCCTTTTAAATAGAAATGATTTCATATTCTATAAAAACTCATTAATTGGTATAGTTGATGACATGACGATAATTGATAGCCAATACAGATTTGTACATTTTTTCTTAATCATCCACACATATTCTATTTTCTACCTAGTAAAATTCACTCAACTGAAATAGGTTGGTTAATTTCATAGATGATTACATTAAACTTTACTCTACACGTAACATAACACGTAAATATGTTCTTAATTCGGGTTCACTGAGATCCATGTCCTCCAACTTTGAGTGTGCACAAGTAAACTCTTAAACTTGTATAAAATTGAACAAATAGACACACATGTCTTACATGACATAATAAGTATAGGACGTCATAGGACACAAAATTGTCTTGTAGGACTATATAAGACTAATGTGTCTATTTGTTCAATTTTATTTAAGTATCTACTTATGCATACCCAAAGTTAGAGGACAGAATTTCCAATAGGTCAAGTAAAAAACCACGTTTATGTAATTCAGATTATCTGTTCACATCATAGACCTTGTCAACTTAATCAAATAATGAAACTTCCTAAGCAATCTTTACCTATATGTTGACATATTAAACATTCATCCATCACCAGCAATTCTTGCACAACACAAATAAAACTTACTGCTAAAAATGCAAGGCATTAAACTCAAAATCCCCAAATTTTCAGATTTAGAGCAGCAATCATCAGCTCGAATAGTTGTTTCGATTGATGATCTATTGATTGAAATTCTTTTACGCGTACCTATAAAATCCCTTCTCTGTTTGAAACCCGTATCCAAACGTTGGCTTTCAATCATTACTCATCCACATTTTTCTGTACTTTGTCACCTCAATTCAAATCACGCAATAGGCCTTTTCTTGACCTGTCCTTATTTCTCTTCCAGCAAAACCCGAGTTTGATTAGGTTCATTTTGAAAAGAAGATCCCCACAAAACCACCATTTAAGAATCTCAAATTCATTAAAAACTCTTCTGGCATTAGTATTTTGCAATCTTGGAATGGACTAATGCTCTGTTCCAACTCCCCTTCGCGTCTAGCTAAAACAAATTACTATGTATGCAACCCCACTACGAAACATTACACAACACTTCCAAAATCAGTTCTTGAAACTGAAAATTCTAAAATTCATGGTATAAGCTTAGCTTTTGATCCTGCCAAGTCTCCTCATTACAAAGTAATATGTGTTCGCGATTCTATGTCGTCTCCTCAGCATTATCAGATTGAAAGTTACTCATCTCAAACAGGTTTGTGAATTTCATATGTATTCACTAAAATATAAAAAGTTACAAAATTATTTTTTAACTAAACTCTACCTTTTTGTCACAAACTAAAAGGTATGACATATTTTTACTAACTTAATATGTAATTACGTGAAGCATCACTTAATATGTAAAGTTCAGTAAATATGACAAAAAGTAGTTGTGTTTTTTTTTTTTTCTTATAGTGGATAAAGTTTAATGACCACATGTGAAATTAACTCAAAACAGGGCCATGGAGACTATCAGGTGATCCATTCATTGTTGATGTTAATTTCTCCAAAGGGGTTTATTGGAATGGATCAATTTACTGGATTAGTACTATTGGAAACTTGACTTGTTTATATTACAATCTTGATTTTGAGAGGTTAGGGGTAATGCCAATGCCACATTTTCTAGATGATCAAGGAACAACCATAGCATATTTTGGTGAATCTTGTGGCCATTTGCACCTCACAAAAATTTCATTTACACTGGTCGATTTGATGTATACGAGATGAAAAGGGATGATTCTGAATGGTTTGTTAAGTACAAGATTGATTTTGAACATCCTGATCATGAGTTGAATTATTGTAATTTTACGATTTTATATCTGGTTCGAGGTAAACGAAAAGAGGATGCATTTTTGGTTCTGGCAGCTTCTAATGATGATAAGGTAATGAAGTACAATCTTATAAACAAGACCTTTGAGAAATTCTGTGATTATGATGTTGAAGATGAACAAGTTTCTTATTCTAGTACAATTGGTGCTTTTGAGTATATTGAGTCCTTGTGTTGTGTTTGAATCATTTGCATTTGCATACCTCTTGTATTAGTAAACTCATAAAATTGTTTGTTTTCATATGTTATATTATTTTTTTTAGTATAGCGCATCTTCATGTTGCCTATTGTTTTGGAGTTTTAATTTCACAGATCCTTATATCAGTAAAGTCATAATATTAAATTAAAGTTGAGAGGGAAATTTGATTATTTTTGGGAGAGAAATTTCTCAAAGTTGAAGGAGAGTTTGAATTTTAAAGTAAAGTTCGGGAGGTGTAAATGATTTTCACCACCATTTCTCGATTGAAGACTTAGAAGAGGCCATGCCGTCGTTTCTTCTCGATCAAGTTTTTACTTCCATCTTTTTATTTTACTTGGTCTTTTTAGCAAATTGAGAGAGTTTTATTACTTCTTTTCCATATCGTCCTTAATATTTAATAACTACACAAAATAGTAGTAGTCAAATTTAAAATTTTGAAACATGATTAATTCAATAAGTTATACCTCTAGTTAAAACTTAATCAACATAAACCAAGCAATATAAAACGAAAAAAATATAACTCAATTTACTTCAACAGTGTTTAAAAAGTACTATAATATTTTTTATTTTCGAAGTCTTTTGAGAGACTTCTATAGACAAATTGCACATGCCAAATTGCAAATTGGTACATAGACAAATTAGACCATTGACTTGCGTATATTCATACAATAAACAATATACTTCCATTTTTTCAAGAAATATCATCTCATTTATACAATATGTAATAATGTAATAACATACATTTTATAAATATAGAAATATTTTTTAAAAAATACAAGCAATTCTCTTTTGTTTATTTTTCAGTTAGATAGAGTAGTCAAAATCCAATATCTAGGAGCAATAATTTTGTACTAATATTAGATTATATATTTTTTAGCATTATAATAATATATATAAATTATATATATATAACTATCTACTTTGATATCTTTTTTAAAAAAAAAACAAAATATCGAATAGAATATCAAAAAAATTAAAATACATACCAAACACCATACTTGACCATAAATATCATAACGTTGGAAGCTTTATATCAAAAAGTTTGATATCTATATGATAATTCGATATCTATTGTATCAAACTCACCCTAATTGTAGCAATAAAAATGATTTCTCTAATCACTTGTAATTTTATTTCCTTTTTAGAAATCCAAAAAATCAATACATTATCTTTTTCAAATTCAATTGAAATATTCCTTCCTTAGGCAAATAAAAGTCTTTTTATTTTATTTTAATTTTAATTTTAACTTGAACTTTAACTTTAACCATTATAGAAGACTCAAAGTCACCTTCCAACGGCGCCGTATTACCCTTCCGACGCCATAGCCAAACAGCAGAGAAAGCTTCACGCGAAGCCTTCACCAGTTCGATAGCAGCAATAATCGAAGGATCCGATTGGAACAGACCCGATTCGTGTATACATTTCGGGTCAACCGTTATGGCTGCTACGGAATCCAAAAAAGTGAACTCCGAGAACCCGGCGGCGGCAAAAACCGGCGGCAAAGTGTGGTTTTATTCTTTGCTCCTCACCTTACAGTATGGTGCTCAGCCGCTTATATCCAAGCGTTTTGTCAGGTTCAGATTATACTCTCTTCACTCTTCAGTTTATATTTTTAATCTAATTTTCAGTTTTTTTTTGTAGAATGTAATTTTATTTTCTGAATATATTAATTTGTATCTCAATTCTAGTTGAAGTATGCAACTTTTTTTTTGTTGATATAGTTATGCTTGTACTGTATTCTAAGCATTATTTGTTCGTGCATATTGGTATTTAACACTATTCAATGTGTTAGTAACAATTGACCCGTAGATAATGAAGATAAGGGAAGAAAATTATCAAAGAAGATCTCCGCCTTTACTGGGAATCTGAAGAGTTCTTCGAAAAATCATAAAGGATAGAGACTCCACATTAATCCTATTTATAGTACTAGCTAAACAATGGGTTTAAGCTAGGTGTGTAGGACCATGCTTGAATGCCAAAAGATCCATAGGGAGTGAGTCTTACTAATATAAAACTGTTCATGTTGTTGTCAAATAGGCAAAGGTTTTAGAAGCATTTATGGTTGATGGGTACCTTTTGAGAGTGCATATAAATGGATTGATAAACAAGAATGATGGTAAGATATGTGATTATTAAGAATGGATAATTAGGAGATCATCTTGCGATATTAACATTAGGAGGGCCATCCAAGTTGGGATCAAGAGGAGATTGGGGATCTTTTCTCAGAAATAGATGATGGGGAAAGGAGGGAACTTACCTTATAAAAAAAGTGATCGGGGAAAGGACGGAGAATTAATAATATGGGGTGGGAGTTGGGAGCGAAGTATTTTATGTTTAAATTGTATTACAAGGAGTTGTCAGGTTGGTAGGTAAGAATGGCGTGTGAAAAAAATTTGGTCTCTAAGTCTCAAGAGGAAGTTGCTTTGTTTGCTTGGTGTGCTGTACGAGACGCCATCTGATAATTTGAGAAAGAGGAGAATGATATTTGTGAGGTGGTGTTGCTTGTACAAACACTTCGGAGACGATTAGGCGGGTTACGAAACTGTGGACCTTTGCATTCCCATTGTTCAGCATGTAGTGGCTGTTACCAACAATAGCAGAGGAATCTATCAGCAGCTTGGAGACAAAAGAAAATTAGCAGTGAAAGAAAGCAACATGGGGAACATCATCATTATGTTTATTTTGTTGCTTATGAAATGAAAGGAACAGAAGATTGTTTCAGATAATAAGAATGACATGCAAAGATTAAAAGACCATTCTTCTTTCACTTGTATTTTTGGTGGAAAGAAAAAATCCCATATTGTACACTTAGTCGGGTAACTCATATATACCTATTGATGACCCAGACTGTTATATGAACAACTTGTACATACTGTTGACACTTGGTGTTCATTTATCAACTTATCAAATAAAGTACGATATATACAAAATAGAAAAAATTTGTTGGTCTTGTTCTGCTTGCACCATTCTTCATCATCTTTCTGGTTGAATTCTTGTTGGGAGTTGAACTCCTCTTAAATATTGGGTTCTTCTTTCTGGTGTGACCCAATACTTCTAACACATGACTGGTGAACACGTCTCACTTAGGTCCAGCTAGCATAATTCTTCCTTCTTAGGTGCAACTTACCTGACTAAAAGGACTTTCTGAACCAACAGTAGATATTACAATGGTTACCGACTTACCATATCATGTACCATGTGGGAACATAAGAAAATTGTCCTCTCTTTCTTAATAATATGCCAGAAGGTCCAAGGCAACTCATCAATTATCACATTGGTGTAAATAAAAACTAGGTTCTAGAATTAGAAGAAAATTGTCTTGGTTGTGATGTTACTCCCAGCCTCAGTTGTATTGAATCAGCCTTGGTTAAGCGCCTAGAACTGGTTTAGCTTTTCCAGTCCCAGGAGCTTCGAGCTGGCTCAATCTTATGGAGATGTGGGAATCAATTCCTTAGGTAGCGATCCAGTTAGGAATGGTCCCACATCCAATTGGGATGGCTCGATGAGCAAGCAAAGCTTTGTGCAAGAATTATATCAATTTCTTAGATAAAGTAGGATGTATAAACGTAAAAACAAACTCAAATTGAGATAAGCCCCTATGGGCTGGCCTAGTTTCCACCTTTTTCCTTGTTTCCTCCTTGTCTCAAAGAAGTTCTTTATTATGTTTATTTTGCTACTTCTTGTTATTTTGGTAAAGGAAATGCTATATGCTTATCCTTTCACATAAATTGTTTGGTGATAAATGCTTTCTTGTTAATATTTATACTATTATGACAATAGTATTTCCTGTTCTGTTCTTCCTACAGGCGTGAAGTGATAGTTACTTCATCTGTTTTAACATGTGAAGCAGTCAAGGTAAATACTTTTTTCTCTGCATTGTTTTTCACTCCATGGGTGCACATATTTACTTGCATATACCTTCCAACTTTTCAGGTTATTTGTGCTCTTGTTCTCATGGCAAAAGAAGGCACTTTGAAGAAAAATTACAGGGAGTGGACCTTATTTGGCTCTTTGACTGCATCGGGACTGCCTGCTGCTATCTATGCACTACAAAACAGCTTATTGCAGATCTCATATAAAAATCTTGATTCACTCACGTTTTCAATCTTGAACCAAACAAAACTGTTCTTCACAGCCTTGCTTACTTACATAATTTTGAGGTATGCTTTTGTCGTAACTCGTGACCATGCAAGTTAGTATGTTGATCCGAAATGTTTTCTATCCGTTGACAGTACTGATCGTTACCACTTTGTCTTAGACTTATCTTTGGCAACCGTACTAGTGCTTAGACTGATATGGTTATTTGGTAACAAGCATAAGGGATTATAATCCCATGGATAAAACGTGGGATTTGTGACTGTTAAATTAGATCTTGGGCCTAACTCACACCCCAAAATCTAGCTCTTCAAGTATCTGTTTCTGCTGCTCAGAATTAGCAGAAGCAAGCAAGCTACTCAGCATTTCAGTACCATCAGCAGCAGATCCAACTGCAATAGAACCAGCATTTGATCCAAAAGATCCTTTGTTCACATCACGAGTCTGGCCATTCGGCGCAAATCTGACCTGCCCAGCACGCTGAGAATCTTTTGATGACATCGCTGGTTGACCTGATGGCTGCACATTGGTCACATTTGAAGCTGGCATATATCCATTCATCCTTCCCCTGTTCTGCCGATATGGTCGATAAGTATTAGGAATCATGGGAACTGGAGAAGGTTGATAGCTAGGTCTGAGGGTGTTTGTGAACCCATTAGTACCCCAACCTGGCCTAATAGCAAGAGACTGATACATCAGCCCAGGTCGTGCTGGTACTTGAGGAACAACACCATGGCCTGGATAGTAAAGCGGAGGATATGCGCCAGGAAACATAGCTGAAGCTCCTGTTAGTCCGGCGAGTCTTTGTGCATGTTGTAGCTGTAGCTGGGCCTGTCTTTCCTCTTTCCTGTGAGCAATAGCAACATATAACGGCTTTCGGTGCAACATAAATCCATAAAAAGTATTCACAGCGTTATAGGCCTCCACAGCACAGAAGCATACAAATCCAAAACCCTTACTCAAACCTTTCTCATCTTGGCCCAGGTGCCATATCTTTACATTGTCCGGAACTTGGCTTATCAGCAGAGCATGGTTACTTCACTAGGTGGAGTAAGGATTCTGATTGGGAATCTCGTCTAGTACCTGCAGACACTGAGTGGAAAAAAGTGGTGTTGCCTAGTATGAAGAAATACAGCGAGGCAACAGATGGTTCGTCGATAGAGCAGAAGGAAAGTGCACTAGTGTGGCATCATCTTGAAGCTGACCCTGACTTTGGCATTTGGCAGGCTAAAGAGCTTCTTGATCACCTCGAGAGTGTGCTCGCTAACGAGCATGTGGTCATTAAACGAGGCCAGCACATTGTTGTGGTGAAACCACAGAATGTGAACAAAGGATCTTTTGGATCAAATGTTGGTTCTATTGCAGTTGGATCTGCTACTGACGGTACTGAAAAGTTGAGTTCGCTCTCAAACTCTTCTCTTCTCTTCTCACATGGTATTAGAGTGGGTAAAAAGTCCCACATTGGTTAGGGAGTGGACCGGTGGTCTCCTTATATGGGCTTGGGCAATCTTCTCCTCATGAGCTAACTTTTGGGGTGTGAGTTAGGCCTAAGACCTAATTTAACATGGTATCAGAGTCAGGTCCATCCCCGTTTGGGTTCCCGGTCCACGCTCCAGTCGGGTCTAGGCGTGAAAGGGGGTGTTAGAGTGGGTAAAAAGTCCCACATTGGTTGGGGAATGGACTGGTGGTTTCCTTATATGGGCTTGGGCAATCCTCCCCTCATGAGCTAACTTTTGGGATTGAGTTAGGCCGGGTGCCATATCTTTACAGTGACCTATAGGTCACAAGTTTGAGTTATGGAATCAAACCACTACTGTCTACATTATACCCCCTCCCCCCTTGGGATGCAGACTCTGTGTGAATGCTGGATTCTTCGTGCACTGGACTGCCCTTTATTCTATCCCATGCTAGGTAGAATATTTACTTCCGGGATTAGCTATCTCGAGATACTTTATACCACAATTGCGATATCATTTATATCCTGCAAGTGTTCTTGTTAGTTACACTAATTGTGTATCAGGTGAATCCTGAGAGCCTTGTTACCCCAGAATCCCTTTATTTTCTCAGGCAGAAGCAATCCATTCAACAAATTGGGGCTCTTTTCTTGTTAATCATGGCAGCTGTCCTTTTAAGTGTTGGTGAGGGCTCCAGCAAAGCTTCCAGTAGTAGTAACCCCGATGAGATCTTATTCTATGGAATTGTACCAGTTTTGGTTGCATCTGTGCTTTCTGGTATGGCATCTGCCTTGTGTCAATGGGCATCTCAGGCAAGTAAACACTGTTATTTTATGAAAGGGTCTTTTGCATTTCCTTCATTTTGATATGCTTTTCATCTATTACAGGTTAAGAAACATTCATCTTACCTGATGACTGTTGAGATGTCCATTATTGGGAGTCTCTGCTTGATAAGTAGTACTTCCAAGTCCCCAGATGGAGAAGCTATTAGACAGCATGGATTCTTCTATGGATGGACTGCATTAACTTTGGTAAATCAGCATTGCAAATATGCAATTTTATTTTATATATTTTAATTTTTATTCATGGAAACTTGTTAAATTGGTATGCAAGTACTCAAAACGTCCAGGAACAAGTATCGCCATGAATATGAAGGTTTCCTGAAAAAACTAATTAGTTTCCTACCTGGGGATATCTTCTATTAATTTACCCGACGTGTTGTTATCATATGCATCTTATCCTCTGGTTAGATCCAATTGTCACTTTTCATTTGTTTGTTGATGACAATAAATTGTTCCATTAATTAGGCTTTTACATAATTTTTCTTTATCAAAAAAATCCAGATGAACTGGAACGATTAAAAAGGATCAAGATGAACTGGAACAATTAAAAGGATCAAGATGAACTGAAACGACAAAAAGAAATCAAGATGACCCGGATTCATTTTCATTTTTTTTTATTTTGGAAAAGGAGTCAGATTTATCTAGGTAGGTAAAACTCATGATTTTACGTGATACCTCCACTTCTTTTGTTTCAGATCCCTGTTATTTTAAATGCCGTTGGTGGAATTCTTGTGGGTCTTGTGACTTCATATGCCGGTGGTGTTAGGAAGGTAAGTGTTTGCTTAACTTCTTATGCTTTACAAGTTGTGTGGAATTGAATGGGCTTGAAAATTCTCATTTTCTTTTTGCTATTCTTTTATTCCTTCGCCGCCTTGTGCCTTTCCCCTTGATTTATTAGAGGCATTTGTAGTTCTGTTACATTACTATGACACTTGAAGTGGAGTCCTAGGATATTTTCATTTTTCTTATTCATAATATGTTCTCTTGTTAGCTCATGGTGGAGCGAAACAGTCAACTGTATGGTCTATTTTATTGACAATGCTTTTTCTAACTGCTTGTCTTAAATTGTGCGCAGGGTTTTGTCATTGTGTCTGCACTTCTTGTCACTGCTTTGCTCCAGTTCATCTTTGATGGAAAACTTCCTTCACCATACTGCCTCGTGGCACTTCCATTGGTCATGATTAGCATAAGCATATACCAAAAATACCCATATCGTGTTAAAAAGAAGCAAATGTGAATTGTGAATACACCATATTATGACTCCCATGAATATTTGACAAAAGGGACAATCGATTCTACTCATGTAGCAGTAAAACAGTGCTTAGAGTTGATAAGTATTTTTAGAGGAGTCCAGCTCTACCTCAGAACTGGAACATTTGAGTAAAAATCTGTTGCTTTACTAGTAGATATATCTGTATTTGATGTATATGGACATCCTCAGCATGATTCCACATTGAGTAGCGGAAATTGGATGGATCTCTGGCTGGAAACTCCTTCTATAAGTGCAATCGCCTTTTCTGAGAAGTTAGAGTGCGCAGATTACCAGGTAGTTTGAAGCTGCGAGATGAAGCTTAGTTTGAGCTTGAACTCGGGTGTAAAAAGAAAGATGCTTTTCTCTTTTATTGCCTTCTCATATTATATTTGTTGTGTTATTTAGATACAGAAAGACAGGGTAACGCCTAATGAGTGAAAAACCTATGTGGAAATTCACTCTTTATCTCAATTTCTAATTCCCCTTTGCTTATCTTATTTACTGTGAAAGTTGAATTTGGAAAACTCATCATATAGTTTGTAAATAGCGTCATATTATTATTCATAAATGGACTCAAACTTGAACATCTGGTTAAGGTCACTTTACCGAAAGCGAGTATCAGTCCTCTTGCTTGCTTGTGGCAAACATCTCAGATTTTTCAGAGCTTTCCACAGAAATGGATCCCCGAAACAAAACATAATCTACACACCCTTCTTTCAAGATTATTCATATTTATTTCAGTAGTCACAATACTATTGCATGTATATAAAACAAAACAAAAAAACTATATCATGATTTACCAAAAAAATTGTTTCAAGGTGACAATATATCATGGAATTAATCGAGGTTTTCAAAAGTTGGTCATGATATCACGGTTATCAAAAAAATGAAATAATGTAAAACTTGTTTCAGTATTTGTAGAAAACTTTCCTCCTCCTTAGAAATCTTCCAAAGAAGTTGTCTACCCAAAAAAGGAAGTCACTTTCTTTCTTTGAACAAGGCATAATACATATGAACGTGTCTTTTAACTTGGCATCAACTGACATCTATTTCATTCAACTTTTGATGTACATAAGTAGATACTTAAACTTGTATAAAGTTGAACAAGTAGATACACACGTTTTATATGACAATTCACCTGAGATATGTTGATTGTATTATATTATGTAGGATGCATATTATGTCATTTTAAAAAGTCTGACCAACATAGATAACTTACAATATGCATCCAAACTCCATCCATGCCACAAATAGTTGTACTTTAATCAGTTCATCAACCAGATACATAAAAACAAGTATAAACTATGCAGTTAAGATATGGATTGTGTTCTCCGGCCTGGTTTAACTCTATGCTCTCCCTCTTGAGTTTCATCCTCGATCATTTTTCTAATGAAAAGAGCAGACTTTTTCATCTTCCTCCATCCCGATGTCCACGGACTTCTATGCTTGTTGTTTGTCTTCTCGTATTCTTGTTGCAGCTCAGAGTAGTCCCTATGAAGCTCAGCCATTTGAATCTTCACATTTTCGAGTTCTTCTCTAAGGGACTTGACCTCGTTCTTCGTTGATGACCAGCTATTTTCCTTGTCTGAGTTATCATCACTCTCTGTAATATCCTTACCATGTACTGCAGCCCTCATCTTCACTTGCTCCGACAGCAAAACCTGCATTATTCTCTTTGAAATTCAGACGTAAATCAGCATGTCTATAAGGTTTTGATTAGGTGCTGGTATTTATGTTTCTATTACCTAATCTGCTGCTAAATAGCTCGTAGCTAACAATATTATTTAATAATCTGTTGCTCAATAGGGTTACCGACTTTGTTGTTTAGCTATAAAACTTGTCTGTCACTAATTCCTGTCTTTTCAATAGTGCACACTAAAAACATGAAAGTAACTAGAAATTTCATCGATAATTTGTCCGTTGCTAGTTCCTGTTTTTTTTAGGAGTATTCATTTGCAAAGGTAGGGGTAAGGTTTGGGTATGTTGTTCATTCGCAAAGTTAGTTGATGGAACTCCTTTTTTCTTGGTTTTTAAAATCCATGCTAGGCTTCTTGAATGCTTTCATTGATCATTGGTCTGCGTACACTCTACCCTCCCAAGACCCTACTTGTGGGATTTCATTGTTGTAATTTCAATAAAAATCCCTTTTACCTTTCAACATGTTACAATCATTGGCTATGGGGGGTCCGGGATTCCACGTTGTCCTCGAGATCTTATATATTGCTCGGATACTAGATGTTTGTGCATGTAATAACACCAATTTTCGAGATCCTTATCAGTTTAGATCGCGATGTACAGGAGACTTGCCTTATATGCTTTACTCTTGTTAGCATCTTGATATACTCGATGCTAAGTTGGAAACTGAAGTGTAATCTACCTAAGTTTGCTGCCAGCATAATGCTTGTTATTTCGTTAAATGTTTTAACACCTATGATGCTCGGACTCACTAAAAATGTTGCCTCACCACGTCAAATCCTCCAAAAGTACGCTACTTTGTAGAGGATCCAACATGTACCTGATGGCATTTTTGAAGAGTCCGAGCATAGGTTAACACACATGAATCTCTTTGGAAGGTAGATTTTACCTGGATAATGATTCTCATAGGCAACCTTTCGTTTTGTGCAGCGTGCATGCATCCATCAAGTGACAATTTTCCGCAGTCCATGATCTTGCATAGCCTTTGTCGATCATGTTCAGACAGTGAAGGATGAGTCTGTAGAAGATATAAAACTTCATTGTCCTTTACTTTTTTCGATTGCAGAATCAAAATAAAGTGCTAGATAGTTTGATTGCAGAAGCTGAAATAACCTTAAGGTATGTATCAATAGCTCTGTAGAGTCCATCATGACATGTTCGAACATGTCGAGGCAATGATTCAGCTAAAACTCGGAACTTAGTGATAGATACATTGGGGTCTCTCGCGATTTCCACTAGGTAGCTGTCAAACAGTTTACTGATATTCAATGTCGTCGACTTCAGTTCTTGTTGCTGCAATTTTTGCTGTTCATACATCAGGAAATAATCCAAAATCCTCTGCACCACATCTATGTTATGGATAGTCTGTTCTTCATTTGAACTGTATTCAATGAAACTGGTTAAGAGCAGTGTTATCAAAGACGAAAACTGCATAATTCTATGCCCGTTGAGGCTTTAAGCGCAAACAAATTGTGAATTTTAATGGAGAAGAGATACAAATATGTGTATGTAGTCCAAGACTAATAATTATAAGCACGAATAACAAATACTCCATATGTTTCAATTTGTTTGTTTGGTTTTGACTTGACACGGAATTTAAGTAAAGAAGACTTCTGAATCTTGTTGTCTTAAACATGTCACGTGGAAAGTTAGAATTATAAAGTTTCCATAAAAGGAAGGATGCATTCCTTTTGAAACAGACTAAAAAAGAAAGTAAGACAAACAAATTGAAACGGAAGGAGTATATGGATAAATGAATTGAAAAAAAAAAAAAAATAACACTGTTTAGCGTCATTTCTTCAGGATTAAGCTCATTGGCAAGGAAAAGTATGCCTTAGAGCCTTGATGACGATAGTGAAGCACCCTCTAAGCGATGCGAAGCGTCTCAACATGTTTTGTGCCTCACTTCAGAGCTTAAGCGCACAGTGTTAATGTTCTGAAGAAAATTGAAACTTGAGAGTGATAGTAACTCACTTGATTGTTTGTTCACCTACTGCATATGTAGGTATCAAGAGGTCGTTCATGCTGGCGTTTTCGAGCACCATCCCGATTCTTTTCTCAAGCTCGGAAATCAAAGCTGGTGATGCAGCATACACAATTGACATCTTCAACAACCTTAAAAGAAACTTGCAAGAAACAGTTTCCTTCTGAGGAGGTAATATACTGATCAAGCTCTCTATAATTGTTCTCTGTTCCTTATTCTGTCCAATGCTCGTTTCCACGATCCTCCCACTCGTGATGCTCCATTGCGAATCGTTCCTTCTATTAGTACCATTTTTACAATCCATTCCTTTTGTATCGCCATACATGCTAGGCAAACACTTCTCTCCGTAGTTCATAATACACGAACCAATGATCTCAGGTTTGATCCCTTTTACCCTCATTGCTGTAATGATCCTCATGAAGAAATCAATACGGAGAGTGGCAACATCATCGAACCACCAGGTTCCTTCGTTCGTTATGATTTCCCCTGCTGATGAATTCTCTCTAAATATCTTCCAGGCAATTGAGTCACAACACCTTCTCACAATCTGTAAATTTTCAGCCCATGGAGATAGAATTTCACATGATTTGATGACCGCGATTGTGTCATTCCACGACGAAAGGGCTACAAATGTGAAGAAAGCTTCCGTTTTCGAGATCAAATTCCCTTCTTCCATTGCTTCTGTCATCTCTAAAAACTCTGATCCACATCTCAATGCTGCTACATTTGCTGGATTTAGACTTATTGGCAAGCCATAACAGAATTTTAGAACTGTCTCAAAAGTTTCTGATCCACCTGGAAACTTTTCAAGCTTGATATCATATCCTAAATGTGAATTTTGAGGCTCATGAAGTTCAATTTGATTTAAGTAGCCACACCTTGCGATAAGTGGATACTGTTTCAAGATTACACAAACTTGAATTAACTTCTCAGTAATTAGTACAACAACACAACATATGAGTGAAATTCCACGAGTTGGGTCTGAGGAGAGTAGAATGTATGCAGACTTTACTCCACGAGATAGTGGAGGTAGAGAGATGTTTTCAAAGGACCCTTGACTCAAGTGCAACAAATCGAAGTAGTTACAAAAAGAAAAAAATGACCGTGAAGAAAGCACAGTAACTAACAAGGAAAGTAGTGCAGAAAATTCAGAAAAGAAACAGTAACAACAATAAAATAGTGCGATAATCGAAACACAATACACAACACATAGTAAGAAACTACAAAAATAAGGCCTAGTACTACAGCATACACCTCTTTTAAGTGTAATATTGAATTCACAATATTGAACAATTTAAGTGTTTAGTTTAACTAGGTTTGGGCCAAAAAAATAAGAAAGAATATTTTTTTAATATCTTAAACTGGAGATGTCTTAGAATTTTGTGGTTTTAAACATGTCAGACAAAATCAAAACTGCAATTATACCTATTAATCTAACACCAATTATACAATATTAATAACTTCAATTTCAAAATTTGTATTTTCGATTTTCTATTAATCAACTATAACAAAGAATTAATTTACAAAATATTTGTTAGAATTTGTGTTTGTTTAGTAGTGAATATTTATATCCAAGTGTCTTTTACTTACCTTGTGAACATAGAATGTGATGTCTTCAACTCGAATTGATAAATCGCTTGGAAGCTGAGAAGTGGCAAACCTGCATAACATAATGAACTCATAGTTTAAAAGTTCTTTTAGGGTATGAGGAAACAATTTAATCAAATTTGAATCTTTTTCCCATCTGTCTATGTTTCAACGTGCCGAATTACCTCGTACCTATACTGATGAAAATAACATGTATCCACCGGTAGTCGAGGTGAGTGTAAGTTGACTAGTGAGCGAGTCAAATGTTGCTCAAACTCTTCAAAAAAGTTGTCGGATGCATGCCAGGTCCTTAAAAAATACTATTGTTTTTTTAAACATACGACATGGATGCAACAATATTTTTTAAGAGTCCAAGCAATTTACTAATAAAACAAGAATTACCTCACACCTATACTGGTGAAAGATAACACGTATCCACCGAAAGTCAAGGTGAGTGCCTAAGTTGGACCAGACATCGCCGTTTAAACCTATGTTGCTTGGACTATTCAAATATGCAGTCTGGATTCACGTCGGGTCCTTGAAAAAAATTACATTTCTAGGAGGATCCAATACAAGTGCAACAATATTTTCGAAGAGTCCAACAAATGAACAACAACATACCTAGTGAAATATCACGAGTAGGGTCTGAGCTAGGAGGGTAGAGTGTACGCAAACCTTAACCCTACCTTATAGAGGTAAAGACTAGAGAGAATGTTTTTGAAGAACAACATTTTTGAAAAGTTGGAGCGAAAAATTGAAATTATTGCTTGTGATGTTAAAGATAGTTGTTACCATGACTTTTCTTTCTTGATAAAGCCATCAGCAATTGTATTGAGCATAGTTGGGACAACAATACATTGATCATGATTTTGGTGATTTTCATCAGACTCATGATGATCACTAGTGTTCTCCTGCCCATCGAGAATCAACTTCTGCATTGTAAGTTAGTTGCCTCTTACTCTATACAAAAAGTCATGAAAGAAAATCCATGACAATTTGTAATAGGCAAAAGGTTTTTGCAGGTTCAACTGAATTTATTGCTTTCAGCTCCACTTTATATAGATATATTAGTAGTAGGATTTTCACTAATGAAATTAAAAAGTAATTAAATAATTTTTTTGGCGAAGAAGCTCTTAATGAACCCCTTGTGTTCCCTAGCTCCACCCCGGTGGGGCCCGTTTGGACAAGGAACTTTTTTTTAAAAAAAAAAAATTAATATTATTTGGTTATTGAAATGCCTTTTTTGGAGATGAGTTTTAAAAATTTGAAAAACTATTGAATTCTTTTGTCTCCAACCACAAAAGTAAAACTTTCAAGTACAATCCCAATTATCAAAGATTAATTATCCACTTTAATTTCAAAAATATTTAACAAACATATGTTCAAACATTTGTTTTATTTTGAACTCAACGACTTTAGATCTTAATTTCTCCTATATTATGAGAGGGAAAATTTTGAATAAATGTGAGAATGGAGTTTGTGGCTAGAAGTAAAATACAATTAAGTTGGTGGGTGGCTATATTTAATGTTATAGGGTCATATAATTTGCTGGAGTTCTTAGTTAGGGACAATTGAGTAACATCTGGGGAGGACCAGAAAAAAGAATATTGTCTTGTGACAGGGCTAATTCAAATTATACCACGTAAATATTTATTTGACCAAGTGATCATTTTGTGGCTATAATGAAAGAGAGATTCGGATGGTATCTATAGTATCAAACAGTAATTTAACAGTTTTTCATGGAACATTCTATTTATTTTTTTATGTCATCGGAGTATATATATACTCTAATGGCATCAAGAAGCACCTGAGTAGTGTTTTCACTGAAGCACTACTTCTTCTTCTCTGATACCATCAGCATATATATATATATATATATATATATATATATATATATATATATATTTTTGATGGTATCAAGTAGTAAACGTGAACTAGTAGTTAAAAACAGGGGGTATGAAACGTAAGGGGTACCCACTTGTAAATAGTTTTCCTTTTTGGAGTACAAATGTTCTTTTTTCCTTAAATTATCATAAAGTTGAATAAATAGATACATGTATCGAGATTTTTCACATAGGACGTATGTGTCTACTTTTTCAATTTTATGATTACTTAGGTGCCTACTTGTGTACACCCAAAATTGGAGGATATAGTCACATAATTAAATATCAACTGATGACAAGTTAAAAGACACATTTATTTATTATGCTAGACAATAATTGTTGACATTCATGCATGTATATATCTTCTCATTTTATATCATGGCTAGCCCAATGACATGGTTTTCTTGGAATGTTATCATGAAATATTAGAATTTAAATTTGGGAAAAGGCTCAAATATGCCATTAAACTTTTAGAAAAGGCTCATTTATGCCATCCGCTAAAAGTTTGGCTCATCTATGCCATTACCATTTAAGAAAAGGCTCATTAATGCCATTATTTTTTAACAGTGGTTTTGCAAAACTAGTTTTTACACGTTGCCAATTATAATTCGACCACGTCATTAATTTTTTTTAATTAAAAAAATTGAAATTCTTAACAAAAATTGAATTATAATTCGGCCACATCATTATTTATTTTTTTAATTCAATTTTTGCAAAACCATTTTTTACACGTGGCCAATTATAATTCGGCCACGTCATTAATTTTTTTATTAAAAAAATCAAAATTCTGAACAAAAATTGAATTAAAAAAAATAACGAAGTGGCCGAATTATAATTCAATTTTTATTCAGAATTTTGAAAAAAAAAATTATAAAAAAAATAATGACGTGGCCAAATTATAATTGGCCACGTGTAAAAAATGGCTTTGCAAAACCACTGTTAAAAAATAATGGCATGAATGAGCCTTTTCTTAAACGGTAATGGCATAGATGAGCTAAACTTTTAACGGATGACATAAATGAGCCTTTTCTGAAAGTTCGATGGCATATTTGAGCTTTTTCCCTTTAAATTTTAATAAAGATGACAAAATTTGTTTTTTTATTATCTGTTGAAGTATTTTGATATCTATATTGATAGGCTCAATGGAATTAGTGGCTTAAACCTAAATATATTTTAAAATCCTTAAAATATTATCGTAATCAGTGGCAGATGCACATTCACGTTTATGGATGATTGAGCACCCATTACATTTTGGAGCTAACAATATTATTTATAAAGGAAATCTAGTAATTTGTATGAATATGTAAATTGAGCACCTAGTTTTAATACCAACTTCAATTTAGAAATAGTTGAGAATCCATAACTAAAAAATTCTGGATCCGCCACTGATCGTAAGTAAAATCTATGCAGTAATGAGACATAAAAGAAGCTCCTGACGTTTTGGTCTAATTCAATGAAATTATAAAGTGAATCATTAGAAGCATGAAAAAGAAATGAGCCTACACAGTGGAGGAAAAATTAGAATTGAAAATGAAAGTTAATATATTTAATTTAACGAGTTTTAAAAAAAAAATCAACGTTATTTATTCACATATATGTACAACCTAGCCAAATTAAAAGGATTAAAAATTTAAAATCTTTTATCAATAATTATATATATTCATACTTAGTATTTTTGAGATCTTTAATATTTGAGGATCAAAATAATAACTTTATTTACATTACCCTTTAACTGTTCTAATCAAATGATAGAGGTATGCGAATAACTGGTCCGACCACCACTGTTATAAGAATGAAGCATAGTTTTCTTGTACTTGTCCAAAAGGAAAAATTCCATTGTCCTATCTGAAGATTGTGACGAGACCAAATATGTGAATGTCATTAGAGCTTATTGTAAATTAGTGGGCCTAAGTTATCACTGCAAATCAACATGGGTCTCGGGTTTGAGTCTCCCTAGGTATAGAGTCGGCGTGAATTTGAATTTAATTGAGCTCTAATATGAGTATCGAACAGCGAGTGGAAATAAACAAAAAAAGTCTGCTTCAATATGTGGAATTTTTGAAATATTTGATTTTCATATCAGAGCCCTCTTGCTTCTCTAAGAAAGTTTAATGGGCTCTTGGTCTTGAAGCCCATGGATGAGTTCATTTGGTATAAATCCAACTAAATAAATTATAGCCCAATTGCTATTTGAAAATGAACTTAAGTAATATACAACATCAGTGTAAATAATTTTACATCGTCGATGAAAAACTAATCAAAATTTAACTACTTTTCCATGCCGAATTATTATTTAGATCAAATACGCTCCAACTTGTAAAGGGACCAATCCCACTTCATCATCTATTTCCATTTTTGGAACTATATACGTGACTTTCAACTACTATAAGTGAAACTCCAACATAATGTGCTAGAGTTTCGATAAATATCCAAAAGTATTAGTTGCATACGTTGAAACTCCATGTTATTATTATTGATCAGTTCGAACTTCTACGAGTGATACTCTGGCTTATGTACCACTAGAAATCCCTTGCTCCCACCACCTCAACAGAATTGGCCTGGATATCTACCCTAGTTGTCAAATCTGTGGCCACCATAGTGAGGACATAGACCACATCTTTTTCAGATGTACCAAAGCTATTGAATTCTGAGATACAATCATAGTATAAACAATAACTCAATTCATAAGCTTATAGAAGCATGCTCTCTCTGAAAAATTGACATGACCTCTAAGATCCCCAAAGACAATGGACTTCTGGACCATTTGGCTCCAAAGAAACAACAACTTTTTCAATAAATAAATAAAAAACATCTCATTTTCCAACATGATCAATCAAGCTACTGAGTTCCAGTTCATCATTCAAGAGGATTAAGTGCACCATCTAGATATCAACACTAACTCCTTGGAAATGATTAAATTGTTGGAACATGACAAACAACCTTACACTAATTTATCTTTGAATGCAGGTCATTGATGGAGAAGCTGGGAGCAGCAATGCCAAATTGCCAACAAACATTTTCAGGGAGCTAAACAATGTGGTGCAGGAACTAGTCATTTTTCATCTCTGTAAATTAAAAATAATCACTGCAATGATTTTAATTTTAAATTTCATAAGTAAAACTCTATTGTTAATCTGCACGACCTAGTAATTTCCTGATTCTAACTTTTTGCCTAAGTGTGAAACAAGTTGCCTAACGTGTTCCAACAAAGCAGTAAGGACAGTAAGTAAAAACACAATATTTTTACGTGGAAAACACCCGGCTCAAAAAATGTAAAAACCACGACATGTACCTCTACAGGATTTAACTCCAACTTGACTAAATCACCGAGCCTCCACAGAAAATAGATTACAAACTTTGCAACCTATGGAACTAACTCTAATTCCTAACCTTTAACACAAACCTCTCAAGGTATATGTTCCTAACTCTTCGAGTTATCACAACCTGAAGACAACACTTTTAATTCAGTTTATAACTCACCGAACTAAGATTACATCAAGGCTCAATCACAAAGAAAAACTCCTAACACATAAACTCTGTAAAAGCATCAGGTTCTTCGATGTGTTACTTCTATGTGTTCCTTTAGTTCACTGGTAGCACTTGCGAAGTCAATTTCTCAATTGCTCTTTTTGCTCTGTAAGCACACAAGTATTTTGAACGATTTCGCCTCTATTTAAGCACAATTCTTCATAGAGTTATTGTTTACTTCAAACTCCTCATTGACTTGAACTCTCTTGACTTAGAGTTCTACTTCAAGTAAGACTCCTTCTTCAATTCAAACTCCTTGCTTCTTTAGACTCCTTCTTCAAATTACGTTTATTGATTCTTTTGTATTGTAGTCAAACTCCAACACTTCAATTCAGCAGTAACTTGAAGAATTCTACTTTAAGTGAGACTCCTTCTTCAACTAAAACTCCTTGCCTCTTTAGACTCCTTCTAATCGAACTCATTGATTCTTTCTCTTCAATTCATCATATGATTACTTCCTTGGGCTTTCTCACGAAATTAGCATTATTCATTTCTTTATTTTTGCACTCTTATCTTTATTCATCTTAAAAGCTTTTCCAAATTCAACTGCTCGTACAGTGTACCTTTAGACCATGTTGACTGACGTGTTTCATCTTTCCTTGTCATTCATCAAAGCTACATAAATCCCAACAAATTCCTCTTTTTTGATGATGGCATACCTCTTTTCTTTGTGCATTCAAACCATTTCATATGTAGATACTGAAGCATGAAATACTAACATGAAACGAGTTAGTCAATGGGTTATAAACACTGCACAACTCTTATCTTTCCCCTTTTGGCATCATTGAAAAGCTATGTCAATCCTATAATATACGAGCTAGATTAATTAGTTAAACTATTCATGGCCACTGGGCTATCACCAAGACAATCAGATAATAACTCCATGCAACATAATAATGTATTATAAAGAGCAAGAACATGAATCAAGCAATAGATAATCATTCCATTAAACAACTAGATAATGTTCTATATAAGATCGAAGTCATACTGAAAGAAGCACAAACGATTGAGCACTAATAAAAAAATAAACAATGGATAGGAGAAGAATAAAGCTAGAGGCACTTACATTGGAAAGTGAAGAGAATTATGGAACAAGTGGAGATAGTAGTGTCAACCAACGAATAATTTCAGCATCTTCAGCCCTTTCTTTATCAAGAACAGTCTGTAGAGCTTAAATTCATATCTGATTTTTTTTATAAGCAATATGACCAACCTTTAGTTCAGCAATCTTATCAGTGAAAATATTACTTCAATCTTTTCATTGGAGTATCAATTTTCCTCATTGAAGCATGTAGATCAGCATGGTTCATCTATTCAATAACCCCTTTTTTTCTTTCTTTTTTACGTTTGGAAAGTCCGTGCATGAATTTGAATTGAGTATTCCTCAAAATTCACAATGGGAACCATGTTATCATTTTTTTCATGCTAGCTTTACGATCTTCTTTAATAGTGACATCTTGTTGACACTTCTGATTTGTAGATGGGAGTTCAAGGTGGAATAAAAAAACAGATGTGTTACAGGAGTTAATTCTTCCTCGTGAACTGAAAATGAGGAATTATCTTATTTAAACTTGCAAAAAAAAAAATCCAAGAAGACAAAGTGAAAGAGAACTATTTGAAAAAATGAAACTCTTGCGCTTGGATGATTATTTTATTCTATATTAGAACAATTAATACATGGAACATGAGTGCTCAACTGTTTCACTTTAGACAATATTAACCTTTATCAATATAGAAAATACTTGATAAGAGCAATTTTGTGATAATCATTGCTAGCTTGCATTGTTTCTCTGCACAATCTAATACAAAATTAGGTTAAAACTGTCACACCCCGAGCCTACACCCTGGGCAGGACCGGCACCCGGAGACCATTTCTGGCCCCAAGCGAACCCTTAGCCTAGCTTTCTTAACTCAGCGGAAACCTAACCCAACAGAATAACTCAATGCAATGCAATATTACAAAATAACTTAACTTATAAAATATGGCCATAAAGGCAACTCGAATCTCAAAATAGAATATTTATATATATACATAGATGAGAGACTCAAAACTAACTGACTGACTGTCTGTCTATGAAGCCTCTAAAATACTGAGATGGATGTTGGGACAGACCCCACATCATCCTAATAAAACAAAAACTAAGAACACAAAATAATTGAGTCCTCCGGAATGCAAGGAGGATCACCACTAACTCTGGAGTGCTCAGTTGGATCAACGACATGCAGGATGCTGATCCGGGGTACCTGTATCTGCATCATAAGATGATGCAGGCCAACTGGCATCAGTACATGGAATGTACGAGTATGCGGGCTGAAAAACTAACCAACATAGGCTAGAAGGAAATTTGGAAGAAACTGAAAAGTTTACCTTGCTCAACTCAACTCTACCTGACTGACTTCTTTCAATATAAGGCAATTTAAAACAAGTGCGATATAAAGAAAGACTGTTTAAAACATGCTATAAACTCTATATGTATACAAGGATACAATAAGCCTGAGATGTATATAGAAATACAATTGAATTTATGTATATAAAATACAATAATTTCTGTGTATAAAAATACAATAACTGTTGTGGGAGTTTCTCTAACCGTCAACCATCACATAAGAGCTATAGTGATGATACAGCGATCGACCTCACGCTGCCAGAGCATCTTATACCCGACCAAAGGTATAAGACCTGAACTGCCTAATGGATCCACTAGTCTAATATGAAAAGGATTCATCTAAAAAGTAGGATCTTTTTCTACCCATGGTCGCTAACATGGTTCTATAGGGGTTGTGGGTTCTTTGAACGCTCTCCCAATTCGGTGCTCGATACTACTCTCAAAAATGTACTGGCTCTTATGTTTTTAAAACATATGTTTTCCTACTGATTGAGATAATTACTCAAAAAAAACTATCCCGAAGGCTCTTTGGAAATCTCAGTTTCCAACCTTGTTTAAATGTAAAGACATTTCTTTAAAACTTCTTTGGGAATACATAGTTCCCTAATAACTTTGAGAAATGAACTCAACTTTAAACTCTTTACTCAACTTGAAACTCTAAGCTCTTTGCTTGACTTGACACTTGAGTCTAAAAATGAAGTTAAATCGTTCAATAAAGACTCTTGAACAACTTTACAACTTGCTTGACTTGTTTAACTTCTAAGCTTAACTCTTAACTTCTAACTTCACTTGACTTCTAACTAACTCTCCTTGAATTGAAATTTTGGATTCAAGGTGTTTGATCACATGTTACGGATGAGTTCTTGACTTTTAGAAGTACCTTGGAGTGTTGGAAGCAACTAGAAAACATAGGCATAATACCTAGGAACATGTATGAAAAAGTGGGGAATGAATGTAATGGGAAGGATTGGCGTCATTGGCGCCCTAAGAGGCGCGGGAGCCAGCCCTAAAAGCTCAGAAGGACTGCTGGGCGTTCTGCCCCAAGGGGAAAATTTCAGCATCCCTTTTTGGGGTGCGCTGACTGGTGCAATAGCCCAGCTCTTTTCCCCCAAAAATCTGACTCTTCTCCTTCATTTTTCCAACTCTAAACCTCCTTACCTTCAATGGTTCCAACCCCTATACACTTAGCCTCATAAACCCCTCAACATACAGTGGATTCAACTCAAGAACATAACTGGAAACATATCCCTCATCAACAAGAACTTCAACAACACAACCAACAACTTCAACAACCAAAATAAATCTTTTCTTGGAATTAAAAGCGAGTTGGTGTGTGGGGGTATGAACCAACCAACACTAAGGATCATAAAATCCCTCAACATACAAGAGATTCAACTCAAAAACACAACCAAATCATGTCCCAAATCAACAAGGGACTTCAACAACACAATTAACAATATCAACAATACAACCAACAACTCCAAACAACACAACCAATCTTTTCTCAATAGTAAAACGAGTTTGGTGTGTGGGGGGAAGAATCAACCCATCACTATGAACTAACATACCTATTAGGGATCACCCCCGACGATTTCCACGACGATCTTTGACGGAAACTCCTTGATCTCCTCTTTTTCTTCTCTTGTTTCTCTCTTCTTCTTTTCTTCACTCAAGAACCCTAACTCTTACTCTTTTAAAATGGAACAAAAATGATCCACAATCAGCCTAACACAACAATATAACCTCAAAAGAAATGATTTGTGAAAAGACCAAAATGCCCTTAAATTTCCGGACGGATTTCTCTGCCAACTGCCCAACTTTCAAAGGGCATAACTCCCTCATACGAACTCAGAATCGAGGAAACTCGGTGGCGTTGGAAAGATCATTCCAAGGGCTTTCCAAACATAACTGGAAATACTCCTAGATAATCCTGAGCTAGGATTTATGACTGCTCAAAGTTGGCCAAAAACTCATTAATTTCCACACTTTAGCCAAATTTCCAGATTTTGAATTTAGCCAAATTTCCAAATTTCTGAACTTAGCCAAATTTCCAAATTCTGAATTTTTCCAAAAATGACTACTTCCAATTTCAAGCTTCTTCATATTCATTTTAAATTGTCGTATGTTACAAAAACAAGTCAAAGATTTGAAATTGGGACACACAACTTAATGTGTAAGACTGAATTGAAACATTTTAGCTCATAAAATTAAGGAGAACAATTATTCTAGCCAATCATTGAGGGGAATTCATGCAATCTTAATCATCCTCAAGTCTAACTTATTATTTTCATAATGCTCCCTACTTAGAGTTAGAATCCATCAATTGTTATATAACTAAGAACAACGTGATCCAGCAACCACATACTTTTGTGGATAAATCAATTTCAAGATTTGTTGTTCCCCCTATCAATGTGCCCTTAGTTTGTTCAACATTTGGATCAAGTGGTACAACATGTTTCAATGCACGTTCATCAGTTTCACTTCTATCCTCACTTCTTCGATTTTTTTTTCTCTTTTTTTTTTGAAAAATAATCTCACTTTCTTCCCCCTTACACATGCACTGCATCTTTTTTTTTTTAAATGACCAATTCCCCTTTTGTGAAGTAAGCGAAATGAACTTTTGTTTATCTACAATCACATACTTTGAGCAAACAACATCTATGAATCAATATTGCTTTCTTCCTTTCAGCTTCAAAATAGCTTAAGGGTTAGTCTTAGGAACCCAGACAAGCTTTGGTCCTTTCTTGTGATCAAAAGGGTGAATCAAATTTCTTCCATTTAGGCAACAGGTTAGTGGACATGTTTCTACCAACAGGTATAAATTTGTTTCTATTTGCCAATTTAGTATTTATTTTTCTAAAACCATTAGCAACTGGACACTCAGTAGTTGGATGACCAACTTTACTGCAAATATAGCACAAATCTTCAGAGATAATATTTTCTTTATGGAATTCTATACCAACCTTCTCATTGTGCACTCTATCACTCAATTTATTAACAATTTTGGAGAAATTCGTCCATCTATTTAGACTTTTCAAGATCCATTTTTAACCTGAAAATTTCTAGGTTCAAGTTTCTCACCTTTTCTTTTTCACCAAAATAGTCAATTTTGCACCCTTTTAGCTCACCTTCTTGCCTTTTTTCAGAATTACTCATGACACATTTTCCCTTTTCACTGATGGACAACTTTAAAATCTCAGATTTTAGATTCAAGTATAATGAACCAAGTTTATCAACCTGCTTTTTGAGAGAGTTGTTTTCTTCTTCAGTAGTGGTTTTGCAGCTGTTGAGTTCCAAGAACTCAAACTTTTGTTCTGCAAAATTTTTGAACAACTGATCTCTTTCACAGGTTAATTCTTCAAAATCATTAATCAAACCACTAATTATGCCAATTAATTTTCTTTTTAAAAAAAAGTGTAATTTTTCTTTCAAGTCAAGAATACTTACCTCAGATTTTGTTTTTTCTTCTTCCGTGTCTGAATCTCCAAAAGCCATGAGAGCAATCTCATCTACCTTTCCATTATCAGTAAGTTCTGATTCTGTTTCTTCGTGTGCATTCATAAGAGTATCCCAAAAAAAATTCGCAATTAGGCAACTAGATATTCGGTGATACTCATCTGGTCCAAGGCTACCATTAAGAATAAACCTAGCTTTGGCATTCTTTTCAAGAATCTTGAAGTCAGCCTTCTCATATTCACTTTTTTCCTTTTGTGCGTCATTATTTTCAGCATCCTTCTTAGTTGGGTATTCTGGTCCATCAATAACTTTATTCCAAAGTTCATAATCCTCAGCTTGAATAAAAGCTTCCATCGTTGCTTTCCACCATGAGTAATACTGGCCATTAAATGACATAGGCTTGTTGATATCTTGTCCTTCACAATATCCGAGTGGAGGTGCAGAATTCATCCCGATCTTTTCGTAAGTGGTTAAACTTTTGACAAGAAAAATCCGTTCCGATACCAATTGTTAATCTCCACGACCTAGTACCAATTGTTAATCCGCATGACTTTTTGTCTAAATGTGAAACAGGTTGTCTAACGTGTTCCAACAAAGCAATAAGGACAGTAAGTAAAACACAATATTTTTACGTGAAAAACACCTGGCTCAAAAAGTGTAAAAACCACGACATGTACCCCTACAGGATTTAACTCCAACTTCACTAAATCACTGAGCCTCCACAGAAAATAGATTACAAATTTTGCAACTTACGAAACTAACTCTAATTCCTATCGTTCAACACAAACCTCCCAAGGTATATATTCCTAACTCTTCGAGTTATCACAGCCTGAAGACAATACTTCTAATTCAGTTTATAACTTACCAAACTAAGATTACATCAAGACTCAATCACAAAGAAAAACTCCTAACACATAAACTCTGTAAAAGCATCAGGTTCTTCGATGTGTTACTTCTATGTGTTCCTTCAGTTCGCTGATAGCACTTGCGAAGTCAATTTCTCAATTGCTCTTTTTGCTTTGTAAGTACACAAGTATTTTGAACGACTTCGCCTCTATTTAAGCACAATTCTTCATAGAGTTATTGTTTACTTCAAACTCCTCATTGACTTGGAGTTCTACTTCAAGTAAGACTCCTTCTTCAATTCAAACTCCTTGCTTCTTTAGACTCCTTCTTCAAATTACGTTTATTGATTCTTTTGTATTGTAGTCAAACTCCAACACTTCAATTCAGCAGTAACTTGAAGAATTCTACTTTAAGTGAGACTCCTTCTTCAACTAAAACTCTTTGCCTCTTTAGACTCCTTGTTCAAATTGAACTCATTGATTCTTTCTCTTCAATTTATCAGATGATTACTTCCTTGGGCTTTCTCACGAAATTAGCATTATCCATTTCTTTATATCTGCACTCTTGTCTTTATTCATCTTAAAAGCTTTCTCGAATTCAACTGCTCGCACAGTGTACCTTTAGACCATGTTGACTGACGTGTTTCATCTTTCTTTGTCAATCATCAAAACTGCATAAATCCCAACATCTATGATAAATATCCTAGAATTTCACACATGAGATTTGAAATTCCAACACCATGATCAGTTTTCAATTTTATAGGTTGAAAGGTGATGATTATTTGTGAATTTTATCCTTTAATAGAAGTACTATATAATGTTTACGATAAAATCAACAATTTCAAAATGTTAATATTAATTAGCGCAGTATGACTTTAATCTTCATTTTTATTCTTCACGGATTAACAATTCATTTTTTTAAATTTATTTATTTTATCTTGGACTTTGCTATTTGAATTTTATAACAAAATCATGAGTTAGTTTTGCCAAATGCTACCTCCTAATAAAAGAAATTAGTTTTTTTATTCGGTGTCTGATATTCATATTATAATTTGATTAAAATTGCACCAATTCCTAAGGCGATGCGGAGAGAGATCCCAACCAATCTCCATCACGTGGAGTCTTTGTGTTCGATAAACATAATAACATGACACCTATATTAAAGATAAAGCAAAGTGAATTTTGCTGAAGTCCATAAAATTTGAGATTTTAAAAAAGTTGTTAATATAACTTGAAATGTATATCGTATAGTATTCGTAATTTTTAAGTTTAATAACCTCTTAAATAAATTAATATTAGTTTGACTTTTGGTTGTAGGCATATCTCTAATTGATTGATTAGTAACCATGCAAAGTAATGGCTTGCATGTCTAAAAAAAAATCCTCCATCTTTTCCTCAACTTCTAAGTTCTGACACACTACGACAAAACAACTTTTAACGGTAATAAATATATAAATAAAGAATGTTAAAACTTTTACTTGTTGTAGTTAATTATCATTGAATTTAATATCGTTATAGACTTTAGAATATATAAAAAGAATGTTAATTATTGCTATAAATATATATTTAAAAATAATTAAATAATTATCAATAATTAATTACGCAGATATTTTTGGTGTAGTGACATGCAACACACATTTTTTTTTTCTTTGGAAAAGGTCTAAAATTGCATTTTGGGATTTGCGAAATAATTTACTTTTAAATTTCATTTATAGTTGGGATTAATTATGTCATCGTCGTACAAATATTGACACGTATTTATTTTTATTTTGTCAACTCAACTAATGTGATTATTACAAAATAAAACAAAAAAGGGGGAAAGGCCACATTTTGATTATTGCCTATACGATTTACAAAATTGTCCAAAATTACCCTTTATTTGTTTGAGATTGGCGAGCTTATTTATATTTGCTATATTAATGAAAAATTGTTTGGGGAAATTTACATAAATATACTATATTAAAAAAATATTTACCATTTATAGCAATAACATTTTATTTTTCACTCGATCACTTTTAATATATTTATAATACAGTTTTAATATATATTATAAAAAATAATTTATTATTCACATATAATACAAGTTTTATTGATTGATTATACTTTTATCATGCATTTTAATACATTTATAATACAATGTGTCAATTTCTTACAAAACAAACATAATATATCTAAAGAAACAGTTATAATACATATATATTGCATACATAATTCACTTTTAACACATATTGCAGATTTAACATAGCATTGCTATAAATGGTAATAAATAAAAAAAATCGCTAAAATCAGTAATTATTTATTAAAAGGTACCCATCCAAGTAATCTTTCCAAATTGTTTTATATGCGAAATAATCTACTTTTATTTTATAGTTAGGGTTAATTATACTATAATCTTCTTATGGTTTACTATTCAATGGTCCCAAATCCGGATAATACTTTAATGTGAACACAATTATATCAATATCTATACTCTATTCGTTCTTAATATTTGTCATATTTTGTTTTATACATTCATTTCTTTTTAAAGAAGGATAATAAGGCTAAACTATTCGTATTTATTGCTTCTTGTTATATATATATTTTTTCCATTCATATTATTTATATTAATATATCTCCATATTTATGAGCAAAGATAAAAGATGGAACAAACAACTAATTATATCTTAATTTTTTTAAATAACAAATATTATAAATTATCTATTTTTAGTAAGAATGATACAAATTTAGAAACTGAGCAAATATCTTCTAAAAAAAGAATGTGGTAACCTACAAGTACAACTAAGAGAGAGTTTAAACAAACAATCAAGTGAAAATAGAAAGAATATATTTAAATTGTCTTAATATATGCTACCCCATTTGTCTTAACCTTCTTGTCAAATATGGAATATTTCAAAAAAAGTCCGTGATAAATTTGACTAAATTTCATTTTATATTTAAACAATCCCTTCGTTTTAATTGTTTATTTGATTTAATTTGACTTAATACAAAATTTAAGAAATGAGAAACTTTTTAATTTTGTACTCTTTAGCAAAACGCTCTTTAATATTACAATCTTAAACAAGTTAGGTGGAAAGTTGAAATTAAATAAAAAGTTATCCCAAAAAATTCTTTCTAAATAAATTTAAAAAAATAAAATAAATAAATTAAAACGGATAAAATACTATTCAAATAAGGAAAAATCACCCATTACACTTCAAATAAATAGGTCGGCTCTTTCTTATTACCTTTTGATCAATGGAAGTCCTAACAATAGTATCATTTTTTGTCTTAACTATAGTATTTAACTAATTGTCTTCCATCGTGAGAAAATTGATTTGATTCGACTTATATGGTGAAAGTTGCATAAAGAGTATATTTGGACATTTTTAATTATTTAGGATCATGCTTAAAATAATTATTGCATCCGACATATATATAAACCAATTTGAAGGAGGGACAAATATGAGATGAAACCAACGGTGAAAGCTTCCATATAATACAAATACAATATTTTAGGTATAACATATAAATACACTATTTAACGTGTGTGTAAACTAAATACACTAGTTACATAATAAATAACATATACAGTATATATTATTAAAATAGGAACAAATATGCAACCTGGTATTAGTATAAACTAAATGTTTAGAAGTTAAAAACTTTGACTACTCTATTTTGATTGAAATGCATGTATTTGAAATTTAATTGATTATCAAAAGGAGTTGTTTGTACTTTATTTTGATATATATATATATATATATATATATTTCCAACATGTATGAATATTAGTATAATCGTGATATAGTATATTTGTAAGCTAATTGATATGTAACAAAAGTGCGCGTGTATACCTTTCTTCTTTTAAGTCGATGAACAGTCCTTATTACCACCGCAGCAGTTCTCCTTTCAGGCTATGAACAGTTTCTTTTAGCCTTTCTTTGTATGTTATGTGACATACATAACTGACCAAGTTTGTTTTTTAGAAAATTAATTCTTTGCCCTAGAGTGTCTCCTATATATATATATATATATATATATATATATATATATATATATGTTAGTATGATACAATTGAAATCTTTTTTAGTTGTCGAAGTCATAATACGCTATTATACGAGTATATATTAGTTGAAGTTGAACAAACTATGATTATCGATTTACCATACCATAGAATATCGAAACCATAAACTTCAAAATACCGAATTAAATTGATGTGGTAATGGCATAATGTTTTAAAAATCGAATATCGAAACTTTGAAATATCGTGCCGTACAATACCATACTCACCCCTAGGTAAAACGTCATATGTGACATAACATTGTTATGTAAAATGCTACATAGGACATAAAATTGTCACATAAAACACTACGTTACGTGGGATAAAAATGTCATTGAGGGGCAAAAATGTCTTTTACCACATTTTCCTCTGGCGTTAAGTTGGCGGTTTCTTCTCATAGTCGTATGCATTCTACAAATTGACATTTCAAAAACGTTGATCTCTCCCTGCCTCTGTTACCTCTTTTCTTCCTCAATTTTCTCTCCTCCTTTTCTCTCTCTCTCTTTCCTCATTCCACCGATCCAGATCTCAAATCTTCGAGAGAGTGAAAAAGAAGAAGAAAATTGAATAATAATGGCGGCCGTATCGCCATTAGCAAAGTATAAGCTTGTGTTTTTGGGCGATCAATCTGTTGGAAAAACCAGCATCATTACTCGCTTCATGTACGATAAATTCGATACCACCTACCAGGTTCATCACTTTCATCCAATATATTTATTTCTGTCTTAGTTGATCCTGATTCGACATTACAAGTATATTTATTTTTGGGATCTATGCACAAATAGCTGCACAGATTTACTGTTTATTATTTCTAGCATGTATACATGATCGTATATATATATATATATATTATACATTCATTGGCTATTTTTAGTTTAATTAGTGGATGGACGGCTATTTAGATTAATTTTTTCAGTTTTCCCCAATAACACAAATATTTTGTGGATTATCGATGTTTTAATTTTATATTCCTTACCGTTTCAATTGTATTGAAATCATCGACAAATTTTTTTCCTTTTTTTGGTTTTTCGTTTTTTTCTTCTTTTTTTCTACATTGGATCATATAGTCAATCAGTTAAGTTTCAATGACAAATTCCTTTACTCCTATTGCTTTGGTACTTGTTATTTATTTGATCCTCAATTTTCTTCGAAATCATGGTCAAAATTGTATCTTTTTTTTTGTTATTGTGTTTTTGGTATGATTTTGATATTCTATCAATTAAACTAGATTTGATTACAAATTAGTTGGGGTTGACTGTATGGATACATTAGATCAATCACAATTTAGTTAGAGCCAACTTAATGAATCATTTATAATAGGCGGAGCCAGGATTTGAAGTAATGCTACAAAATTCATAACTCATTTTAGTTACTGGGTTCATGTAGTGGATTTCCCTATACAAATAGAGGATCTAAGCAAAACTTTTATTGGATTGATCCGAACCCGTACCTATTATTGTAGCTCTATGTTCCTATCCTCGGTTTGAATTCCACTCGATTGTTCGGTAGTTATCAACCTAAAATGACCCTCTTTTGATTTGGATCAGGGTGGGTATAGCAAAGCACACAGGGTGGAGGATATTTAGAAGTTATAACACAAAAACTTTTGTGTTTTCTACCATCGTTTATGTGGATCAATTGTATAATATTGACCTCAGATGAGTTTAGATAAGTAACACGGCCAGCGAGAATTCATATAGCAAATCCTAACTTGCTTGAAACTGAGGCATAGTAGTTGTTAGTGAGAACTCCGTAGATAATGCTTTGCCAGTTTCTCATTTTTGTCAAATTTTGAGTGATTTCCTTTGTTCTTTTAGGATACAATTGTTGGATCTTGAATCCTATCGCTGTTGACTTTCAGTTCTCATGTCATTCTTTGTTTTCAGTTTAATAAAGTTCGTGCTGCAATTAGTTATGTGGGAGATTGAAGTTCTGATCAATTGAATTAGTATGAACCTCTTGCTTACCATGTTTCTAACTGTGCAGGCTACCATTGGTATTGATTTTTTGTCCAAGACAATGTACCTTGAAGATCGAACAGTTCGCTTGCAGCTCTGGTAGGCTGTCTTTCTAGATTTTCTTGTTTAGATATGCTAGATACCATTTTCTGCTATTTTCCCTTTTTGCTTGGCTAAAATTGCAACCCTTTTCAGATTTGTTGCCTAAGAATATACTACTTGATAATGTGAAAGGGCACTTAGAATTGTGTAGTTAGCTGGAAGAACCTTTATTGCTCAAACAAGTCTACAAAATTCTGTGATTGACCTTTGCTAACTATCATTTGGGGTTTAGGAGAAATAGAGACAAATAGTTTAATTAAGCGTGAATATTTGATGGATACTGTACAAGGTGACTTTTTTGACGGCCGCAGTTTTCTACTCATGCTAATAGTTTAGCACATTCGTTGTTGGTACTATGGGGTCCTAAAGCACACAAGAGATTTTACTCGTCGGTGTCAATTGGGGGGTCTGTACGTGTTACAGTTAAGAAGCTGGATTATCTAGGATACTATATATTTCTAATCTTAGAACCAATTTTTTTTTTAATTACGGGAGAAATGAAATGCTTTAGAATCAAATATTTACTGGTACAGTTGAGATGAAATGTGACCATGCCTATTCAAATGATTGCATCTAGAGCTAGAACATATGATAGTTTCCCCTATTCCTGGCAAAACATTATACAGACAAGTACAAAAAGTAATCTATTCCTCAAATAGAATTTAAGTCCTGTAAAATTGTTAACGTTCTATTATGATTTTGTAGATGCTGTTGCAGCTGGAATTATAATCATCTTACTGACTGATCTAATTTGTTTGTTGACTGTTCATTTTGTTATTTTGCTAATGGTAGTATCTTCATGTGTACAGGGATACTGCTGGTCAAGAAAGATTTAGGAGTCTTATTCCCAGCTACATTAGAGATTCTTCTGTCGCTGTAATTGTGTTTGATGTTGCCAGTGAGTAATTGATTGATTATTCTTTATACAATGTTTTACATATATCTGTATCCATTGTGGCCTCCTCGACAATATTAGGATTGTTGAGCAAACTGAAATAGAAGTTTCTAAGGAAGTCAGTCTATTGATTATTCAATGCAGTATGCTATTTGTCTTTGATTATTCTCTTCTTTTTTTATGTTCCGTCATATATTTTTTCTGATAAATCATCGCATTCGCAGACCGTCAATCATTTCTAAACACTTCAAAGTGGATTGAGGAAGTACGTACTGAACGGGGAACTGATGTCATAATCGTTCTTGTTGGGAACAAAACTGATCTTGTCGAGAAAAGGTGGGGTTTGCAGTGGTTGCTTCTTTCATGGATTCATTTCTTTTGACAATTGCTTTGCCCACTTATCCATAGCTGTACCTTTTTTCGTGGTTTACCTTTTCCTGTTTTATTTAACATTGGCATGATCTGTACCATGGACTAATTCATTTCTGGTTAGGCCTAGTAAACCTTTTAGCTTTTAGCTCCTCAAGTATTCATAGTCATGCCTAGAGTTTTGCTCTCAACATCCGTATTGGTATGAGATTCTGTACACAACTGAAAGAATAGAAGGTTGCTCTACAATAACAACTAAAGCAAAAGCAAGTTCCACCTTTACCGATTATAATGCTAGTGTAATAGAGAAAAGAAAAAGGATATGCCGATAGACCCCAAAGAGGATACACTTACTCACACCCTAGTCGGATTCAAAACCAAAATCCATTGCACCTTTAGCCGACTGGGAGGACTCCGTGGAAATTCCTCGTTTAGAGAAAGCTGTACAATTAACAAAAAGAATGGGCAATGAGTCTTGAATATTATATTTGAAGAGTTGAGGACCTCCAATTTTATTCATTCTTGTAGAGAAGAGCTTGTGGCTAGAGAGAATTTGAGCCGACACTTTGTTTTGGGCATGTGCTCTTGCTAATTCTCTTATCTATTTTCTTTCAGAAAAATAGAACCTGATTTAAAAAAAGATTATTGATAAGGGGAAATTGGACCAAATTGATGTCAATCTTTTCCGCTATTTCTCTGATTTGGATGATGATGTTTAAACAGGCAAGTATCCATTGAAGAAGGTGAAACCAAGGCTCGTGAATTTAACGTAATGTTTATAGAAACTAGTGCTAAAGCTGGATTCAATATCAAGGTACAGTCTCCTCTTCATCACTTAATATTTGCACATAACACAGAGTTGAGTTCATGCTTTTATAGTTGTTTAACCGATAATCTGATGACCTTATAATGTGATTGAATATTACAGCCTCTGTTCCGAAAGATTGCTGCTGCTTTACCAGGAATGGAAGCCCTTTCGTCCACGAAGCAAGAAGATATGGTGGATGTGAATTTGAAGCCTACCACAAGTTCATCTAATGCAGAGCAGCAAGGTGGAGGTTGCGCGTGCTAGATTTTGTACGTAACAAGAGAGATAAGAAGTTGGACATACACAAAGATGCAGTTACATCAAATTATATCATAATATATATAGATGTTCAATTAGCTCATTTTGTTAGATCATTATGAGGTTTGGAACAATTTTGGGTTTTTGTTCATGTTGTACAACAAGTTCTTTCAATTCTGATGGTGAGATAGCTGACAATTATGTTGTTACTATTAAAACTTGTGATTATATATTATGTGATGTGATTCCTAGTTCAGGAATCTTTTTTTCTTTTTTCCCATTCTCTGAGCAAAATATATAGTATGATGAAATGGTATTTGTTGTATCATTTCAATTTGTTGTGATACCACCTTGTGTCAACATAAGCTCAAGTTCCTTGGTAAAACTGAAATAGTGGGCGGGTACGTGAGATTTAGATTTAAGATGCCCGCCCACATAGGCGTGTCTGAGATTTACACTTAATGAGTTTAATCTTTAAGATGTTTAGCATTGAATTCATTGTACTGTAAAATGCATAGTTGAGTTCTCAATGACTTGTAGAACTATGATGACATATTCTTTATTATTTCCACAAGTTTCTCATAGGTGAAGTGAGAAAATGTGAAAGAAGGCAATATTGCTCTTGCTCTTGGAAATGGAGATCACACAAGGAATATGGTATTTAAATAGAATTATCTTAATAGCATGTTCTCCTGCAAATATTCAACAAGTTGATATTAGGAACTTTTAAAAAGTTTTCTCTAAAATGCAAATATTTTTCCCCATATAGCAACTTAATATTTTTTTTGTAGGTTTTTCAATGGGGGTTTGGTATTCATATTGAGATCCGATTAAAATTAAAATTTACGTCGAAAAGTTTCGAAGTGTAAAACGCTCTCTTACAAATATAATTTTATATCTAAAGCTCAAATCCGGAATTTCTAATTAAGAATAAAGAGATACTTATTAGTTCCTCACAGCCGATTTTGGTATAGCAAGTTAATGACTTAATGTTAGTGGCGTTGTAATATGTTGAGATGCTATTTATGAGTCTAACTTGATAAATATTACTCCAAGAAGTTTATGCTAATTGCAATTGAATAATCAACTCCCTTTCACTTTAAAATACACTTTCTTATTAAGATTAAATTAAAAAAATTCAGATATAGAAATATTCTTCATTCTTCTTTTTGAACAAACTACTAAGTTGTCACTATCCAAACTCATGTCAAGTATTGTTTGTTTTGGTTGAGCAATCACAATTTGTTTCTTGGGCTACTTCATCATTAATTTCAAAATCACACGTATCATGTAAACTTGTATTATGTATTATTAAGTTTCTTACTTCTCTTCTTTATTTCAACGTGTAACTCGCCTGAGATAACAGGTGCACTAATAAAAGTTGGACAATCCCTTATTGTGACTGATGTCATTGTGTCACATACACCAACGTCCTCGCTATGGGACTCAACCAGGGGCTGACCTAGAGGTTGTCGAGGGGTTCACCCGAACCCCCTCGGTAAAAAATTACATTGTATATTTAAGGTGTTTTTAAGAATTTTTATGTCTATATATTGATTTTGAACCTCCAAAATGTAAGATTAAAGGTTGACTTAGTGGTTACGGGGTTCAAAATTCATCTTAAAATCTTAGACACTACGTATTATCCGTTTTGACCTAATAGTTACCTGTCACTTTAACCAAAACATATAACAACAGTTATCTGTCACTATAAGTATCAATTCATGAAAAAACATTAAAATAGCATATATTTTTTCCTTTTTTGGCATTGTGTCACAAATTGACAATCAAAACAAAAAAAAAAAAAAAAAAACTGAAAAACTTGTGCAAGTCCTAAGCCAAAAAAAAAAAAAAAAATTGTTTTTTCTTCTTCATGACGATGGAATCAATGCATGTTGTTTCCTCCATTGTTCTCATTCTCCATTTTTTTCCTCTCTTTTAAAAATCCCTTTTTCTCAAATTCCATTTTGTTACAGTGTGAAATTTGTTGTGAAAATGGTGAATCCATCGGATCCGGGTCGGGTTCGGGTTTCGAGTTTGAGCAGTAGTGATCTGTGTTTGAATTCGATCGGGTTTAATGGTAGTGATGGTGGGTTGTTTCTAGAAGATTCGGGTCCGAGATCATTTGTGTCGTTGATTGGGAACCAGGGATTGTGTTCGGAGAGTCGGCGGAGGAGGATCGGATTGGAGGTTCGTGGCGGTACTGGCGGACGGTTTTTGTCGGTGACGGTGTCGATTAACGGCGGAGGGAATGAAGGATTTGAGGAGGATTCCGGTGAAACGGCGGCGGAGAGTGAAATGCAAGTGTGTCGGCGGAGAGTTGAAAAGGTGGAGGAGAAGAAGAAGGTGCTAAGCGGTGGAGGAGCTGCTTTGAATACTACTAAACATCTATGGGCTGGAGCTGTTGCTGCAGCTGTCTCAAGGTAAAAAATGAGCACTTTTTCGGTTTTGATCAGTAATTTCTTGCTTTTTAACAAACATATTTGCTTAGCAGTGTTGAAATGAATGAGTCTGAATAGAGCTGAATGGATATAGAAGATTCACATAACCAACTTATCGGGTTTAATTTGTGATTAAGGCTCGTTTTTGTTGTTGTTGTTGTTGTTGGTAGACTTTGTATTGCTTTCTGTCAAGATATTTGAAATGACTTTTTTGTATAAATCAACTAAGACTTAGCAATAAACTAGTTGAAGTCAGCTATATATTGTTGAAGTCGGGATGATTGAAGTGCCTTTTTGTATCAATCAACTAAGCCTCAACGATAAGCTAGTTGAAGTCAACTATATGAGTCCATTAGTTGTTGTTGTTGTTGGTATGATTTTGTGTTGTTGAAGTCAAGATATTTGAAATGTCTATTTGTATCAATCAACTAAGCCTCAACGATAAACTAGTTGAAGTCAACTATATGAATCCGTTATGTCTATTTTGCTCTATTCAGCCCATTTCATATTCAAAATGCTTCATTGTGGTAAGATAAAATTTGATGACATGGAGAAAATAGTGTCTATTTGAAAATCATTTGGAATCAATTGGTTTGGCATGGACATGCTTGGACTATCTGATGGTGACTTTCCTGTCATTTAAGTTGGATGGATGACTACTTGGCGTATGTATTCTTGGCATTATTCGAATTCAAGGGATTAGGTCAGTTGATACTTAATTAAAAGAGGACAGCCGGTGCTCTAAGCTCCCACTATGCTTGGGGAAGGACCGGACTACATTGGTCTATTGTACGGAACCTTACTTGCATTTCTGTAAGAGACTATTTTTACAACTTCAATCCGTGACCACTTGTTCCTAACCTTACCTTATTTATTTATTTAACAAAAGAAAATAGAAAACAAACAATTGAAGATTCTAATACTACGTAATTGAAGAAATATTGAATTGCTTAGATATGAATATTACCAGGGTGATCTTTTCTCTGTGTAAAAGCCATGAGTTGTTACATTAAACATTATACTGTAATTATTGCTATATGGTATAACATTAAGCATAGAAATTCATTTAATATGTTTGTTTATTAATTAATAAGAATCTTGAAAGTGTGGATACTTGGAAAAAGGAAGAAATACCGAACCTAGGGTTACACTTTGTTATATGAAATTATGAATATGTTGGAGCCTTTTTTCTTATTATTAATAATTTGTAATAATAATGATTAAGAAGGGGTCAAGGGTCTGCTTCCCCAATGTCAGGTCAATCAACTTCTTGTACATTTTCATTTTTACATAAAAAGGCTAAAAGAGATAAATATATTTGCTTGATACTTGCTACCTCCCACCAACAACAGTTATCAAGTAACTATGTCCATCAAGGCTTAGACAGATGGTAAGAAATCACCTAGTGTTTTTGTCTCTGCTGGGATTTGAACCCGAGACCTCATAGTTCTCCTCTCACTTCATTGACCATCAGGCCACTCCCTTGGGTTCACTAAAAGAGATGAGCATGTACTCCCTCCAATTTAATTTATTTGTCCTACTTTTCTTTTTTATCCGTTTAAATAAAAACCCTTCTTGGCAGCTCTTTAATTCTAGGTTTCCATATGGTTTAAATAAAAACCCTTCTTGTGCAGCTCTTTAATTCTGGTGCGACGAGGTTTCCAGGCAAACCCCTTGCTTTGGCAAGGGGTTTCGAACTTGAGACCTCCAACATTAAAGTGTTTAAAATGTTTAAAACACAAGATTAAAGGAAATTTTGATACATTTCACATATCTTTAGTTTAAGACTACATAATTCAAAAGTCTTCTTTACTTTATTAAGCTCCGTGCCAAGTCAAAACCATACAAACAAACTGAAACGGAAGGAGTAAAATATAAGTTGCAAATACTCTCCTTTTTGCCTCCAAAGTATCTCTGATTTCTTTTTTTCCGTTCAGTCCACCCCAAACCTACTGCAAAGTAACAAAAACTCTAGAAGCCCACATGGGAAGAGTTGAGTGGAAAGGATATCCATTGCTAGAAAGATTTTACCATGAATGTTGAAATATAGAGTTAGACTCTTGTTACTTGAGCTGGGCATATATCTGCTTTTTGGTTGTGAAATGGATCAATGTGATGCTATATCTTAGTGGAATAAGTTTGATGCATTCGAAACAAAACGTGTTTATATGCTGAAAATGCTTCTTTCCGTGTTGGAACTTTGAATTTTGCAATGTGAATCTTTGTAATACTTTCTTGAAGCCTTGTACTTTAGTGGCATTTAATGGGTTATGTTCCCTATAAAGTGCATATAACCTGTAAAATGTTGATTATTTGTGGACGACTTCTGTTTATCTGAATTGTTTTTGTTTCAGAACTTTTGTTGCTCCTCTTGAGAGATTAAAGCTGGAGTATATAGTGCGTGGTGAGAAGAGGCATCTTTTGGAGGTCATCAAGACAATTGCAGCCACTCAAGGCATCAAGGGATTTTGGAAAGGGAATTTTGTCAATATTCTACGCACAGCACCATTTAAGGCTATCAACTTCTATTCATATGAAAAATACAGGGATCATCTGCTTAAATTAACTGGTAATGAGGAGGCAACTAATCTTGAAAGGTTTGTTGCTGGTGCTGCTGCAGGAATTACAGCCACTGTGCTCTGCATACCTATGGACACTGTGAGATATATTTTAGTATAGTCAATCTTCTTTCTTCTTGATTTCTTTTTTAAAAGCATAATGAGTTGAACTCTGTCGAGTTGGATATGCATCCGTTTCTGTATTACTAAATCAGGGGAGGGAAGTTAAAGTACCTTGGAAGTTGGTGCTGGACGCGAAACTATCTTTCTTATCCTGTTATATGGTGGAACTAGCTCTTAGATTTCCTAGGTTGTGTGGTTTGAAAAATAATGCAAGTTGATATGGACTTTTGACAATTTACTTTACCCATTTGACATTTTCAGACTCATTAGCTTGACAAATTATTTTCTTCAAGAAGCAAACTCTTCTTAATCTTTACAAAATTTTCTCGGTTTTCCTTTCATGGTCATGCTGATTGCTTTGACTCTATGTCACTGATCTGAATGAACTCAGAGGAACTAGCAAAGTCAGAGAATATGATTGGGGCTTAATTAAACTTAAAGAAAAACCAGTAGCATAATTGCTAGAGACTATGTCGAATGAAGCAGCTGTGGAGAATGTCATTGAAGATTCAGTTCATCTGGAACAAATACAGCTAATTTAATCATTTGAAAATATTTTTGATATGTTGGGTAATAAAATCATATTATTGCTCTAGGTTTGATATATTAGCATGCTGCAGGACTTCTAATCATGTGCTATAACTTTTCTTATGTGAGTCCTATAGTATACAAAACACTAATCTTTGGCTCTCTCTTCTTTATGACAACATTCAAGAAGTACCTCAAGTTCTACCTGTTCGACGATGATCTGACCGTGTTTCTTTTTTATCTTTGGAAATGTCAATATTCCAGATTAGGACAGTAATGGTAGCACCTGGGGGAGAAGCATTGGGAGGCTTAATTGGTACTTTTGGCCACATGATTCGCACTGAGGGATTCTTCTCTCTTTACAAGGGCCTAGTTCCTTCCATCATAAGCATGGCACCTTCAGGCGCAGTTTTTTATGGAGTTTATGATATACTAAAATCAGCTTATTTGCATTCACCAGAAGGGAGGAAAAGACTACAAAATATGAAACAAGGTGAAGATCTAAATGCATTAGATCAACTGGAGTTGGGTACAGTAAGAACTTTGATATACGGAGCAATTGCTGGTGCTTGTGCTGAAGCCGCTACATACCCATTTGAAGTTGTGAGGAGACAGCTTCAGATGCAGGTCCGGGCCACAAAGATGAGTGCATTAGCAACTAGCTTGAAGATCGTTGAGCAAGGTGGTATTCCTGCCCTCTATGCAGGATTGACTCCCAGTTTATTACAGGTACATCAAACAAACAATTTCTTGTTGACTGTTGTTCTATCTTTAAAAAAGTCCCCTTTGATCCTCTAATTTTACTTATTAAGAAGAGTTACGTAGATAACGAATGCATCTTTTTATTGTGCTCTTCAGGTTTTGCCATCAGCTGCGATCAGTTATTTCGTTTATGAGTTCATGAAGATTGTTCTGAAAGTAGAATAAATACGAGACACGATTACCGCAATCCATTCATGTCAAGGAGTGCTATAAGTTGACGCTGACAAAAGTGTTGTACAAGTTAATCTCAAGGGACTTTCTGGCCTTGTTGTATTGTGTGGCCTGAACCCAGTGATGGAAATAATACATCTCATTTAGAAGGTATTAAAGAAATTTCTTGTTTAGTTATAGGCTTTGTCTCTGTATCTTTAAAAGGAGGAGAAATGTTGAAGCGTTTGTATTTTTCTCCATTTAGTTCTGATGAATTGTGTAACAGTCTTTTCTATAGTTCAAGTCAGATTTTTGGTGGGTGCATATCAGATTTTTCAAAAGTAGTGCATTTTTGAAAGATCCGACATGAGTACGGAAAAAGGGGGGGAAATTGTGGCTACATTAGCCTGGAAAATGAAGAGAAGATTCATGATCATTTTCATCAACAAGGAGAAACCAAAAGCTTAGAGTTATAGAGTATTAAAGCAAAATCACATATACCTGCAACTTTTATAGAAGAGTGTGTCTTCTGCATTCAAAGTCTCTGTAGAACCAAAATGTCAGAAAGTCCTTGAGAACGAGAAAGTCAACTAAAAGGCTATTTCATAACAGACTCTTGTTGCCGAATCGAGGGGGCTTGGTTTCTTTGTGAAGGCTCAAATTACTCATAAGAAAATGCATATCTCATAAGTCTAAAGGATAAGGTGGCAACTTAATCCTGCACTACAAGTTTTGTGGGGGGTGTTTTTCACGTCATAGCCTATAGTTTTTAAGCACGTGGCACTTTTTGGGATCCACTAGTTTTTTTGGCCTTAGCTATAATAGAAAAAAAGTTTGGTTGTGAAGTTCATTGTTTTCCTACTGAATTAGTTCTAGACGAAATTCAACTTTGAACATCTGTTGTGTAGGTTTTAATTTGATCTTTTTAGTTCCATAACAAGAAAAAAGGCAGGTCCGTATGCATTTATGGGGCGGAAGGGGAAGGGGGAGGTGGGAGAATCCGATTTTTTCAATTATGTAACTCTTATTTTACTACAAAGATGAAAAAGGAAACTGAATCAAAAGTTCTTTTGCATTTTTGCAAAGATGAAAAAGGAAACTGAATCAAAAGTTCTTTTGCATTTTGAAAAAAAAAAAAACTTGAGGATTACATTGTTTATGTTATTGTATAATCCACAAAATATCAATACTCTACTTGGAATACTAACAATGCTTCAGCTGCTCAAACTCTCTCTCAACTCGCTGGTTAGCACTTGTCAACAATAATTGGTCTCTCAAATGCTGCAGATGAATTCGTTGTCGTTCAGTTTAATTAAGCGTCTTGAAAGGCCAGGAAACTTGTAAATCAGAAACAAGTCCAGCAAAAGAACCAGCAGCTGCAGCAATTGAGATAACAAGGCAAGCACCACTAAGTAGTTGAAGGCAAATCCATCTACCACTCCATTTGGTAATATTCTTTTCCACAATGTACATTTTTACTGGGAAGTAGACTGTAAGTGGCCAAAATCCAAAGGCTCCAAGAATGCCAACAATGTCGTTAAAGAATGGCATCAACATAGAAATGAGAAGTGTGAAGATCACGAAAATTGTCCTCCATACTAGACGGAAAAAGTTGAGCTTGAAGGGCTTACAGCCAGGGATCGGAATATCAATCTCCTTCATGATGATTATACTATCAGGGTACCGTTCAGCTGCTGTTTTTTCAACATAGGCGAAAAGGGGTTGGCAGTAAACTTGGTATGCACCCACTAGGTGTACAACAACAGCCATGTTTGCAATGTTGAGAAGCCAATAAGGATCGTAGAATCCAAATCCAGTTAGTAAACTTGCAGGTGATTGATCTCCAAATGCTGCATAACCAAAGCAACCACAGAGTATGAAGAAAACAGTTGTTACTGTCACACTTATCAACGATGCCTTCTTCATCGTCTTAGCTTCTGATGGTGGTGATTTGATTGTATCCTGAATCTCAATAAGTATGAGAGAGTAAGAATACGCGAAAGCTATTGCTCCAACAGCTTGACAGCTTTTCCAAATCTTCTGCATTCCAGTTCCACCACTAACCCCAGTTAAACTTCCTTGTACTTTCCCTGTTTCAGCAACTTTAGCAACTCCCAAACCAAGACCAATCGTTGAGTATGTCATAGACATAACAGCAGCCACAATAGAAAGCCACGAAATCTGATCAAAATCTGGGATTTGTGACAACACAATCTGCACCACTCCAAACGCAATCATGTATGGAGTGGTTGAAACATTACAAGCAGCCTAATGACCGTATTCATGAAAACAATTCGACCTTTTCACAGCTACCATACTAATAGAAGATGCAATGGTATACCCAACCGCGACTCCAACAATATTTGCATATTGAAGTATCCCACAAATCTTAACATGAACACCACCTAGATTTGCTCGAACAGCATCCATATACGTATAGTTTCTTTTCCCAGTAACTTGATCACCTTTACGATAACAATCAGAGAGCAAATTACTAGTGTAGTAAGTAACAATGGAGAAGAGAAGCAATATAACTGGACCAGCAATCCATCCAAGCTGTGCAGTAGCCCAACCAACTATTAAAACTCCAGAATCAATCACAGCAGTAATTATATGAGCACTTGCAGTCCAAACATTCCCTCTTCTTTTCAAACGACCATCGTCATCAAAAGAACTTGATTCATCATCATACACGTTAACAGAAACATCATCTGTCATCGCGGAGAGAGTTTTTCACTATGAAAGAGAATGCGTTTGAATCCTCAATTGTAACTCTTATTTATAAATTTCAAGTAGTTCCAAAGGTTTTCCCAATTCTAATCTGTTTGGACAATGTATTTTCTAAATCAATAAGGATTATAAGTTTCCTAAATTTATAACCAAAATTTATTTTATGACAAAGTAATTAACAGCCTCTTTTTTCTGTACGTAGATATATATAGATTTTAAATAGTCTCAAACCTATTAGAGAGAGGTTTTCCGATTTTACAAAGACAAAAATAAAAACTATTTCCTAAATTAATAGAGACTATGGGTTTCCTAATAAAACCAGGAAAAAATTAAAGACATAATTAACAGTTTCTTTTTCTATTACTAGGCCAGATACTTAAAATTCAAATTTAAACTGATATAAAATACCCGACAGGGTTTTTTTTGTTTTTTTTCTTTATAGCATGAAATAAATAAAGTGAAACACGAAAATAAATATTTTGTTTTTTAAATTTGTGTGAAACGATTCATCTAATTGTTACGTACTTTTAAATCTTTAAAATGTCTCTTTTTTTTGGGCCTTAAGTCTTAATTATGAAAATTTTGGCTGGAAGTCCAGTACAGACTATGAAATTGCAAATAATTTTCAATAATCGTTACAATCCTAGAAAACACTCAATATTTTAAGCGCTAAATAATTTCGGAAATTTTTAATCTCATATGACAAGAGGGGTTGTTTTGATATGGTAAGTACGGGTGTTCATGAGTTGGTTAAAAATCAGACTAATTAAATCGATCTCAGTTTGGTTTTAAAAATTATAGGCTGATAATTTGGTTTGATTTCAATTTTAAAAAAATTGGACCGGACTGACAAATTATATATTCCCTTGATTTAAATTTATAAAAGAAAAGTAAAACAAATAAATTAAGACGGCAAAAATATAGTTTTCTCCCCAAAATATAAGATTCCTTTTTCTTTCTTTTTTTTTAAAAAAATGTGATACATTTCTGCTTAGTGTTTTCATAAAAGTCTGAATCATGAAATAAATGATAAATGGGTTAGGGATGTTGTAGCTATCCATCCCAAGTGATCATTTGTTAATAGACATAAAAAATAATGTAAACCTACTCAATTATATTTGGGAACCCCTTATAAATGAGACTCCTTTTGAATCATCTTTTTTGACTTTATTGCAATAGTCAACTCCCCCCCCCCCCTCTCTCCCAACCCCCTATTAGTTAAGAGGTAGTCTGGTTGAGAGCTAAGTTATCTCAAAATTATAGTTCGATCATGAAATAATGTTTGGGTTATTTGGTGTATATATTTTTATTAGCATATGTTTGGTTTATTAGATTAAAATGAGATATACAAGATACGATATAAAATATGTATTTGGTTTAAACTAAATAAATTGAAATAAAATTTTATTATTGGTACTTGTTATTATAAAGTGTGATTCAACTTAGGAAGAATATATGACAAAAATGTTATTCACAATACACGTGTAAGAAAATAAGAAGAAGGAAAAAAAAAGATGAAGGGCAAAGTAATTGAAAATTACAAAACTTATATACTAATCTTTAAATTTGTGCCTTTTTTCAATGATTCACCATACTAGCGGAAACTGTATATAATTATCTAATGAAAACAAAATGAAGGCAATTAGTAATTAAACTTGAGGAGAAAAATGAAAGAACAGAAAAGTTTTGTGAAAGTTAAAACTCCAAGCAACTTATACAACACATTACTCTTTTGAAAATTTGCAATATCTTGGAAAAATGATTCTTCAAGTAGAGTGATCATTCGCTATCTGACTGAACAAGTTGAAACTCCAAGGGATCTATTAGTTTTTAAAACTTATCAATATCTTGGAAAAAAGAATCTTCAAGTAGGTCGGACCAAATAGAAGGTGGAGCTTCTTCAATATTATTGAATGACTGCTCGTTATCTGGCTGAAAAAGATGATTTGGATGTTTTCTCTCTTCTGACAAGCAAGACGAAATCACCGCTTCTGATGAATTTTCTTTACTTCTCTGATCATTTATGACTGGAGGAGGCGGTGGAGGAGATAAAGAAGGGAGCCATGGAGAAGCCGGTGAAGTTTCTCCTTGGCTCACAACCCTAAACTCAGTGTCTTGAGGTCGAACCCTATCTTTGTTTAAAGAAGTTTGGAAACTACTAGGGGTGTGTAATTCAGGCAAATGGGAAAAAGAGATTGAATCTTGAATTATAGGTTGATCAAGACTTGAAGGAATTTGTTGAACTATATGATTTCCCAAATTATTATTAGTACTTAAGAATTGACTATCTTTTAAAAAATTTAAAAGATCATAAGCTTCCACATTTTGGATACCACTTAAAGTACTCATATTGTTGTGAGGTTGTTGTAGAAGATTTTGCAAGTAATGAAGTCTCATAGCTTGTTCTTCCCATGAGTGATTTTCAATTAGCTCCTTCAAATTTACCAAAGCTATGAGATGTTGCAAGTTATTAAAGATATCAGTTCTAGGTCTATGAGTCATTGGATCATATCCCATTTGTATTAGCTTCTTCTTCAAATGAGTGTTCCAAAAATTCTTGATTTCATTGTCAGTCCGCCCCGGTAGATGAGTTGCAATTGCTGACCACCTTGAATATGATAAAAGAAGAGTTTTACTTTTATAGTCCATAATAAAAATAAAAAATAAAAAAAGACAAAGCCAACTTGTTTATTATATATGATAAAGTAAAATTTTGCACTATCAAATTACCTAAAACATTTTATAGTTAATCGTGGATAACGAATTAGAGTAGTAGAGCTACAAAATAAGACACATTACCTCCTATAACATGTTATTAATATATAGTGATAGTTCATCTTATATATGTTATTGGGAGTTGTTTGGTTTGAGTAAGAGGAAAAATTAACCCCAACATAAAATCTGACATAAGATACTACAATGTTTGGTTGAGATATATAAATAATTATAATCTCAACATAAAATTTTGCATAATAAGATATGCATGAATCCAAAAAACAAAATTCAAAATTTCATGTCATCGTAGTCAAATTTCGAAAAAAAACAAGAAAATAAAAGGAGAAGAAACAAAGAAAGATAATTACTTGTTTCCTAATACAGCATGGAGATTGAGAATTGTTTGTTCCTCTTCTTCAGAAAACTTGCCTCTTTTAATATCTGGTCTAAGATAATTACTCCATCTTAATCTGCAACTCTTTCCACATCTATTAAGACCTACATAATATCAACAAAATAAAATTTTGGAGTAAGTTAAAAGTTATATACATCATCAATCATATCACTTCAAAGAATATTCATAAATAAACCTTTTCAAAATATATGATTTGTAATTTTGAAAATTAAACAATTTATGTGCTACGATAGAATCCAGACCTAACAGTATAAAAATTCTTTACAATCTCAATTTTAAAAAAATCATTGCAATTACAAACATGAAAGATAATTTATTTTTAAACTATTATAACCGAAAAAGTGTTTATGTGAACCCTATGCTACGATTCTTCTTCACTTATATGACAGAATCGATATATCAATTTTGAAAAAGAATCTCAACATGCCGGTGTATACCTAGCTGCTCTATATAGCCATAAGTTAATTACTGGCAAGAGGGCGATCGACCTATCGGACCAGAAGCATATGGGAAAATACCTGCAAGTTTAGGGAGGGCTCTCCAGCTACCATGTCCATGTTTATTGATATGATTGGTGAGTTTTTGATCTTCTTCTGGTGTCCATGGACCTTTCTTTAGACCACTCTCATCACAACAAGGAGACCTTCCCATTTTCTCTCTTTAAACACTTTAATTAATACTTTATAATACAATTCTCTTTGATGATTTGGCTAATTATTAGATGCCTCCTTCAACTCCTACTAAAATAACTACTCAAACCTCATATATATAATACTTATTACTTATGTTGTACAAAACATGACTTATGTGAGAGTTTAATTATTTATTATTTGTTTTCACATTTATGTGTTGGAAGTAGTTGCTTGTCAATTTGCGTACCCCTCAAATCTATGTGTGGTTAATTGGTCAATAATTTTACTGATAATTTTACATGTTGTATCAGTAAAATTACTCATTTCGTCCACTTTTAGTTGTCATGTTGCGCTTTTCGAAAGTTAATTTAACTAATTTTCAAAGTTATATTAATATGATGAAAAAATACATCGTAAAATATTAGTCCAAGTTTTTGTGGACTTTTTTTGTCAAATAAGTGGGACTCAATATGAATAAAAATTTAATAGTGTCATTAGATATTTTTCAGATAAAAAATGTCTAATTCTTTTTTTAAAATTGACTAAAAAAATATGCATAATAATTTGGGACAAAAGAGTATTTGTTTTGTTAAAGATATTGAACTTTACCTATCATACCAAAAAAGTCATAAAACTAATACGATGACACGTTTAATATTATAAATTTCAAAAGCCTTATACCATCTTGAAAACTATTGAAGTATTTATTTTAAATAATATTCAACTTAATTTTGGGGTATTTCTTTTTAAACATTTTAATATTTCTGATTTCTTTTTTAGAGTTGTGGATATTTTGATCCTTACTTGTTAGATTATGTAAACTTTATAGTATTGTTTGTCTCAATTAAAATGTCCTTTCTATGATTATTAATTAACGACAAAAAAATGCTTTTGCTTTTTTCTTGGTTATTCGTATAAGTGTGGTTAATATGATACAATTGAGAAGTTTTTTGAAAAGTTAAAATTTTACTCTCTATTGTATACAGGTCGAAAGTCCAATAAACTATGACTATCGACTTATTGTTTCAAAATTTATCAAAATCAACTTTAAAAATATTGAACCATTTCAAATTAATTTGATATGGTAGCCGTAATCATACCATGAACATCTCTAACTACAACTTTTAAAGATCTTCTCGTTCTTTCTTAAACTTTATGCTCAGTTAAACTATGTTATAATCGTTGCCACTTCCAAATTTTATTTACTATTAAAAGGAATTTAACCTTTCATTTAACCCGGCCCCCTTCTTCACGAAAGTTAGTTAAGGTTTGTTTTTTCTCCTAGAAAGCAACACTCACTTCAATTTTCATCCACATATGATTGCTTCTTCCACAAAGGTTCTTTGTCTGGTAGACCAACTTAGATCACATTTTTTAAGTAAAAAATATTAATAATTAATAAAGTATTAATTTATTAAAAGAAAGCAAAGGGATTAGTTTAAAAGAGGTAGTGATGTCACCTTAAGAGAATTAATTATTTTTCTTAGTAAGGATTTCAACATATTGTGTTACTGTCAGCTAAACAACTTATTTGCTTGCTGGATTGGGTTTTCACCCAATAATGTATCATGTATACTAGGATTTTGTATGACTCTAGTGCCATGTATCTACGTTCATTCCTATGTATACGACGCGTTCAGATATATGTATTTTGGATGTATAAAATCAAAATTAGGTTGACTTATTTCATATATATTGTATTGATCAAGTGGATTCACATGTGGAATACACGACTATCTCGAGATACATGACTATCTCACTCACCTATGGTATATCTCACTCGCCTCTCTCCCTATGTGTCTGTATTTCAGAAATGTATATATGATATTTCAGACAGTGGCGGAGTCAGAAATTTTGTTAAGGGTGACAATGGGGGATTTTATTAAGGGTATCCAAAAATAATAGTGTGTGGCTGTCAAAATAAAATAAAAAAATATTGTGTTATTTTGGGTTCGAATCTGAAACTCCTTCATTCAAATGGACACCCACTGTCATTGTGTCAAAGACATAGTTTTTGTCAAGGGTGTCCAACTTTAAATATATATTATTTAAGTGTAGAATTTGACATATATATACAACGTAATTTTCCGACGTTATAGCTATGCCCCTGATCCCAGATACATTTATCTAGTGTATTCACATGTATGCATTAATTTTCTCGCTCACCTCATTCCTATCTCGCTCACATTTATCCTCTCTCGCTCACCTCCTTCCTATCTCGCTCGTATTTCTCCTCTCTCGCTCACCTCTCTATGCATTTGTATTTCAGAGTGTATCTGATAGCAAAAAATACGCGTGTCTTTGTATATTTGATTTAAAATTTGATATTAAACTATTAATTAGTGAACAATATGTAATTATTTCAAGCTATAGAGAGAATTAATAAATATAATAGGAATATTTGTATAATTAGATAGTTTTTTTTTTTTTAATAATTAATCCAATCCTCATTAACTTTGACAGAGAGCTACATTGATCAAGTAACATTGCTTCTTCATCTCAAATTCTATATATCATGGTTTTAAAAGATAATTATTTAAAAAAAAAAATTATGATTGTGATATCCCGACTAAGTTATTTGTCATTTTGAAAATTCAAAATTAAATTAATTAATCATGTCTTTCTTTCCCATTTTATCTTCAATAGTAGTTTTAAATTGTTTTTAAAGACTATAAATATCTCAATAGATTAAATATTTACTGAAGAGAGATTATATCTCAGGACATTAATGAAGAAAAAATAATCAAAAAATCTTTTTAATTACTAATATTTCTTTTAAAACATGTTAAAAAAAATTACGATAGATAATTTGAGAAGTTGAGATAGACAAAATATAGAAAAGAGATAATCTTTAAATGTAGGTGACCTGCTTATTAAACAAGAAGGGTCTCTATTGCTAGATCTCTGGACCTAACCTAGCTAGCTATATGTTTATATTTATAAATATTGCAAGTTTTATGGGTAAAAAATAATTAATCCAACTCTGAGAAAAAGTAAATATAAACCATTTTTCTGTTATTAAATTATTTTTAAATCATGTCCTATTAAGATAGTATATAACTTATCTTGCTTTCAAAATTACAAATTTGATCACTTTTTTTTAATGGATGATTATCTGAAATATCTTTCAAGAAATACATGTTATTCTATATTAAAGAGTATATATTTTTATTTATTTAATTATATTATATGTCCCAACACATTTTTGCAAGGACCAAACATGTGACTTTTTTGCAGCAATCAACATTTAAGCTTGAAACTCCTATTATACGATTAGTGACAAATAAATATAATTTTGTCACTGAAAATTAACTTATCCTACTTAACATCATTATAATTTCATAGTTAATTTTTATTTGCTTTTTTTAGTTAGTGTTACCTTCAAGAGTTAGATAGGTAGGTAGGGAAAACAAAACAACATGAGGACAAATAATTCTTAAGTTCACAATATATATTAAAGACTAAAGAGAATATTAATAAATGGAAAACTAATTATCAGCATTAAACAAGTTAGATTTCTTTCTCTATATGTACTAATATAAATCTTTGTGATAATGATAGTTTTAGACACTAAACTAGAAAAATGTTAGGTAATATATATATAATGAACTATCAAAGTCTACATAATTATTTAATTTGTTTAAGGAAAGCAAATTAAATCACAGTTAATTAATTTTGTAGCACATAAATGATGTACACGTACTAAGTTTGAAAATAAACAGATAATTACTTGTAATACACGTGAAACGTATATTCTTAGTAATAGTACAAAGTTTGATGCCTTTTGTATTGATATTATCAACTTAATCAAAAAATAGTCCAACAACTTTGGTTGAAACCAATAATTAATAAAATAAAGTGGGGTCAATATCTTTATATTTATATGCTATAGTAATTTCATTAATTGTAAGAATAAAATGTTTTTTTTCCATGTATTTATAATGATGAATATAAGATTTCCTTCAAATTATATTTTTAATGATGTTATCTTGAAAAACATTCTTAGAAATGAAAACTCATTCTAGGAGTATTAATTGTAGTATTATATATACTTGAATCGTGTCTTATTTTAATAATTAATGAAGGAGAAACTATATGATTAGACACACTTCAATAATTTACTATTATTATTTATACTTTCAAAATATTACGTATATTACCATTAATTAAGAGTTTCATATCATATATTGAGGAAGATACATTTAGATACATGTATTTTGCTACCAGATACATTAAAATAGGGGGAGAGGCAAGCGAGATTCGTTATGCATCCTAGATACATACGAATAACACTAAATACACACTAGATATATACATGTATTTGTATGTATCTGGTGTGATTCACATGTATACATAGGAGAGTGGTGAGCAAGATGGAAGAGAGGTAAGGGAGGCAAGCAAAATTTGTTATGTATCTTAGATACATGCGAATCCACTTGTGTACAATGTATTTTGAATAAATTACATCTAATTTTGATATAATGTATCCCGAGATACATGTATCTAGATGTATCTAAACATATCTAATGCACTAAAATTTGGTAAGATACGTAATATCGCAAACTAGAGCATATCTGAATAAGTACCTTCTAAACTAATGGAATTTATGTAAGTTTTCGTATTAATAATGTTGGAATACTATCTTTAATTTGTTCGTTTTTTTCGTTTCTTTACTCTTCCCTAACAGAGTTGACCCAACAACTTCCAAAGAGTATAAAGGCACTACAACATCCTTCATCAAGGGTGTAAATGATATTTTTTTTGGAAATAATGTGTAAATATAATAGGTTGACATCACTTTAAAACAATACAAAGTAATTAAATACTAATTTCTACGAGAATTAAAACTTTAACCATCACAATCTTAGCGTAATTAAACTTACTGACAAATAAATTGTGATAATAGTCTGACACTGCTTGTTTAAAATTATTTATGGAGAAATTGTATTATATAACTTTAATTTATGTCCTTTGGGATGGCTCAGTTGGTTGGAGGGTGGTTATCCACACGGATGACCCGGGATCGATTCCCTCCTCAATGCCTTTTGAGTCGAGCCTGTCGCATAGAGCTTGCCTAGTGCGGTTTACATCTCCTATGTGGTTTGCAGACTATTACACAGTGGGGGTTTACCCAGTGCGCACAAAGTGCTCACCCGAAGGGCAAAGGTTATAGCGATTTCGGGTTATCCCGGAGTTCAAAAAAAAAAAATCTTTAATTTCTAGTTAGATATTGCAATTTGCAACCATTTAATTCCAAATATAGTATACTAGCTCCATAAAATCTCTTTCATTTTCACGATGCAATACAAGATCCAAGTTGGGGTCCAAAAACAGTGTGATTTATTTTCCATGTTAATATCTACTCTTCTCCAGATTTTAGTATTAGCTAGTAGTCAGTCACATATATAGTATTTTATTCTTAAAAATTTACTTACATGTTGTGTCATTTGCTCTGAATATCTTGCTTTTCTAGTATTATTTTTCTTTCAATCCTGCTTTGATTATACTTTTTTTTTTTAGCCGAGAGTCTATCGAAAACAAACTATCTACCTCACACTTAACTTGTGAGAGCTTTTTTGTTTTTAACATTCAAACTAAGAACACTTTAGAAGAATCAAATCAGTTTTAAGGCATTGTATATGAAACTTCATAGTGGCCCATATGTACCCAATTATTCAATAAGGCCCAATAATAGCCCAATTTGCATATACATGGGTTTTCTTTGTGTCATTCGAACAAATGTCCCAATTTTGAGGTGGTCTTTAATTTTTCCCCGTCAAATTTGTGATCTTTATTAAAATTTGTTGTCCAAGGGATACTTAACTATGACGTAAATTCACTAGGCAGACATTTTTACAGAATCTTTGCTTTGGAGCATAAGTTCAGTGTCATTTAATTAGCAAGGTGAACTTTTACCCTTGATATTAAAAATATAAAATTGTAAGGCATAAGTTTAGTGGCACAAGTTATGCCGCGAGACATAAGTTCGAAGTTCGATGACACAAGTTATGCCCAATGGTATAAGTTCAATGACACAAGTTGTCACTGGATATTAGTCAAGTTCATATTGAAGTCTCAGGTTCGAGTCATAAGAAAGGAATCATATTTGGTAGAGAGTGATTTACCGCAAATCCGAAATAGTCAAAAAAAAGAATTTTTAAAAATAGAATCCGACCTGCCGGATTCGAACCAGCGACCTAAGGATTTCAGCAACAACTACAGTCCTCCGCTCTACCAACTGAGCTAAGGTCGGTTTGACAGAAGTTTCAGTCATATTAAATATAAACTAAATGGAACTCATAGGTTATATACAAAACATGTTATATTTTTTTGTTACTTAATCTATATATATTTGTGAATCTAGTCTAGGCAGTAGAAAAGTGAGGTAGCACTTATCATAGGCTAGAAATTATTTTATCCTTTTTTTTCTGTAAAATAGTTGCTGAAAAATTCATTTTATAACCCACATCTTTTTTATTTTCATGGCCTATTTCTTAATAATCTCAATAACGTAACTCACATATCTTTCATTTTCATAACCTTCAAATGTTAAATTTGTAAAATTATAATAATTTATTGTGTTTCCTCTATGTATACCTATATTATAAATAGAAGATAGTAAAGCAAAGACAACGCTCATTATTGATCACATTGTTATAGTTTGTTGGTAGAATTCGTTTGAGATGGATATAATTTCATCCTAATTATAGAGCATTTTAATAATATTGATGTGGAAGCTATGACCTAGATCGATTATTGATATTTTACTTTTCTATTGCACCTAACTTTCCTTTTATCTTATATAATAAAAATTTGGGAAAATACATTAAAAAAAAAAAAAAAAAAACTGAACTTGGCAGAAAAACTTATTTTAGTACTTAAACTATACGGGTGTTTATATACCCCCTTAACATATTTGATGTGAATTATTTTCAACCCTCCGAACACCAGCTCAGTTGAAGGCTGAGCATTGTTACACACGCGTGTTTTCATTGGTCCACGTCGCTAAGGGTTTAAAAAATATCTTACCCATTTTATATAGCACACCCATTCCCAAAATACAACCTGACCATTTCTAAATAAATATCCCTAAATCTCTAAGCCCGATTCTCATTCTCTCAAATCTACAAGACCTAATCTGAAGATTTTTCTTTCGTTAGCGTGAAGGATTTGCTGAGTTTAGGGTTTTCGTGAAGAAACAAAGTTATCGGGTTAGTAATCTTCGTTTAGATGATTGTAGCATTTGATCGAGTTTAGGGTTTTCGTAAAACTTAGTTTTTTTTTATCTTTTCAGTTTGACGATGGATTGTGTACGTTACCTTAAGGTTTCACCATGGTGGAAAACTACAACAAAAACCTCGTATTAAGTATGAAACAGGTATTATCACGGATTGTTTTGATGTAGATATTGATAAATTGTCCTATTTTGAATTTGTTGATATAGTTAAAGAAATTGGCTATAACTGTTTTGCTTGTGTTGTTTATATTAAACCACCTAAATGTCGACATGTTGTTGAAGTTAAAAGTGATAGGGATATTATGGGTATTGTACCTCAGTTAAAAAATAAAGATATTATTGAATTTTATGTGACTCATTTAGTTGAAGAAGTTGTTGTCCCCCCCCCCCCCCCGAAATTGGATATCTAAATGATGTGGGTGGGGAATCTAATGCTACTTTTGATAAGGAATTTAGTCAAACTTTTGAGGGTAGTGAAGGTTTAGGGTTTGAAGAGGCTGCACAACCTGAAGAACCTATTGTGGAAGAAGATTTGGGTGAAGTTTTGGGTAGGACCTCTGCTAGTGCTGGAGAGGACTTGGGTAGGGCTTCTATTAGTGTTGGAGGAGATTTGGGTGGTACTTCTTCTGTTGCTGCTGCATTTGATATTTCAGAAGTTGGGTCTGATTGGAAAAGTGAAATCGAATAAAGTGATGATTCAAACAATGCAGATTTGTCTGATGAATGAGAAGATAAGTATGGTAGTGATGTTCATAAGGAGGTTATAAATCTTAGGAAAGAGAAAAGGGTTGCTAAAATAAAAAAGAAAAGGACCCTAGATATGAAGGAGTTGATTTAGGAAAAAAAGTAGTTGATTTGGGATATGATGAATATTTATCCAATAAACAAACTACTTTTGAGGGTAAGATAGTTGGAGATGAGCCCTACTTTAATTCAGATGAAGCTGTTAGTTTTGAAATAGATATTGATGAAGATGTTAATGAGGAAAATGAGGTTGAACAACCTGTAAGAAGATAAAGAAAAGCAAGAAGAGAAAAATGAAATAAAAAGAAAGTTGTCTTTGATCCTACCTGTGAGTTAATAGTTTGGGAGACTGGTTTTGCTTTTGAAAGTGTTAAGCAGTTTAGAGAAGCTATTACTAGATATGCAGTTCAAGAACATGTTGAATTAGATAAATATGTTAATGATGTAACTAGGGTGAGGGTAAAGTGTACAACTGGTTGTCCATGGTTGTTGTTTGGAAGTATTGATTCAAGAACAAGAGATTTTGTGGTGAAGAATTATAATCCAGTACATAAATGCAATGGCACAACTAAAAATAAATTGGTGAATTCAAAGTACTTATCAGAAAGGTACAAGGACATAATTATTGCTGAGCTTGGCATTAGAGTTTTTCAATTTCAAATTTTAGTGAAGAAAGAGTTGAATGTGTATGTGGGGAGGATTGTAGCAAGAAAAGCTAGAAACATTGTGTTGAACAAATTATGGGTGATCATGTGGAGGAGTTTAAAAGAATTTTAGATTATAGAAATGAGCTCCTAAGGACTAATCCGTGCAGCACATGTGTGGCGAGACTTAGTGAAGAAACTTTTGAAGGTGGCAGAAAAATGTTTCAATCATTTTGCATATGCTTTGATGCTTTAAAGAAGGCATTCACAGCTGGAGCTAGAAGATGTATAGGATTTGATGGTTGCTTCTTGAAAGGTGTTTGTAGAGGTCAATTACTTGTGGTTGTTTATAAGAATGGGATCAACCAAATGCTATCACTAACATGGGCAGTTGTTGAGGTTGAAAACACGTTCACTTGAAAATGGTTTATCAAGCTTGTAAGACATGATCTTGAGCTAGGAGATAGAACAGAATTGACAACCATTACTGATATGCAGAAGGTATTTTTATTTTCTTTTTCATTTATTCATTTATTTTATTTTTTATTTATTTATTAAGTTAAATCTCATGTTATTTTAAATATTGTTAAAGGGCCTTGACAAAGCTATTCAAGATCTTCTGCCAAATGCAGAACAAAGAATGTGTGCAAGGCATGTTCTAGCCAACTGGTCTAAGAATTGGAAAGACATGAAATAAGAAACTGTTTTTGGAGATGTGTCAAATCTACATATGAACAATAATTGACAAGAAATTTGGATCATATGGAAAAGTTAGGAACTGGAATATGTGATGACTTGTTGTGGTACAATATAGAGAGGTGGTCTAAATTATACTTTAAGTTTTTTAGTTGCTGTGATAGTGTTGACAACAACATGGTTGCAAGCTTTAATTCATGGATTTTGGGGACAAGACACAAAACTATCATCACAATGCTTGAAGAAATAAGGATCAAAGTGATGAGAAGAATAGGACAATTGAGGGAGTTCTGTAATACTTGGATAACAGACATATCTCCAATGGCCCTAAAGGTATTGACAGAGAACACAACAAAGTCAATGAAGTGTAACCTTGAATGAAATGGTGAATATGATTTTGAGGTTAAAGACAGTTGGGGTAACACATTTGTTGTGAATCTAGGCAATCAAATATGTACTTGTAGATCTTGGATGCTAAGAGGTATACCTTGTTGCCATGTTATAGTTGCATTTCATTTTAGAAAATTGGAGCCCATTAACTATGTTGCACATTGGTATAGCAAGGAAACTTATCTCAAGGTCTATAGTCACTACATTCAACTAGTTACTAACATGGAAATGTAGCCACAGTCGACCAACCCTTCTGCTATACCACATGTTATAAAAACACTACTAGAAAGGCCTAGAAAATGTAGGAGAAAGGTGCAGAATGAAAAAAAAATACAAAAATTGTCCAAAAGAGGTGTTAAGATGACATGCAGTCTTTGTCATGCAAAGGGTCATAATAAGAGGGGTTGTCATTTAAATAATCAAGCTAATGCAGGCAAAGGAAGAGAAAGAGAGACTAGTTCAACAAGGTAAAGTGTTGGTTCTTCTACAGCACCAATTGAATCACAATCAAGCACAAAGAGATGAAAAGGTCGACCAAGAGGTTCTACAAAACAGGTAATGTTTATAGTAATTCATTTAGTTGTTAATTTACATCTTAATCCACTTTAATATTTTTGTTGATCAACTTATGTTTTAGGCTAGTGTTACTGGAAGGGGAAGAGGAACTACAACTGGTAATGTAACAGGGATTGGTGTTGCTGCTGATGGTTCTGGTGCCACTGGAAGGGGAAGATGAACTGGAACTAATTTAGCTGGAAGGGGAAGATGAACTGGAACTAGTGTAGTTGGAAGGGGAAGAGAAACTGGTGTAGCTGCTACTGCTATTGATGTTCCCGGTGCTACTGGAGGAGGGAAGAAGCCAATAATGGTTGGAATGGGGATACTACATACACAGAGTGATTTTACAATCCACAATGTAAGTTGTCTTAATTATTTACACACTTTTCAATTTTAACTTATGAAGCATCTAAGACAACATATTTTTGTGAATCTAGCCCGAAATGCCTATGAACTCTTCAATAGTGACTGAAAATCTAGGGGATCATAAATCAAGATCAGGCTTAGAATGGGAAGGAAAGGCTACTGTAACTCAACAAGGTCTTCAAGAGATGAGAGAAAACAAAAGAATGAGAACAAGGTACAATGTTGCTGAAGTTTGATATGGAGACTATTTTAGTTTGATATTTTAGCTGTTTTTGGAACAATTATGCAGTTGTGACTATTTTAGTTTGATATTTTAGTTGTTTTTGGAATAATTACGCAGCTCTGACTGCATTAGTTTGATCTATGTTTGTTTTTGAAATAATTATGCAGTTGTGACTGCATTAGTTTGATATTTTGGCTGTCTCTTTTTGAAATAATTACGCAACTAGTTTTGCATTACTTTTATGTGTACAATTATGCAATTGTGACTGCAATTTAGTGCATGCAGTTCTTCCCTAACAACAATCTTCCTTACAACGATTTTCTGAAACGCACCGGTCTACCTAGCAAGAAACGCAATACAGTCCGTGTTTTCTCGTAACGAGAAAGCAGAGGTCCTGCGCAGCCAGCTGATCTTCACTCAATCACTATCTTTTATTCACTCGAATCTCAGGTATTCCTCCACTTCTATGAGTTGATTTGATTTCATCTGTGAAGTCGATTAGTTTTTTGTATTGTTCGAGTTATATCTCTTTTTTTAAACTCTTGTTCTGTTAGACTAGCCGCCGATTATTTTCTTAAAGAACATTAAGTTTTGTAGTGTGATATGATCCAAAAATGAAGGGGTCGCCCCTTAATGAATTACGTTGCGTTTCGTTTGAGTGAAGCCGATGAACTATGTAAAATGCCATAGAACTAATGTAAATTACGCATATGGTGCTGCACATTAAAGTTTGAAAGAGTGATAACTTCGTTTGCATCCGAAACTTGGGTTCTTTAAAGCTTCGTTTGCATCCGATGAAAACTTGGACTCTTTAAAGGTTTAAAGGTTGAAAGAACTAATGTAAATGACTTCCTGTGGTGCTGCACATTAAGTTACAGTTTCGTTTAAAGCATTCTTTCATCTTCTTCTAGCTAGTTCTCTGATTTCTCTCTACTTGTATCTCAGCTACGCATCCTCTTTTGCAAGTTTTTTTTTTCTGCTCAAAATTTGAATTGTTGATTGTTTTCTTCCTATAACATAGTGTATAGTGTGTGCCTAAAGAATTGATCATATTTTTACGATGAAATTCATTCGAGCTAATGAAAGATGAAGTATGACATAGAACTTACGTAAATTACCTCTTGTATATGATGTACATAGTAGGTAGAAACAACGATAGTTTCATTTAGGTTTCAAAACTTGGAAAACTCGAGATTTTCAAGAAGATATGTTCTAGCAAAGCACCATCATATTACTTTCCATTCTTGTAAAACTGAATCACTAGTTGTTATCTATTTGTTCAAGTTTCACGTAAGCCTCCTCCTCTTTTGGGACCTCGATTTTTCTTCTTCCATATATTTGATTTGTTTGAGTTACACTACTTGTTTGATTTCATATGTGAAGTCAGTTTGTTGTTTGTATTGTTCCAGTTATATCTTTTCTTTTTTGAACTTTTGTTCTATTAGGCTAGCTGCTGATCATTTTCTTAAAGAACATTATGTTTTGTAGTGTGATATAATCCCAAAATAAAGAGGATCAGTCCTTAAAGAATTAAGTTACTGTTTTTTTGAGTCTGAAGTTGATGAACTATGTCAAAAGCAATAGAACTAATATAAATGACTTCCTGTGGTCTTGCACACATTAAAGGTTGAAAGAGTGATAGCTTTGTTTGCATCTGAAACATTGATTCTTTAGAGCTTCATTTGCATCACGAAACTTGGATTCTTTAAAGCTTCGTTTGCATCGATGATGAAACTTGGACTCTTTAAAGGTTGAAAGATGAAAGAACTAATGTAAATGACTTCCCTGTGGTGCTGCACATTAAGTTACATTTTCATTTAAAGCATTCTTTCATCTTTTTCTATCTCGGTTCTCTCGATTTTCGTCTACTTGTATCTCGGCTATGCATCCTCTTTTCCTAGTTTTTTTTCTACTAAAAATTTGAATTGCTCATCGTTTTCTTCTTATAGCATAATGTATAGTGTGTGTCTAAAGAATCGATCATATTTTTACGATGAAATTCACTCGAGTGATGAAAGATGAAGTATGACATAGAACTTATGCAAATTACCTCTTGTATATGGTGTACATAGTAGGTAGAAATAATGATAGTTTCATATAGGATTCAAAACTTGGAAAACTCGAGATTTTCAAGAAGATATGTTCTAGCGGTAGCACACCACATTTTTTCCATTCTTGTAAAAAATTTGAATCACTAGTTCTTCTCGATTTGTTCATGTTTATGTAAGCCTTTTCTTTTGGGACCCGATTTTTCTTCTTCTCTATATTTGATTTTTTCGAGTTACACTACTTGTTGATTTCATCTGTGAAGTCGGTTTGTTGTTTGTATTGTTCGAGTTATATCTCTTCTTTTTTGAACTTTTGTTCTGTTAGGCTAGTTTCTTGATCATTTTCTTAAAGAACATTAAGTTTTGTAGTGTGATATGATCCAAAAAAGAAGGGGATCAAGTCCTTAAATAATTAAGGATGCGTTTCGTTTGGGCTTTGAAGTTGATGAACTATGTCAAAAGCAATAGAACTAATATAAATGACTTCCGTGGTGCTGCACATTAAAGGTTGAAAAGAGTGATAGCTTCATTTGCATATGAAACTTTGATTCTTTAAAACTTCGTTTGCATCCGATGAAACTTGAATTCTTTAAAGGTTGAAACAACTAATGTAAATGACTTCTTGTGGTGCTGCACATTAAGTTAAAGTGTGTGGCATGATAAGATCCCAAAACGAAGTTGATCAATCCTAAGAGAAACAAACGTTCCTATAGAAACAAAACAGGTGAACTACTCTTAAATAGAGGCACTCACAAGGTTATGCATTAAGACAATGTTCGGAGAGAAGATATAGGAATTTTTATTTGACTCAAGAAATCTATTCGGAATTACAAGTGAACGAATGCTTACCTTTTAATACTAACAAAGCACGCTGTAAAGTGTCTTCGTTATTAAACCGAACCAAATATATAGGCACGTGCAACTAATTCTTAAAAAGATTTCTATCTAACTAAAATAAATTAGTAATTGCAAAAGGCACCATTGAATTATTTTCTACTGTAAATGGATCATATTTTAGTGTTGTGTGTGTGTCTAAGGAATCGATTGTATTTTCTTACAATAAAATTAACTCGAACTCACAAAAGATGTATGAAGCAACATAATTGATACAAATTACCTCATGTGGTGCTGTACATAGAAGGTAGAAATAGTGATAATTCCATTTGAGTTTCAAACTTACCAAACTTGATATCTTTCAAGAGATACATTCTTATAGTTGCACCATATATTCGGGCATTCCTATCAAACTCAATCACAACAAATTTATCAAAAAGTTATAAAAACATATTGTAATTAACTTTTAGAAGGTTAAAGATGCAACTGACTTCTTACGGTTATACTTCATGTGATTCCATATATAGAAGGTAGATACAATGACACTTCTCTTTGGGTCCTTGAGAAAGAGAACACGGAAACCAAATCCCCTTGTTCTACTCATCAAGTTATGCAAGTCTCCCAAACAACTGAAACATGTATGACAATTTACAAATCCATTCACTATCAATCTCCAAGGCACCTGGGAAAAATAATTCATGATTGTAATATGTGTCCATTGGGAGTACCATCGTGGAGGGACATTAAGCAACAAAAGTTGGATCACATGTGGGCAACTATTGAGGTACATTTACGAATTACATCATCATTATGTTTATATTCAGCTTTTTTGTGCTCTGTTAATTATTACATGAATCTAATCAACTAACCAAAAAGATAAAAAGAAGGATATCTACTAAGAAGATACACTGGTGTAACTACCATCCGGTGTTTAACTTGATGAATCAGAACTTACTATTCTTATATTTCCAATATTAACCATTGTTGCACATATTTTTCTTTCTCAATTTTATACATAGCTTTTGTATAGTTGACGCACAATATTCACTCTCCTTTTGTAGGATAAATTTGAGAGTGTTGACTTCAATGATCATCGTGATCATATATTTGGATGGATGAATGAGTTATGGAACAAATGGAGAGGATACTTGCATGCTACTTATGTGAAGAATAAGCCAATTGTTCAGGCTCTTAATAATATTCCAAAGGGAGTAGAAAAGAAGGAATGAGAGTGGTTAGTTAAGGAACATTTTTCTTCCGAAAGTTTCCGGTATACCTAGAGATCTAATAGCCTATATATTTCAAGTATCCATTTTGTAACTCATCGTGATATTTAGATGTGAAACTATCTCTAAACTTGGTAATATTTCTTAGATATGCCTTTTTAACGTACCAATACGGGCGAGGAGCAATAGAAATGCAAAAAATTGAGCTATGTTAAGATGTTTCATCACATTGGTAGTAAGCCTATTAGAGAGATTATTTATCGGCAGAGTATTATCGAAAAATAATTTTCCTAAATAAATTTTTAAGAAGTTCTATTTGCATTCGTTTAAGCATTTAGTGTATAGCTAAACTCTTAGATGATTGATCGTGTTTAAAGGAATTTCTTCACTTCGAGGTTCTTTGTTGGTGAATTTTTTTTTCTCTTAGTCGGTGGTGGCTGTTTGATCACCTATATAAGTTAGTTTTGTTTAGTGAGTTTTATCACTTTTGTCAGCAGGACAAAAATCTCAGGACCAACTCCCTTCTTGCATAAGTTAGGTTGATTCTTCCTAACATTTAACAAGAAGTGGATGAGACATTCAATAATTCTATATATGAATCTTTATACATAAGTGGGATAGTGCTGATTTTGTTGATAAAACAGAGTTGTTTTATACATATGTTTCGAGATATTTTCATGTTTGTGTCGTTTCTTTCTAGACAGAAATTGGAAACCGATTTGCATTGAGTTTTAGCCGTTTAGCAGCCTACAACCGTAGTAATAGCTACCACATTTGAAATGCTTCAGTTGTTCCGAGTTATTTTAATGTTTGCGTCGTTTCTTCTCTAGACAAAAATTGAAAACCGATACGCATTCAGGTTTTAGCCTTTTAGATGTCTTGGAAATTGTTGCTTCTTGTGTGCTAGCGTATATAAGTTATAGAACCATTATACTCGACCATATCTGTAATCTCTCGACTCATATATACACTCAACCATATATAAGTTCTCGCTTTGTCCACTAAGAATAAGAATACAAGATATAAATGGCGGGAAAGAAGTAACAACGCATTGTAGTCTCACAAGAACAACATCCTAGCCATATACAAAATGTCTCGCCCCCTATAAGACTTATCCTTCATGAATAGGCCTTTATCGATGCAAGAAGAACTTTGACATCACTCTCGGGGTTATTAAGATAATTTTTTTATATCTTTTGTTGTTGTACATCATATTTTCCATCCATATACAGAATCTCTCGGCATAAAGTCCAAAGAAAACAGAGATTTGAGTTGCACCTTGATCTGGTTTAAAGGATCAAGTAACTAGCTAAACCTTGTATCATTAGAATTGCTTAACAGATCATTGCCTTCTTTATCTCTATTTTTTAATTTTCTATACGTACAATTGCGAGCACACAGTTTGAGATTGTTTGGCTTCTACAAGGATTAATGATGAGAAGAAAAAGTGATAACTTGTTTGTTTCCCCCGCTACAATAATAACTGTTGGTTTATAGCTGAAACAATGATATACATCATGCTTGTTTAGTTACTCCGCAACAACTTCTTTCCTCTAAAACCTAATATAAATCTTCTTGGTGGAGAATTTCTCCATTTGTGCTAGCTTATGTCACTAAATTTGTGCTTTCGGTATAGATTTGGATTCTTGGTGAATGCATCTCATCAAAGTTTTCTTAATCAAATTTTCTTATGTTGTTGCGTGACTTGTTGATATTCTGGATATCCCTTGGTTAATTTTAGAGTTCTTTTGTGAAGAATGAAGGTCAAGTCAAGATGCAAGTTTAGAAGATGCACACGACCATTATTATTTTGCTAGGAAAGTTGTGCAAGACGTGAAATCATAGTCTAGCTCGGGATATTGTTAATTTGCTAAGCTTTTTTTTGTCAAACAAATATTGAAACTAACACCATGTGATGTTTACCTATTTTTATATTTATATCAGCCTTTTCTATGGAGATTTACCATAGCAATCTTATATTTATTGGTAGAACTTATAATACTTTTGTGAAACGAGGATCCGTAATCAATGGAGGACAATTAGAGACCAAAAATTTTGCTCATCTCTAAAAGTTCATCTAAGACGAGATAGTTTCTTGTCTCTAAAAGTTTCATCTAGGATGAGAAAACTTCTTGCCCCTAGAGGCTCATCTAGGACGAGGTGTTGCTTGTCTCGAAAAACAATCTAGGACGATGTGGTTGCTTGTCAATAAAAAGTAATCTAGGATGGGGTAGTTGATCGTCCCTAAAGAGTAATCTAGGACGAGTTAGTTGCTAGTCTCTAAAGGGTTTAGTGACCAGAAAATGACTAGTTTTTAAGGAAGAAAATCATCTATTTGGGACGAGATATGTAGTCTTTAAAAGTACTTTGGTGACCAGCTTTGATTCCGTCCCTAAACACATTTAGCGACCAGTTAATGGTACCCGTCCCAATTAACCTTTAGCGAAGAAGCATTTTAGGACGGGTGGCGACCAGCCTTTTCCCGTCTCAAAAGACAATTTGGGACCGGATTTGGACATTCTAGGACCATATTTCCCTTCCTTAGAAACTGTTTTTCTTGTAGTGGTTGTAAATAAAACACAAACGAAATACACAAACCAGCAAATTACATTAAGAGAATAAGAAGAACACACAGTTCATTACAAAAGAGTCTTGCACCTAATTGATTACAACATAAATAGTGCTACACTACACAAACATTGATCTCACTACATCAAGAGATTAAGGTAACTTCATTGAACCTTTCTTCATATACATCACCTAGAACCAATAGCTTATAGTTATAACCACAACACAACAACAAGCTACAACAAAAAATAGCACATTCTGCCATGTTCTTCTCCATTTATTCTGCATTACTTTCATCTTCTCAACCTCTTCTTGCAACATTTTCAATTTCATACCTAGACAATCATCATCTTGTTTGAAATCTCCCGGGTTAGCTTGTCAACTTCTTCAGTAACCTCAATCAATTCAAATGCAGTGGCTGAGGTTTGAGATGATTCTACTATATTCTCAAGCTCACCCAATTTCTGTATTAATTTAAGAATCACAAATTTTGACTTAAGATCAATATTTTCTTTATCCTTCCAACATCAAAAATTGCAAGATCTAGGACCCTTAAATAATGAAAAAGGATGAAGGAATTAGTGGTTAATCAAATTCTTAGTCGGCTAAAAAAAATTAAACAAAAGCGATCTTTACCCCATAATAAGAACATGACCAATATCTTCTACCGGAGTTATTTGAAATCCAAGATGTTTTCAAGTGGACCACAAGTCCATGATTACAATAAACTTTTTTCTTCGTAGTATAATCATCTTCTTCCATACAAAAATTTGTCAAATTAATTGATCGCATTGTGTGCTACAATTTTGTGCAAGAAGTACGAGAATCTGGAAAAAACAGATAATAAGAAAAGGGGAGGAAAGAAAAATTAGATTAATAGATGAAGAAGAATAGGTTTGAATCTTACATTTTGAAGAACAATTATTCCTTCAAAGATTCAACTTTTAGGTTTGAAGAGCTAAGATTTGAGAAAAATCAAGAAAAAAATAATGAATTAGGTCACCATTTTTGGGTGATTGGGTTGGTGAGGGTGAAGAGGAAATTAGGGTTCTTTAAAAGTGAAGATGGATCTTCAAATACGTAATGGGTCGGATATTACCGTTGGAGGGTCAAAATTTATTTTTAAAAAAAGTTAAAAGATGAATTACGCGTCGTTCCAAGCTGTATCAACACGCGCACGAGGCTGGTGTTTGGAGGGTTGAAAATAATTCACATCAAATATGTTAAGGGAGGTATATAAACACCCGTGTAGTTTAAGTACTAAAGTAAATTTTTGTGCCAAGTTCAGAGGGATTTTTATGTATTTTCCCTAAAAATTAACCTCATTTCATTTAGTCTTTCGTTTAGTTGGTGGTAGTAAGGGGGAGGGGGTATTGAAATTTTTGCGAGTTAAATCTCAACCTGGACTGCACTCACTCTTCATTATCATCCTTAATCTCAATTCATTTTTTCCAATGTTGGTCCTCCATCTTATATTGTTCATGTTTTAGACGTCCAGTTTGAAGATGTTGAAGTCCTACATAGTTTGTGGCATGGGAACATAGATTTTTTATATGATTTTCGACAATCTTCTCTTAATAAGCTAGTTTTGGATTGAGTTAATTTCAAAATTCATTTCTTTCATCATGAATTTCATGTTGATATTGTTCACACTCCAAATGTCTAGTCCTAATCACCATGAGGTGAGTATGGAAGACTCCCATATATACTAGATTTAAAAAAAAGAACATCTTGAACAATCTTCCGCTCAATGACTGAGTTAAACTCTTTATGCATGAAGAACCAATCAAAATGGCTACTACCAGGGGCGAAGCCACCTTGTGGTCAAGGGATTCATTCGAACAATATTCCTCAGCGGAAAAAATTATATTAGTTATACATGATAAAAATATTTTTTAAGGTCCATCTAATAAATGTTGAACCTTATTTACCTAGTTCATGTGTCTACTTCTTCCGATTTTTTAATACTCTTAATAAAAATTTTAATTTCGTCACTGACTAGCCAGTATGATCTTATGGACACAGGTGAAGGACTGAAATCTGATGAGACATTACAACAACAATACTTTTTTGCTTGTCCTCTTCTCTTCTGCTTCTATTATACTCAACTTTTTTATTTTTCCTCTGATACACTACCATAAAATCTTTTGCTTACTTACATGATACTGACTATTTTAACCTCACATTTGTCTTTTTCATGAGGGTATTCTTGGTAATTAACACATGCATGGGGTCTGTTTTTACAAGATTTGAAAAAGGTCAGGAAAATCCCAAGAGGATAAGAAAAAGACTGTCCAACAAAGGAAAAAAAATCATCGAAATAATATCAGAAATCATACTTGTGGTTGCCATGCATGACAGTAGGAATTATTGTGCTCATAATGTGCCTGTCACTGAAACAAATTCAAAGAAAATAAGAAAAAGATTTCTTATTATATTCAACAAAACGTATCCAGTGTAATTTCACAAATAGAATAAAAAAGAGTAGTACGTATGCGGTTTCATTTTTATCTTGTGAAGGTACAGATTCTCGATTGAAGTATAACATATCAAAATAGTTGTCAATATATTAACATTGTCTAAATTGGTTTAGAGTCTCAAATTTAGTTGATTAATAATAGTATAACAAGTATCTCTGTCATTTTCAATTTTGCCTATCTTACTTTTCTTTTTAATTTGTTTATACAAGAATGTAATTTTACCTTTTTAACAACTCTTTAATTCTACATTTCTACACGACATGTTTAAAGTCACAAAATTAAAAGACATTTTACTATATTCTGCATATTTTAAAATTCAGAACTTTTATTTATTTTGTTAAATTACATGTCAAAGTTAAACCAAACAAACAAATTAAAAGAGATTGGAGTAATTCTTCATGTTTACCCTAATAGTATTACAATTGACAAATAATAGCACTTTTGGTCAAACCTTATTCGAAAAATAGTCAAAATTGCCCCTGAACTATGTGAAATAGATCATTTTGTTAAATCATTCATTGGTTTCATAAAATAAACACTTTTAGTCAAACCTTATTCGGAAAAGGGTCAAAATTGCCCCTGAACTATGCGAAATAGACTATTTTGTTAAATCATTCATTGGTTTCATAAAATAAACTAGTATTGTTGGACATCTTAATTAGTTTAATAAACAACTATTGTTAAAACGAGAGAGTATTCAATGAATTAAAGTTGATTATATGAAAATACTTTAACAAGATCCAAAAATCCAAAACCTACCGCACTACATTTATATCAACACCATACCAATCGATCAGTATTTAATTATCAATATGTACAACCATAGTAAATACTACTTATAACAACCTCATTTAATGTCTTGACTTGACTTGACTTTCTCTAATTTTTACAAATCATTAAAATAAAAAATTACATATTCCACATGTTAATTTAACTCTTTAGTCCTAAATTGAGAATCTCAAAGAACTTTTTCAAGCGTCGATTTGCTCTCTCTATTAACAAAAAAAAGGGCATTTTTATCGCCGTTTCATTGACTCATTTTTAATAAAATTAGATAATTTGGAGCTAGGGATTGTAGAAGTGACCCCCACATCTGCATTTCCATCCAAGTGGCTTGTAATTCGAGTACCTGCTACCTCCCGCACGTGAAAGTGATGATTCTGCCGTGCTGTGGTCCATGGACCTAGCTTGGGTTCGAGCCACATTGCCACTTGGTTCGACACCATTATTACTCGGTAGGCTCGGTACCTGCACTAGTGGCAATTGCATCATTCAACATGACTTATTCCAAAATTTAATGTTAATTATATATACGTAAATCTAAATAAACATTTAATTTGGAACTTAAAAATAAAACTTTAATTAGAACGACAAATCATGATACAAAATCAAATTGTGATAATAATTGAAAAATTCTGCGTACGCTACTGACCTGAATTGCCCTGCATGGATGGCATTGGTTACACTTGTTGTAACAACTCGGTGGCATCGAACCCAATCTTGATTTCTCTTCAACTAAAACATCCTATAAAACTCAAAACCAAAAAAATAAAAACTCAATCAACTATTTTCAACTCGAACCATATATATATGTACAATATTTTTTTAAATATAATATATAATAAATAACATTATATTTTTAAACTAACTAATTCATGATAAGCCTATTTACTTCCTTATAAAATGTCTATGGTTAAAAATCACCGACATATATTCAAAATTCAAATTCTTGGTCATGTACCACATGGACTACTACAAGTACTGGTAGTACTATATATACAAAAAAAAAAGAGATTATAATAGAAGAAATTTAAGAGATAATTACATTTGTAGAGTCTAGGGTTTCATGTTTATAATTAGGGTTTAAGGAATATGAATTAGGAGAGAGTAGTACTAGAAGAATGAGAAATGCAATAACAATTTCTTTGATAGAGACAATTAATGAGGAAAAAAGTGAAGTTATACTCATAGCTTCCATTGTAGCATTTTTCTTAAATTATATATAACTTCACATAAAGAAGAAAGAAAAAAAAGATGAAAAACCCTAATTGCCTCTAGAAGTAGAGAAGAAAAAGAATTTGAGTAGGGAGATGGAGAAATGAAGAATTAAATATGTTGAAAGTTTTTAGCTTTAAAGAGAAGGGAAATTAAGAGGTGTAGAGTGAGGTTTTCAACACTATGTGTTTGTTTTTATTATAGAGGGAAAAAAACAAGATAGTGAAAAGAACAAGACAAGGAAAAGGAGAGGAAGTAATAGGGAAGAAAGAAGGTTTTAATTAATTTGGACCACCTATTTATTTTTTTGTTTCCTTCTCTATCTTTTCTTTGCTGTGTTTTGTATTTATATTGAAGTTCGACTGAATTCGGACGTGTTTTCTAATAAAAGTGACTTTGTATCTAAGAAGACTCAAATCTGATTAAGCTTTTGATTAAGAATAAAAAAATATTTGTCACTCCACCGTAACTTTTGTTGACAGTGTCCTTCTCTATCAACATAATTAGCGACAGTTAAAATTTTATTATAAAATGATAAAAATCTCATACTAAATTTATGAAGCTACAAATTTAAAGAAAATTTAATTAGTTTATATATAAAAAAAAAATTAAAAAAACAAGATTTAATGTTTTCACAAAAATAATTATTTGGGGACCTCAAACACAAACATCATTTGTTTCCGGTGGTCCCGTTGGATATTACTAACAATTTTCTGGTAGTAATAATAAATGTGCATTAAAAACTTAAATATAAACAGTTTTATACACTAGTTTTTGCATTCATTTTTATTTGTTTGTTATATATTAAAATTCCTATCCAATTTTAATTATTTAATACTAAAAATTAGAGTCGTTAGAAAAAACATTTAATGAGACAAAGACACTTTGGCTTTCAGATTTTGCAGAAATAAAAGAAAAAAATGGGCAGTGAAGTTTGACTCTGATTGATTTAATAGATGAGGAGAGAATAGGATCTAAGCCTTACCTTGTGGTTAATATTATTATTTTTTTGTTTCAATTTGTAAGATTAAATAATATTTTATATATTTTTAATATAATACAACAATAATAAAAGATATTATAATATATTTAACATATTTTGAATTTAAGATCATAATATTTAAAAATCGTCATCAATTCTTTTGAGAGGTCATAATTGCTACGAACAAATTAATGATAACGAAGCCAGTGGAATGATCGGCTGGACGAAAGCTAGGACTGTTTCCTTCCACCGTGTTCTTTATTGTGTCGGAGATATAAAGTGATTGCATTGAAAAAAAATGAAAATTGGATTGATTTATTCTATGGTGAAGCATATGAAGCATTCGATCTTCTTTATTGTTTTAAACTTTGTACAAATTTAAATAATACAAATAAATTAAAATAGAGAGTAGTATAGAATACTGACTCCCAAATTTTTAATTCTTTAATGTACAGAATATTTAGTAATAAAACTACAAAATTCAAAGAATATTTTAATATATATAGTTTAGTATCAATTTTGTATCATATCAAACTGTAAAACATTTAAATTGGGATAGAAGAAATTCGGAGTAACGCTTTCAACATAATATATTTTCATATTCGGAGTTTGAATTTGAGACTTATGATTAAAAATGGCTTAATTCAACTAATGCACCACAATCTACGTTGATGAATTGGTATATATATATATATATATGTGGACCATACATTCGTTGGTTGAATGGTTGTTAAATGTAGAAGCATGTGCAAGCATTCAGTCTTTCATGGCCCCAACAAAGTACAGCATGGTTCAAAGGTAGTAAATAATTGAAAGGTACAATAATAAATGAAATTGGGGTTGAGGAGACAATACAATATGATGGTTTCATTTCATTTGCTTTAATTAGGAGTTTGGTTGTTGTTGTTGTTTTTGTGTTTTTTTCTTTTGGAGGGTGGGGGTTGTAGGGGGGGGGGGGGGATTTGATTGTGAAGTGAAAAAAAAGTTTTTGTTTTTAAAGTGAAAAGTATTTTTTGAAAATTATAGAGTTGTTTTTTTACTTTTTGTCAGTAATTTGGAGTGATAGAAACAATTTTACGTTGCTTTTCAAATTTAATTTCATAATTTTATGATCAAATATGTTTTTCGGAGTTGAAATCCAAAAAAAGTAAAATATTTTCATATAATTTAATTATTTATTATTTATTATTCACTCAACATTAGACTCTTATTTGAAATTTGATTAATTTAAATCTACGTCAAAAAATCTCACTTTGAAATAAATTATTCCCTTCTAAGAATGAGTTCATACAAGTACTATTCAAATTTGAAATCTCAAACTATAAAAGTAAAAAAACATTACCACTCCATCAATCATAAGTAAGTTTGATAACACAATGAAAAACCAATATTGAGTGTGTTTTCCCAAAATCAAATCTCCTTGTCAACAAGTGTTGTGGTGGAGTGGTAAGTACTCATTCATCCTTAATCAACAAGTTTTGGATTCGAGCCCCCTTCGGTATGGAGTCGGCTTTGTCAGGAAGCGCTTTATCTCCCAATGTGAGACTTCCCAGCGCGAATTCAAATTTAGTTGGACTTCAATGTGAATACCGGACACCGAATAAAAAAAAAATAAAAATCAAATCTCCTTGAAGTGGATGGCGTTCAACAGACCCCTACCAGAGTATTACTAACCCAAAAATTTATTTTAAAGAGGTATATATGCACATATAGCAATATGAAGAAGCTATACAAAGTACTTCTAAAAAAAATACTCCCTCTGTCCCAATTTATGTGACTTACTTTCCTTTTTAGTCAGTCCCAAAAAGAAAAAATAAGTAACAATTTTTTTTCATAAAGAAATCATGTGTTTTGACTTTTTTTCATAAAGAAATCATGTGTTTTGATTATTATATACTTAATTATTATCTTTAATTATTTAAAATATTGATTCCTCATAGAAGCTCTTGTCGTCAACTACATTAGAAAAGTATTTACTAATAAAAATGCCATAAGTCGAAGAAAATATTTTTTGTTCGAGTTAAAATGGAAGCAATGAAGGGGGTGAGTTCCGTAACCTATGTGAGCCTAACGAGAAGAGAGTTAGTCTTAAAAAGCAAGTCAATTTAAGATCATCTTCAAATTTTATAACAAATTTTAAATTTGGTGTTTTGAGCTTCAACCCACATCAATTTTTACACCGAATTTGGTGTGTGAATAGTGTTACACCAAATTCACACCAATTTACTTTTTAAATATTTTAATATTATTTTATTATACAAACTTTTAATTAAACATTATATAAATTGTATGTTTTAATTAAATCTCTTGTATATTTAATTATTTTTTATGTAATATTTTTATAATATTAATTTTAGATATAAAATTTAGATTTTTTATAAATTAATTTTTCTATATATGACTTTTTTTTTAAATTAAATTTATGGTAATTCTACTATAAATTATAATTGGATATAACTACAATTAACCTTCACAAAAATTAAAAATGCAAACATATAAATTTTTAAACAAATAATACAATATACTTAAAAATAACCAAAAATAACAAACATTCAACAAAATAGTAATTGACATTCACCATGAATTATATATGGTGAATGTTTTAGAAAGAATTTATTTTATGAAATAAGAAATAATAATATAATAATGAAAAAAAAAATATTACTTTTTGGTGTAAAATTTGGTGCAGTGAATTGGTATTGATTACATCAAAAATAATGCTAACATCAAATTTAGTGTAAAATTTGGTATTTGAATTGAAGACGCTCTAAGCAATTATAATATTGGACTATGTGTGTGAACAGTCCATTTAGGTTTTATTGTACTAATACTAATTAGTCAATATTTATTACTTTAAAAAAAATCATTACTAAGGGTACAATAAAAAAATATACTCAATTATATTTTGACTTTTTCAAATGATAAATTATTTTAGATAATTTATTTTTAGTAAAAACGATAAGTGATCCAAAGTGGAGTACTACTAAACTAGGTCTATTACCAAATTGAAATAAGGAAGACCCCTCCCTTGTCCCATTTCATTTAAAAAACTTTGAAAAAATAATTTATTTTTAAAGCAAAAAGTAATATTTTAAAATAAGTGATGTGACCATTAATACAAATAAAAGTTATTTATAAGTATTTGAAATGAAAAAGGTGAAATTTTTTATTATTTTTTAATTCTTAAAAAATTCATTTTTATATGGCTCTACCCTGCCTATTAAGGCTACTAGCCTACTACTAATTTATAGACAGGTCACTCAATTATTGGACATTGGATACTTGAGGCTCACTCAACTCCTCATTCTTCTCTTAAAGTCATTCAACTTTAAATTTTAACTCAAAAGTCACTTAATTATACATTTTTTTCTTAGAAATTCACTCAACTTTAAATTTTAACTCAAAAATAACTCAACTATCTACTCTTTTCTCAGAAAGACACTCAATCTATTTAATTATTTTTTTAATTAAAATTTACTGATTTAATTATTTATATAACAAACCAAAATTTTAAAAAATAAAAAATACCATTTAAACCATTTAGTGATCCAACCACTTAATTTGATCCATTAAAAAATATAATATGACCCATTTTATTTTACCCTTAATCCTAAATTATTCCCTCTCTTTCTCCTCTCCTCTGCTCCTCTACATTTTTCTTTTTCGTTCTCCATTGTTGGAGCAAAGGAGAGGAGAAAGAGAGGGAATAATTTAGGATTAAGGGCAAAATAAAATGGGTCATATTATATTTTTTAATGGGTCGGGTTAGGTGGGTGGATCATTAAATGATTTAAATGGTATTTTTTAATTTTTTAAAATTTTGGTTTGTTATATAAACAATTTATATCAGCATATTTTAATTTAAAAAATAATTAAATAGATTGAGCGACTTTCTGAGAGAAGAGTAGATAGTTGAGTGACTTTTGAGTTAAAATTCAAAGTTGAGTGACTTTCTAAGAAAGAAGTGCATAGTTGAGTAACTTTTGAGTTAAAATTGAAAGTTGAATGACTTTCTGAGAGAAAAGTGCATAGTTGAATGACCATCTGAGGTATTAACTCTTGGATATTGTTTAACAAAAGTTATCTTCCTTTTTTCTTCTTTTTCACAAAATATTTAAAAGATCATTCTAAATTTACCGTGTTTTCTTCATATTTTTTTAAAACTATCAATAGTCTTAATTATCTAAAAAAAAAAAGATGGTATAAGTCCAATAATAAGCAACCGATCCAAGACAAAATTATAATGTAAAAAAAATAGTTGTAGCAAGATTTTCTTCATTATCGCACTCTCAAAAATGTATCTTTTTGTGCAAATCAAATTTGTCACACAATAAAACAAATCGCCAAAAAGTGAGTCACTCTACCATATTCTATAATAGCATAAGCAAAATAGGAAGTTTTCATGTCTTGCTATTCTATTTTTTAAATTAACACCTTTGATTTATGGCCTTGATTTATTATAGACTACTTGCTATTAGGTAATTTTTTCTTTTATTTAATCCACATGTACGGTGGACCTTCTTTTTTTTTGTTGAGAAGTTATCTACTTGCACAAACATTTCTACTATATTTACTAGTTCTCCTTATAGTTTGAAATAATTATATTTTATATTATTAATTAATAATTTTATATCATATTATAAGTCAGACCTAGATACATATTTTATGCACCTGAATACATGTTTTAGGCTACCAAATACATTGAAATAAGGAGAGAGGACGAGAGAGAACAGGAGGGAGGCGGACGAAACTTGTCAATATATCTGAATCACACCAGATACTAGTATACTAATGTGATTCGCATGTATCTAGGACATAAGATACATAGGAGAATCTCGAGTGAGATAAAAGGGATGTGAGCGAAATTTGTCTATGTATCACAGATACATGTAATTTCATTTGGATACAGTTTATCTAAAAAAAATTACACATAATTTCGACCTGATGTATCATGAGATACATGTATCTAGACGTATTTGAACATATCAAAATCTGATAAGATTTGTAATATTACAAACTAACGTGTATCTAAATAATTAACTCTTAAACTAATAGAATTGGTCCACATAAAATTAACTTTTCAAAACTTAAAATAATCCGACCCGACCCGAACCCATAACCCAAAAAAACCTTCTTTCACTCTCTTTATTTTCATGGTTTTTTTTCTCTAAATACTCTTCTTTTCTTTTTTCTTTTACCAATATGGAATAGTCTTTTAATAGTACATACTACTGTTTTTTACCTTTCTTTTATGGTTGATTCTTTTTAGTACTAAAAATTAAGGCAATGTAGCGTAAGCTATACATAAAGCTATGAAGTGAAAGTTGGGACTTTCTAGATTTGTACTGTTGTTGTGATTTTATACTTCCTATATATTACTCTATCTATATCTATTATCATGAGTCACTCAAAAACATCTTTCATACAGATATTCTCTTTTTTCTCTGTGCCAAACACACAATGTAAAGACTTGTAGAGTAGTGTCATAAGTTATGCTTCGAAGGCTCGTTTGGTATGAGGGATGAGAAATAATTAATTTGAGATTAATTTTAGGATGAGTTTATCTCATATTTGATTGGATTGTAGTATTATTTTTATCTCATGTTGAAGATGAGATAACAATTTTAGGTTTGACTAATTACGGAATAACTTGTTCTCTAATGAAACGAACGTGAAGACATAAATTCAGTGGCTCAAGTTGTGCCCCAAGGCAAGTTATGTCTTTGGGGAATAATTTGGACTACTAAGACTGATGACTTGGGGAATGATTTGTGAAGACATAAATTCAGTGGCTCAAGTTGTGCCCCAAGGCATAAGTTATGTCTTTGGGGCATAATTTGGACTACTAAGACTGATGACTTGGGGAATAATTTGTTCCTTGGGGCTTAGTTTCGTTTGCATTCAAACATAATTGTGTCATACATATAGCTAGCGTTTGGCTATAGATTTCCAAATATTATTTGGGTGAAATTTCACCATGTGTTTGGCCATAGTATTTGTGAAATATATTTCACTTTTTAGAAAAATATGATTTATATCCATAAATTTTAAAAACTATCAAAACTAACCATAAGTTTGTATTACAAGTCAATTGGATCTTCGTTGCAACAAATAACAAGTAGTGTCCATGCCACTAGAGCAATGTGGTAGTTTGGAGTGAGTGCAACAAGCATCATTCCATACATCGTGAAGTAGACAAAGCACATGACTTATGACTTTATTACCTTGAGCCGATTGTTCATCATTTTCATCAACAACCATATCATCACTTTCACATTCACTGAATATTTCATCACTACTTTGGTGTTCACGTAAAAAATTGTTGGGTTTGAGAAGAATGTGAATTGGGAAATGAGAATTGGGAAATGTGGGGGAATACCAAGTGCAGGGAAAATGAAGAGTCATTTGTCCCACATAGGTAGAATAGAGGAAAAGTGTTGTCCTTATATTAGGAAACACTTCCTTTAACTCTTAAAGGGTTAAGTAGAAGGGACCCCCTCGCACCGTCGTCGTCGGCTCGGCTCGGCTACGGCTACGGCTTCGGCTTTGGCTTTATTAATTTCCTTTTTCTTGATATTAATTCGCTGAATTATTTAATTATATATATTAATTAATTGGCAGAATTAATTTGAATTAATTAGTTGGTTTAACGGAATTAACAAATTAATTAAAATTTGCGAAATTATTTCAAACGGAAATAATTTAAATTCAAAAACACGAACAGTCTTCTTCTCTAAAAGACACCATTTCTGAACAGGCATTTTTCGCACCTGTTGAACCCAGGCTATAAATAGAGAGACTTCCTCTCAGTTTTAACCACTGATTTTCTCTCCCTCTGCATTCATATTTTCTTATAAACAAAGTTGAGTCTTTGTGTGATTCGTTGCTACATATTGAGTTCGCTGAAGTTGCAGAAATTTGAGGTACCACTATTTCTGTAATAGGTTAATCCGTTTTATCTTGGGAGGAAGTAATCCATAACCTCAGGTACATTGAGGGGATTAAATTCCTTAAGGACACACAGTGGTTTCTTTGGACTCGGATCGTTCATCTTTTTCTTTTCATCTTTTTGTTTCTGGTTTACTAACTTCAATACAGGAAATACAATCTTAAGGAATTTAATATATTTTTCTGTATTTGAGGTTTTTGGAGATTAAAACCTTTTTGGTTTTCTACTCTGTTTGAACCTTGTACTGATTCGAAGAATATAAAAACTTCATCAGTATATAAGGTTCAATCGGTTAACGACTAAAAGAATATAAAAACTTCATCGTTAAACTAGAAACAAGTTGTATAAAGATTTTGTCTTTATTTGGTAGTATTTTAAATACTGAATTATCTATTTATTTGTGACAAAAAAAATGACAACTGATACAGAACAACAAAATGTTTCTGTTAACAATGGTGCTTCGTCAAGTCGAACACCAGTTGCAACAGCAATGGCTAATTCAGAGAAACCGGGCAAGTTCACCGGTTTAGACTTCAAACGTTGGCAGCAGAAGATGTTCTTCTATCTGACTACTCTCAGTCTACAATGTTTTATTAATGAAGATGTTCATGTGTTAAAAGAATGGACTCCTGACAATGAAATATTTGTTGTGACTGAGGCATGGAAACATTCTGATTTCCTCTGCAAGAATTACATACTTAATGAATTGGAAGATGCTTTATATAACGTATTCAGTGTTTGTAAAACCTCTAAAGAACTTTGGTATGCTCTTGAAAAAAAATACAAAACTGAAGATGCAGGCCTAAAAAAGTTTGTTGCTGCAAATTTTTTGGATTTTAAAATAGTTGACAGCAAGACTGTCATCTCTCAAGTTCAAGAATTACAAGTCATTATGCATGATCTCCTGGCAGAAGGTATGATTAAATTCAATAGTTTTATTGATAAAATTATTGAATGGGTTATTGACTTTAAATTGTCGATTGAAGGTATGGTCATAAACGAGACATTTCAAGTAGCAAAGCAATGATCGGGAACCTGCCTCCTTTGTGGAAAGACTTCAAAAATTATTTGAAACACAAGCGAAAGGAGATGACTCTCGAAGACTTGATTGTTCGTTTAAGGATCGAAGAAGACAACAAGGCTGCTGAAAAGAAGTCACATGGAAATTCAACAATATTAGGGGCAAATCTTGTTGAAGAAGATCCCACAAAGTCAAAGAAAAGAAAGAAATCATCTGGCCCAAAAAGCAATCCTCCTAAGAAGAAATTCAAAGAAAACTGCTTCAACTGTGGAAAAGTTGGTCACAGAGCTACAGAATGTCGTGCTCCCAAGAAGGAAAAGAAGAAAGATCAAGCCAATATGGTTGACACAAATGGGGGTATTGACAACCTATGTGCTATGTTGACTGAATGCAATTTTGTTGAAAATCCCAAGCAATGGTGGCTTGATTCGGGAGCCACTGCACATATTTGTGCTGTTTGAGAAGCCTTTGCAACATATGTCCCTGCTGCACCGGATGAAATCGTATACATGGGAAATTTGGCAACATCAAAGGTTGAAGGCCATGGCAAAGTATTTCTAAAGATGACCTCTGGCAAGGTGGTGACTCTAAACAACGTTTGTCATGTTCCAGAAATGAGGAAGAACTTGGTTTCTGCTGGCCTTATGATCAATAATGGATTTAAGTGTGTTCTTATTTCTGACAAAGTTGTAATTAGTAAGAATGAAGTGTTTTTAGGAAAAGGCTACCTCGATGAGGGTCTTTTCAACTTGAATGTAATTGTTGTTGATAATAATAAAGTTCAAGCTTCTTCTTATTTGGTTGAGTCAAATTGTTTATGGCATGAACGTTTAGGACATGTCAATTATAAAACTTTGCGTAAATTGATCAACTTAAACGTATTGCCTAACTTTGAGTGCAATAAATCAAAATGTCAAGTTTGTGTTGAATCTAAGTATGCTAAGCATTCTTATAAATCTATTAAAAGGAATTCCAGTCCCTTAGAATTAATTCACACTGACATTTGTGATATGAAGTCAACACCAACTCGTGATGGGAAAAAGTATTTTATAACTTTTATTGACGATTGCACTAGATATTACTATGTCTATTTGTTGAATAGTAAGGATGAAGCAATAGATGCATTTAGACAATACAAAACTGAAGTTGAAAATCAGTTAGATAAAAAGATAAAAATGATAAAAAGTGATAGAGGTGGAGAGTATGAATTTCCTTTTGCAGAAATATGTTTGGAAAATGGAATCATACATCAAACTACTGCCCCTTACTCACCTCAATCTAATGGAATTGCGGAGAGGAAAACCGAACTTTGAAGGAAATGATGAATGCCTTACTTATAAGTTCAGGTTTACCACAAAACTTGTGGGGGAAGCTATCCTTACAGCAAATCGAATACTCAATAGAGTACCCCACAGAAAGACACAGTTTATTCCATATGAGAAATGGAAAGGAAGAAAACCCAACTTGGAATACTTCAAAGTGTAGGGGTGTTTAGCCAAAGTTCAAGTTCTTATACCTAAGAGGGTTAAAATAGGACCTAAGACTGTGGATTGTATTTTCATTGGATATGCTACAAATAGTAAAGCATGTCGATTTTTGGTTCATAAATCCGAACATCCGGATATACATGATAATATGATAATTGAATCAGATAATGCTGAATTCTTTGAAAATATTTATCCGTATAAAAGTAGACGTGAGTTGTCTAGTGAAGGGTCTAAACAACCTCGAGAAGAACCAAAGGAGAATGTACCTAATGAAGAGATACTAAGGCGTAGTAAACGTCAAAGGATGTCTACTTCCTTTGGATCTGATTTTGTAACATTTCTTATTGAAAATGAACCGCAAACATTTAAAGAAGCTATGTGTTCTACGGAATCAACCTATTGGAAAGAGGCTGTCAATAGTGAGATTGATTCAATCTTAAATAACCATACCTGGGAATTGTTTGACCTTCCTCCAGGAAACAAACCTTTAGGTTCAAAATGGATCTTCAAAAGAAAAATGAAAGCTGATGGATCTATTGACAAATACAAGGCAAGGCTTGTAATCAAAGGATTTAGACAGAAAGAAGGTCTTGACTACTTTGATACATATTCGCCAGTAACTAGGATTACATCCATTTGGATGTTAATTGCACTAGCTGCGGTATATGGCCTTGAAATTCATCAAATGGATGTAAAAACAGCCTTCTTAAATGGAGATTTGGAGGAAGAAATTTACATGAAACAACCTGAGGGTTTCGTGGTTCCTGGTAAAGAGAAGAAGGTGTGCAGACTTATTAAGTCACTTTATGAACTAAAACAAGCACCTAAACAATGGCATGCAAAGTTTGACCAAACCATGTTGTCAAATGGATTTAAAATTAACGAGTGTGATAAATGTGTTTACATTAAAGACACTCCAAACAAAGTTGTCATTGTATGTTTATATGTGGATGATATGCTAATAATGAGTAATGACATTGCTAACATAAATGCTACTAAACGCATGCTTGCTAGTAAGTTCGAAATGAAAGATATAAGAGTTGCCGATTTGATATTGGGAATTAAGATTCACAAAACTCTTCAAGGTCTAGCATTGTCTCAATCTCATTATATCCAAAAGGTACTTGAAAAATACAAGCACTTAAACTTCAAAAGTGTAAAAACACCAATTGATGTGAACCTTGATCTTGCTAAAAATAAAGGTGAAAGTCAGTCTCAATTGGATTATGCCAGAGTGTTGGGAAGTCTAATGTACATCATGAATTGTACAAAACCAGATATAGCTTGTGTTATAAGTAAATTGAGTCGATACACAAGTAATCCCAACCAAAATCATTGGATGGCAATGAAACGAGTTTTGGGTATCTAGAATATACACAAAACTTTGCTTTGCATTACAATAAATATCCAGCAGTTGTTGAAGGATATAGTGATGCAAATTGAATTACTGGGTCAAATGAAACTAAGTCCACAAGTGGATATGTTTTCACTATCGGTGGAGAAGTAATATCTTGGAAATCATCCAAACAAACATGTATAGCTCGCTCTACAATGGAATCTGAGTTCATAGCCTTAGATAAGGCCGGTGAAGAAGCTGAATGGCTTCGGAATTTCTTAGAAGATATTCCATTTTGGCCCAAACCAATGGCTCATATATGCATACATTGTGATAGTCAAGCTGCAATAGGAAGAGCTGGAAGCGTTATGTACAACGGTAAGTCTCGTCATATACGACGAAGACATAACACCGTTAGACAACTACTCTCTAGTGAAATTATCACAATTGACTATGTAAAGTCAAATGATAATATGTCGGATCCACTTACAAAAGGCCTAACTAGAGAGGGAGTTGAGAGATCATCAACAGGAATGGGACTATGGCCGAGGACAAGTCATCGTGGCGGTAACTCTACCTAGAAGACTCGGAGATCCCAAGATCTAGGTTCAAGGAGATCAAACAAAGTCATTGATGACGGTTCAACATTGTCAAAATAAACTTTAAAAGTCCATTCTCATGATGGGACAATGTTCAGTAACAAGGATAAAGATATTAAGTCTTTTTAATGATTTCTAAGTTTGATACAGGGTATATCAAATGGTGTATCTACGAGTTAACACATTTAAAAATCACCTATGTAAGTGTGAAGTGTAAGCCGCTTCAAGGAGAATCCGATAAGGTCAGTTCTCTACGCACTTATAAACCAAGAAGTGTTCATGGCTGAAACGAACAAAACAATGAGAACCAAAAACAGTTAAAGGGTTGATTGTGTGACTTATGTTGTCTAGGTATACACCAAAGCTCGACGGTTTAAAGATATCAAATCTACCGATTGACCGAGTATATCCGATATATGTTCACTATGGAAAGTTCAAAGGAAAACCTACTTATCCAGATGCAATTAAATCTTACTTACGGATCACACAGTTTTTTAATGCATATGTTTTAAACAATAGACATTCCCCATTCATGTGGGGGATTATTGGGTTTGAGAAGAATGTGAATTGGGAAAAATGGGAAATGTGGGGGAATACCAAGTGCAGGGAAAATGAAGAGTTATTTGTCCCATATAGGTAGAATAGAGGAAAAGTGTTGTCCTTATATTAGGAAACACTTTCTTTAACTCTTAAAGGGTTAAGTAGAAGGGACCCCCTCGCGCCGTCGTCGTCGGCTCGGCACGGCATGGCTTTGGCTTTGGCTTTGGCAAATGATGTGATTGATTGATAATTTTTTAGACAAAATTTATTTATCAATTTCATTAATTAATTTCCTTTTTCTTGATATTAATTCGCCGAATTATTTAATTATATATATTAATTAATTGGCAGAATTAATTTGAATTAATTAGTTGGTTTAACGGAATTAACAAATTAATTAAAATTCGCGGAATTATTTCAAACGAAAATAATTTAAATTCAAAAACGCGAACAGTCTTCTTCTCTAAAAGACACCATTTTTTAACAGGCATTTTTCGCACCTGTTGAACCCAGGCTATAAATAGAGAGACTTCCTCTCAGTTTTAACCACTGATTTTCTCTCCCTCTACATTCATATTTTCTTATAAACAAAGTTGAGTCTTTGTGTGATTCGTTGCTACATATTGAGTTATTTGAAGTTGCGTAAATTTGAGGTACCACTATTCCTGTAATAGGTTAATCCGTTTTATCTTGGGAGGAAGTAATCCATAACCTCGGGTACATTGAGGGGATTAAATTCTTTAAGGACACACAGTGGTTTCTGTGGACTCGGATCGTTCATCTTTTTCTTTTCATCTTTTTGTTTCTGGTTTACTAACTTCAATACAGGAAATACAAAAATAATGTAATACAACGCAAACATCTACTATAGAGGGTGTTTTTGTAAAAGATAAAAGTTTGATGTAAAATTTTAATTTTCAAAAGATCCTAAATAATGAGATTTGGCTCAAATACTAGAAAAAAACTAGTATTTGGGATTTTGGGATATTTACCAAATAATGGCAAATTGTATGGACAAACACTGTTTGCCAAATTTTTCCCCAAATATTATTTGGGAAATCTATGGCCAAACGGGCCCATAATTTGAAGTATAACTTGTGGCTTGGGATTAATTCTTTTGTGGGAGGCATAATTTGTGTCATTGAACTTATACTTTGGACATAAATTGTGTCACTAAACCTATGCCCCGAGGCATAACTTGTGTCACTAAATTGTGTCTTGTGAATTTTGTTTTGCCTTGCAATTTTTTATTTTGTTTTTTGCGTTGTCGGGGATATTTTCAGTCATTTTTTTTTTATATTTGAAATTTTAAGTGATAAAAATTAAAAATCATCAATTTGAAAGACAAAAAATTAAAGACCAATCCAAAATAAGGATATTTGTGTGAATGATCCATAATTATCACAACCAGTCATTCAGTTTAAAGTAGGCCCAAATGATGGCTTAATCAACACTGACTAATAAATAAGGGTAACTTAAAGAAATCTCATTAATTTAGAAGTTAATTACTTAATTTCATACTAGTTTGTAATATTACGAATCTTATCAAATTTTGGACTTCGAATACATATATCTGGCGCGCTCAAATACTTCTAGATACATTTATCTCAGATACATGAGGTTAAAATTAGGTATAATTTATTCAAAATACACAATATCCAAGTGGAATAGCTTGTATTTGACTCTCTTGCTCGTATATCTCCTCTATCGCTTGTCACTCTCTTCTCTCGCTCGCCTCTCTTTTCATAGTTGGTATTTCAGATACACATATTTAGTGTGATTCACATGTATTTGAGGAATATTCACATGTGTATGGGGATCTCGCTCACCTCCTTCCTTTCTCGCTCTCCTCCCTCCTTCTCTCGCTCACCTCTCTATATTTTAGTGTGTCTGGTAGTAAAAATACATGTATCTAGGTATATCTAATTTGAAATTTGATATAAAATAATTAATTAATGAGAAGACAATATGTAATTATTTCAATTACACAAAGAATTAGTAAATATGATAGAAATGTTCGTCTATTTGATAGTTTTTTCATGAATCAAGCCAACACTAGCTTAGTGGACTGTGCTAAGAATTTGTTGGCCCATTGAGCCCAAAATCCACCTCCACACTTTTTAAAAGAGAAAATTTAGTAGTGAAATTTTGCAATATTTTAAAATGTAGTAACATGTTTTAATTGTAATTATATATTAATTGTAATTGAGACGTAAATATTATACTAATACATACATAGAACTTAAAATCATTTTAATAAGCTTTGTTTGGACAGAATGATATTTGGAGAACCTTTTCATTGTTGCAACAGAATTATCCAAGATTAGGAAATTGGCAAGAGTTAAGCAAGACGAAACTAAAACAAAATATTATTAATGAAGCAAAATTTAGAAGAAAGATTCTGATTTCTATAAAGGTGGACGTACGATATTTTCAAAGTTTGATTTTTATAATTTGGTAATCGACACAAGAAAATAGGGATAGATATCAAATATTGAACTTTGAAAATTTTATATATTGACAAAATATGTTCATAATTTATCTAATATTTGACCTGCTAGTTTTTAGATAAACCACGTAAAAATATTAGATCTCCATTCTCAAATCCTAATATTATGAATTTATTGGCATAAATCAATTAAGATATGCAAATCACTCGTTAATATTATCCATATTTATGATCAATAATTCATTAAGGGGTCGTTTGGTGTGAGGGATAAAAATAAATAGTGATGGGATCAAATTTTTGTATCTTGTTTGATTGTCATGTTTGGGATAACTTATCCCACCATTTATATCGTAGTGATAGGATAAGTTATCCCATATACATGGTGAGATAAGTTATCCCAGGATAGCTAACCCCAGGATAACTTGTTTCCAACCAAACGACCCCTAAGGGTAGATATTAGGATCAATACGATTCAATATTTTCAAAATTCAATTCGACAATTCGATAAGCAATACTAAAATTAAATCATCTCTTATATGTAATCAAACTTCAAATCGATAAATTTTAATTCAATTTTCGATGACTTATGTCTGCCCTTAATCATAGATATATAAACAAAAGAACTAGCAGTAATAAGACACTTGATCATATTAGGTAGCAACATTAAATTTTAGTTTGGTTTAGAAATGAAATAACTGTGCATGGAATCATAAATGAGTGCAGCTTTATTTACAGAAACTTCAAAGACACAATTCAGTGCTCACAAGTACTCCATACGTTTTATTTTATTTTCGGGCATGCAATATTTATATTAAAATTTGATTAACTATAGATTTATGTATTACATAACTTATTTTTAAAGGTAACACTTTAGACAAGACACTTTATTCCCACAAATTTAAATTCAAAATTTTTAATTAAGAATTAAACAATTCTGAAACCATCCCAATCAGTACCCATGGTGATTACTCCATATAGTTATTAATAGACTGTTTGAATAAAATAAAATAAAATAAACATTTATAAACACTTATTTTAATCAAAATAACAAATATAAGTCAATTAAGTTCATATGTATTGTCATAATGATAACAAATATATAAATTAAGCAATAATATAAAATTAATTATTTAGATAATGAGGAATTAAATTACTTATACTTTCTTATGATATTTGATGTTAATATGATAAAATTAAGCCTTACAATGCTTAGACAACTTGTAGTACACTTCCTGCCTTAATGAACTATTTCATATGAGACAGGAGTTAAAGCAAGGCCAAGAGGAGGAGAGTAATTTCAGTATATGTAAGTTAAAGTCGAACAACTTATAGTTATCAATTTATTATTTTGTAAAATTTTGTAACTAAATATTAAAATATCAAATCATATCAAATTAAGTTTATATAATATTTTTAAGAATAAAAAAAAATTATAACAACAACAATGACATTGTATCCAATGTAATTCTACAAAGTAGGATGTGGAAGGATAAAGTGTGTACAACCCTTATCATTATTTTAGAGGTAAAAAAACTATTTTCGATAAATAACTCAAGAAAAAGACGGTCCAAAGCAGTATAAAGAAAGAAAAGTTGAAATGTAATTAAAAAAAACTATAAATAATAACCAAATTCAAAAGAAAAGAAACTACAAAAAGTAATACAACAAATAGTAAAATAGAACAAACGAGACACCGCTCAACTATTTAACTAACCTATTATCCTAATTTTTGTTTTATCATAACCTTTTATTTACCATCATATCCTTCGTAAGTGAAAGTTGCATTATGACTTGTCTAATCATCTCTCCTCGATGTTTTTTACGCATGTACTTTCACCGTTCTTGAAATCATTCATAGTCAATCTCTTACGACCCCCATACATCTCCCCTGCACATACTGGAATCACCTTCACATTTCCCTTTTTTTTTTAAGCCCTGTTATCGAATCTTGTTTCTTTTGTCTCTCTTCTTGGTTCTTTCTTCTACCTAACACTAACACCATTTTAACTGAAAACTCACATTCTCTTGCCCCTTCATTTTAGGCGGATAAACCGGTGTAAATTTTACAGATCCAAGAGTACAAATTCTTAGGTAAATACTATTTTTTTTGCTGTTTTTGAGCATTTTTCTCTTTTTTACTGACAGCCTTTCGTTCTTTGTATGCATTTTTTGAGTTTGTGCATGAAGTTGCTGTTTTGTTACATAAGTATTGTGGTTCTTGATTTTGGGGTTCTTCAGATACCTCTGTTTACTGGTGTAAAAAATTGATCTTTTTTCTTTTCAGCTGTACTTTGCAACAGAAATTCTTAGAATTCATTTGCTTTTCTTGAGAATTTTAGATGATTGTTTCTTGATTTAAGTATTTTTCTCAAAAGGGTGTTGGCTGATTTGGGTATTTAACACTCATTGGAATCTCATTGCTTTAGTGTTTTGCTGTGGCAATATTTAAGGTTGATCCTTTTATCTTTTTCTTAACATTTTATTTCTTGTGTAAAGATTGTCTCTTTTTGCTTTTTTGTGGTTTACCAATTTGACGTATTTTGGGAAATCTTGTTTTTTCTGTTATATAGTTATAGAATTCTCTCTCTTTTTATGGCCTTGTGTTTAGTTCATCTTTTTAATATTTGTTGATTTGTGTTTGTGATATCACTAGTCAATTGCTTACATTTTCACTTCTTCTGGATCTTGTTTATCATGTGTTGAAATTATTGCTGTTGATTACCCAAATTTCTGAGCTTTGTGCCTCTTTCAAGCATTGAAGCAATGACGTTTTTGAGATAAAATAGGTTTATTATGATGAAAGAATCTTGTCCTGAATATATCTCATTACTTTTGCAGCAAATCAAGAGCTAAGATGGAGGAGAGTTTTGAGTTTTGTCGATGGGATGAATTGATTCCTGATGCACTTGGGCTAATATTTAGAAACCTTTCACTTCAAGAGGTATTAACTATAGTCCCAAGGGTGTGCAAGTCATGGGGAAAAGCAGCAAAGGGTCCTTATTGTTGGCAAGAGATTGACATTGAGGAATGGAGCAAAAATCGATGCCCTGATAACCTTGATCGGATGCTTCAATTGCTTATTACAAGAAGCTGTGGCTCTCTGCGTACGCTTTGTGTTTCCAGTCTCTCTCGCGACTCAAGCTTCTCATTCATTGCAAACAAGTTAGTACATTATCAGTTTTGATAGTATTTCCATCTCTCAGCTACTGCAGTAGTCTATAGTACATTTAAAGTTGCACATCGTTTTAAGATACTGTACTTAAAGATCAAGTGAGTTAGTATAGAGAGTTTCAGAATGGTTCTTATCCATTTGCATGATGTGAATGAACTTTGAGATTGTTGGTGATTTAGATGGAGTTATGTGAGCTCTTCATCTAGCAGTAAAGACCATGACATTATTTGTCTAATCCCTTCTCTGTTTTGCTTGCAAGTGCCAAATTTCTGCAGATGTTGCGGTTGCCAAAAAGTGAAATAGGTGATTCCGTTGTGGAACAAGTTGTGGGAATGTTCACGAACATTACATTTTTGGATGTAAGCTACTGCTTAAAAATAGGAGCCAGAGCCCTTGAAGCTATAGGGAAGCATTGCAAATGTCTCACTGGTTTGCGTCGAACAATGCATCCCCTTGAGGTTATTTGCAAGCTATACCAAGACGATGAAGCCTTGGCGATATCAAGTACAATGCCAAATCTCAAGCAACTCGAGATTGCCTATATGTTGGTTGGTACAACAAGCATAATTGAGGTACTTCAAAACTGCAGATGTCTTGAGCTACTGGATGTAAGAGGTTGTTGGAATGTGAACCTCGATCATGATTTCATGAAGACATTCCATCAGCTAAAGGTGGTTGGTCCGATTGTTGTAGATTGCTGTGATGGGAATGGCTGGGACAATTGCTCTGACTATTCAAGTTCTTCTGGCTATGTACGGTGGGATTTTGTGGCTGGTGATGTGGACGATGACAACTTTGATGAGATGTCTGATGTGTATTGGGAGGATGATCAAGTTATTGAGGATGTCGAAATGTGGTTTTATGATGACTTAAATGTTGTGGACTCTGGATATGATTGGCCGCAATCTCCTTGAGGTTTGACGATCAAATTCTACTTATTCAATTTCCAGAAGTTCTAAAAATTGTACTACTCTATATATGAAAGTTAACCTGCTTTCTACAATGTATAAATGTGAATTCTGTCTTGTGTACCTTTTCCTCTTTTCTTTTTCTGTTCTATTACATTCCTGACTCTGTGTACTTACCTATCTATTCATATATAACAAAGATTTCTGTCTAAGCCTTGATGGTTGATGGATAGAGTTATCTGATTCTTGTGCTGGTGGGAGGTACCTAGTATCCAGTGGAATACTCGAAGTGCACTCAAGCTTTCCGGACACTACTGTCACGAAAAAAATGTGAAGTGAAAGCTAGAATCCAACAAGGTCTACCAGCATTTGTCTAAGTGATCTTCAAAAGCCCTCAAGAAGAGATCCCTAACGAAAAGTGTGCTGAAACATTGTTGACCCTGTTTGCTCAGAAGAGACCTGTAATCTTCAATAACATGTGAGTGATACAAAATTATCCTGTATCTGTGTTGGAGGAAGCATCCCCTACAAGATTGTTTCACGTTCCCCCAAGTCTCAAATCCGAGACCTCTGATTTAGAGGTGAAGGAATCCTTAGTGGCAAAAATTTAAAGACCAACTCAAAACAGTTGCAGCAGAAATGCTCCAAGTAAAATGTATTATCAAATCGGTAAATGCTCCCAGAATACTAATACAGAAGGGACTTCCCTAAAAATCACATGCAGATGAAGGATACCTAAACTTATGATAGGCAATGGCTATAATCAAGCAAAATCTAGTTGATACAGTATCATGATCTTTTATGATTAAAGTGACTGCTTGAATTAGATTTTGTAGCAGCATATCGCATGGTTTAATAGTAAGGCATGTACCGTGAAGCCCTCCTGAATCTTGGAACTTTCCTGCAAAATGCGAAACAATCATACGTGTGATTCATCTACTTGATTGTCGAGGTGAGATAATCAACTGAATCAAACTTACCCATATCCATAAGGAGAATAGAAATAAGGAGCAGGTGCATATGGCCTTCTGAATCCGTAAGGTTGATAAGGACTGAAACGTCTAGGGTGAAACTGTTTCATCCCTGGTACATTAGTCCTCTTGGGCATAACCTGCAATAGAGGGAAAATCACAATATGAACACATCAAGTAAGAAAAGACTCGGTGGAAACACCGTATTAGTGTGTCATAGATAATATGGCATTTGGTTGCAAAATCAGAAAACTAAAACTTCATAAAAGTGTCTGAGTAGTTTGGTTTGACTGATTGAACAACAACCATATCCTCCCTTTAAGCTACTACTCCAATTAGGGTCAACATTTGGCTTTTCAATTCGGTTATTTAAAACTTTGGTTTTTGATTCTTCGCTGATATATACTGAACCAAAATTGGTTTGGTTCTTTGGTATGACCTCATATTTAATCATAATACTTGTACAAAACCACATAATCTAAATAGAGAACATAAAAGATTTTACAGTTGAACAAATTAGACAAACTCACCTATTGGAACATTATAATCGACGTACAGTGCTGCAGTTATAACTCAATTGAAAGGGCCATCTATAGACGTAAGTTAAAGGGAATTAACATCCTATGAAGTAGTGTTCACCTTCCGGCTTCTACACAACTTATGCCGGATAACTTGATTCCTGCAAAACTTATGCCGGACAAGACAAAAATTTCTAAACTTGTGCCTTGTGAAATTAGGTCATGGATAGGCGTACTTTGGCCCACAATTTTTCATTAAATGAGCAGCAGGCGCAAAAAATAAAGACCACTTCAAAATAGGGGTAATCCGTGCAAAAACTTCTTACATGATCTGTATGCAGAATTGGGTATTTGGGTTTGGTCTTTTTGGGCTCAAAATGTGTATAGTATATATTTTATAATTATATAAAAATAATTCGGTATTTTGGTTAAACCCAAATACTTCAACTTCAAAACCGAAACAGGACCGGAGAATTGAATCAATTCGGTTCGGTCCGGTTTTAATGCCCACCCTTAACTCCAATCTTATTTTTAGTCGAGTACTGTAATCCACATATATGCTACTCTAGCAAACCACAATCAGTTCATGTGTTTTAGGTCTGACAAGACAAGGATCAGCAAGGTACAACAATTAAATGACAGATTTACTCTAAGACAGATTGTGTATTGTCACAACCTGTTCAGTATGTCCCAAGTCCTTTAGTGCAGAGCCTTCCGTGTTTATATATCTCACCTCCCACCAACAAACATGACATGACATGGTTGATAAAGAGAAACTACTCTATTCAAATAAAAGATGAAAAAAATAAGTTCACCTTCAACTGGCGTCCATGCAGTTCTGACTCATTCAGCTGGAGTGCCTCCTGAATAGCTTCTTGTTCCACGAATTCCACATACGCAAAACCTTTAGGTTGACCAAACTTATCAGTCAGGATGGTAACTCGATTCACAGTACCACATGCCTGGAAATGCTGCTGAACTTCTTCTGGGGTACATGCATAATCAACCTGTCACATGAAATTTATTAAACACGATATGGTAACTGCAAGTGACAATGAAATAAGGAATTCTACACTTCAGTCTTCATGGAAAGCTAGAATTCTTCATCTATTTTATGGTTAAGTTTCGCAAAACCTATGATCCCAAAGATAATGATATTATAGTATAATACACATCCGGATATCAACACATAAAGGAAGAGAAACAATTTTGTGCCCCAACACCTTCCAAACAAGAGAAAGATCATCCAGCTCAGCACGCTTAGCTTTCCTGGCTTTACCAAGGTTAGATGCAGAAAATATTTTCCATTTTTCTTGCTGTAAAATCAAATTTTGCAACTAAAAACGACTTCAATGCTCTAAAAGGATCTAAAAGGTGGTTTCAAGAAAAACTTTCATCAATCAATTACAAGTCCAAAGGATAATTCTCTCGTCGGCCAAACTTTGGAGTCAAAATGTTGATGGTCCTCATTTACATCCTAAACAAACAAGAAATACTCCTTACCCTCGTTCTTTCACCCCAATGAAAAATAGTGTAGGTACAAATGGAAACTGACTGCCGATCACCATAGAAGCACGACAAGAACAGATCATATAGTTCAAGAATGATAGTTTTGGTAGCCGTAGAAGAAATAAAAGATAAGGCCGAAGGCAAAGTAATGACACCTCACCATATCAGGTTTAATAGCTAGTCAAATCTGAATACTCACGTCCACCAGCTGCCTGCAGCAACCAGACTCGGCAACTAGAATTTGCATGCCGATGAAAAGGGTTTGCACTTCATAGGCAAATGTATCTTTCTTCTTGCAAGAAGGTCGAAACTTGAACCTAAGGTGAAAGTACTTTTAACAACAAAAAAAAATGATTTTGTGGTTTCCATTTTGTCATACTTTTTCTTTATCTCTCACTGTCTTTCAATTCCATCTTTTTCCCAGTGGAGCTTCACAATATTATTTTTTTCATGCTTTTTATCTTCTTTCTAATCTTTTTCTTTTCTTTTCTTTTCTTTTTTTCTCGTTTCTTTTTTTTTCTATTTCTTTTTTTTGCTGAATTGCTGTCTTTCTTATTCAAACTTTTCACAAGTCAACATACAGGTAAAAATGCCTCTTAAAAGAAATATCTAAAATCAGAAAAACTTCGTCCACCATCAAAAACTTATGGTGCCAGCGCTATTCAGAAATATGAATGCACCTGCGATTACACTGACAGAAAGTCAAGGCATGACTCTCAAGATGCATCAAAGTCAAACCAAAACAAAGAGATCATCAAGAAGAACCAAATATTCCTTGCAATTACAAAAAGGAAAAAGACAATTACACCAAGAAGTTTGGACATTGCAACAGAAAAAACAAAAAAAAATGGTGCATGATGCAAGTTAAGATCAAGTTCTATATTTTCAAGCATAACAAATAAACGAAGCTTTCAGCCATCAATACAACTTCCCCAAACAAGATGACCACCCCTCACATTTTCGATATTCATGTTCTAATACCACATTCATAATGAAATGGGTCAAGACACTGCAACTTTATAGAACCAGGAAACATGAACTAGGAATAAACATGCTTCCAACTCTTCCAAGGGAAATGCGGTGTATTACTTCTTTTATATCAGTAGATGTAATGAAAAATATATATGCAATCCTTCAAGAATACCAACAGCTTTCAGTAGGGAAAAGATTTCCCCGACTATAGTGGAACTAGAATGTACTTTGCCCAAATGTACTACAGTTTAGTACGACCTCCACCCCAAAATAGAATTTGGTTTGTTTAGCTCCAAATTAAGAGAAAATTTTGACTAGATCATTATACGAGTCGCATGGAGATGTGTCTAATTGACAGGTTGAATATGGGAGGAAAAGTGCACTTGATTGAAGGATTGTCATATAAAATTAAAATGCTTAAAAGAAAAGTTATTTAATTTGAACTTGGAGAAGGAAAAATTATCATTTAAAAGGAAGTTTACTTGTCACAACGACAAGTAATTAATTAAGAAAAACTTGATCCTTTAACCACCAAAGTACTTAAAGCCTCCTAACTGAAATACTTCAGAAGCAGGCTTTGCAGAGCGAGAAGGAGAAGTACCACATGATACTAGTCATCTACCATTACATTCCATAAGTCTAAACCCTTGGCCCATTCATTCTAAGATTCAACCCAAAACATGAATCTAAGGTTCAAATCTGTCAAAAATTAGCTCAACTCATATACTAATATTATCATTCATGCTCAATTCCTCATTTTAAACTCTCAAATATTAATATGCACGTCTCAAATAGTAATAAAAAATAGCAAGTAGAACACATGGTGACATCGATACCTTGAAATATAAGCTAGTAGTGATTACACTTATTATGGTGTTGCTACTTTTAATCTGCAAGAATTTTTCTTGTGAAATCAACTCTCAATTTCTCCTACCAAGCTTTTTGGTGTCACTAATATGGAAGGGCAAAGAGTTCAAGTAGATTCCTCCCTTCGGCCCCACATTTCATATTCACTATGTGAAGTGGAGTTGCCTAATATAATTCTTGTGTGTCATAATCTGATCCTCCTCTTCCTTCCTTCAGCGTGAGGCTTAGCATGGGTTATCAATTATTTTGTATATGCAAGTATTTCCACCCTCATGACTAAGTGGATACTTATTTTCCCGCTTACAAATATCATAGTTTTATCTCCTTGTATATATATTATAGGAAATGGTTTATTTTTCATTTCTTAAGTCCTTTAACCCATGCCTAATTTTTCCAACTCAACTCCAAGGCATATCCGACATCCATATAGATACATTTTCAATTTATAACACATAAATAAAATCCATTACCATATTTATCATCAAATTAATGTGTTCAAGCCTTAGAAGCACCAGCTTTTTCAGGGGCTTCACAACATGTAAACCTATGACATGTGGAGGAAGCTGTTAGAGAATTAACTTGCCTCTCATCGTTTGTGTAAGAGGTTTCAAAGGGGTTCAAATGGTATCGGGCTACACCACATCCATTCCCTTAAGGTTTGGGTTGGAGGCTCAGATTCTTTTCAAGATCCAACATTCATCCCTTGCCAGAAACCATGGTATACTGACATAGGTATGCCAAAAGAGAAAAAAGAGACAGTGTAGCATAGGCTTATGCAATATAAAATATGCACTTGCACGGCAAATTAAAAGTCGCACTACATAAACAACCTTCTTCTGCATACAGATTCATACTTTTATTAAACAACAGGACTATCAAATATACAACAATTATTACTACTGTGCATCAAAACCAAACAATTGATATCTGCTACGAGTATCTTCTATATCCATTTCCCTCCATTTGGACCTGCTTAATTACACTATTCAAAAGGTGTAACACGAGCCTAGGTAAGTATATCATAATATATTCGATATTGTGAGGATTTATAAATTAACTAATTTTAATTTGGCTGTCAGCCTACCACAACGTACATTTATCTATGCTTGGAATTAGCCATGTGAGCAAACTAACAAGGCAGAGTTCAAATTATCAAATTTGATCAACAAAATCAGTTCCACTGGAAAATCAAACAAATCACTTAAGAATACACCAAGTTATCTGAAAACATTCTTGAATCAAGTAGAGCACTTCTCCAAGAATTCAATCACCAAATAGAAACAATAGATTTTTAGTTCTTACATTGCCAACAAATATTGATCTTGAATCCACCTCCTCGCGGTTTGCCTGGGATGCATCTGCATTAGCAGGATCTGCAAAATAAATGGTTCCGAAAACGATTAATCCATTTTAAAAAATAAAACTTCTTTTTAAAACTCGTACCATTAACTCAGAAAATAGAACTTCAACAATAATTAAGAAAAAATTTGTCCCCCGAACTTGGTTCAATTGCCAAAGGTTGAGGGACTTGTGACTAAAAACAGTTCGAGCCTTGCACCAAGAGAACTATGTCCGGTATTTATGGGCCCATATCCCCAAGTTTCAAGGACTGTGGTCCTAAGGGTCGACTTCAGACGGATATCAGTGTTAGGTTATTGAAAATTTTAAGTCTAGACTAATCACAACCAATTACTGGTAGAAATGTATACTTTAAGCCTCATTGACAATTCCCGGCTTCCCGCAAGTTTAGTGGTACTACAACTGATAAACTAGTCTTCACAAAATATTGAATCTTTCATTTCCATTATGTAATGTTTTATTGCATTTCCAAAGACAAACAAAACTTGATCAGTGTTTTGGGTAACGTTTGATCAGTTACTATGGCAAACTCTACCAGACGTTTCATCAGTTACTGTGGCAAACTCTACCAGAAAAGAAGCATCTTTTCATAGTCTCTTACAGACATTATATTTAGGGATTTAACATAAAAAGATTGTTCAACTTCTAAAGATAGTATAGTAACTGTCACAGACCCTAGCAGAACAAAGCATCCTTACTTAGATCCCAATAACCCAAATATCACAACTTTTTAAGGAAAATGTCAGAATATTAAACCTACAACCACTTCTTAACAAGCCAACAAACATTCCCATAGTAGATTAATAGGATTTCAAGCATTGACACCAAATTATAGAAAAGCAGGGGCAGAGCCATGATTGAACTTACGGGTTTGGTAGAACCTAATGCACACCTTTTATTTGTGTTATAAAAATAATTTATCCATATCCTAGTAAATTGCTTCTCTACCTCCACAAGGCAGAGGTAAGGTCTACCGACACTCTACCCTCCCCAGACCTCACTTGTGAGAAAGCACTGGGTATGCTGTTGTTATCCTAGTAAAATTGCATTTTCCAAGGGGCCGTAAGGCGTTTGGCCATGAAATATTTTTACTTCTTTCCGGAGTAAAACACATTTAGTTATAACATTCCTGAAAATTTTGGAATTTAACTGTTTTCACGAGGCAGAGGTTAAATCTGCCTACACTCTACTCTCCCCATACCTCACTTGTGGGATTTCACTCAGTATGTTGTTGTTATCCTAGTAAATTGCATTTTCCAAGGGGGCGTAAGGCGTTTGGCCATGATTTTTCTTACTTATTCCAGAGTTAGAACTCCAGAAAACACATTCGACCATAAATTCCTGATAGTTTCAGAACTCAATTGTTTTCACCCTTTCAGATACTTTAAGAACACCAAAAATGCTTTTTTCACTCCAAATTACTCACAAAAATTCAAAAACAACTCTAATTTTCAAATATCATTTTTCACTATGAAAACAAAAACTAATCTCAAAATTCTAGCTCCGCCTCCTCCGCATAGAAGAAAAATATAGTAATCAAGCAAAAGAAGAAGTGAATTCTTTTTACCTTGAACAGAACCCATCTCTTTCTCAACTTTGGCCTGCATCTCACGTAAAGCAGCAGCTTCATCTTCCATTTCTTTCAATCGTTTCTTCATCTCATCCAATTCCTTCAAATTTCACAATTCCAATCTCATTAGATCCAATGCTAATTAGGGTTTTTCTTTTATCACATGAAAAAAAGATAACATACAACAATGTAACAGAGTACCTTAACGGCATCCTCGTCGGCGGCAGGATGATTGTCCATATCAGCTTCCATTTCAGCCTCCATTGGGATTTCTCCACCGTAAACTTCATGCTCTTCTTCATCCATTTCTCTCTCTCTCTTTCTCTGCCGCAACTCCTTTTTCTTCTTCCCTAAATTGTACACTCTAAACCCATATACGGGGCGGGGCGACTTCGTTTTGATGTTTTTTTATTTTTTTTTTCCTTTTATATAAAAGTACAATTAGTATAGTATACGGCTATACACGATGCCTGGGTACTCCCTCTCCTTTCGGATACATTTCTATCCGCTTTCGAATACATTCATGATTATGTCTCCGTAAGTTTACTGATGTATAAGACATCGTATAATTTTAAAGATTTTTTGTAATTTAAAAGATATAATGTAATTAGCTTTTAATACTATGAGATTTATGTAAATTTTTACTTATTTAATTAATATTATGACCACTTCCTATTTTTCTTTTTAGTATAATCATATGATATTTGGAAGGATAAAATTCAAATAATCCACTTTTTAATCATATGTTTGGAATTTTAAATTTCAAATATGAAATTCTAAGACATCATATAAAATTTCAATTGTGAAATTTGAAATCGCATGACGAGATTGAACTAATTTTTTTTTAATTAAACAACTTAAAAAGTGAGTAGACTATGATATTACTATTATGCAAAAGCCACTAATTGAATTAATTCAAATTTGAAATATTTGCATAAACATAATTATTTAAGGCCATTGTATAACTCTCATTTATAATACAAAATAATAACATATCTAATATAAGCTTATAAAGTAGGATTGAGGAAGATAAAATGTATAGAAACTCTATCATAATCTTAGAGATTAATCACCCGATCCAAATAAATAATAATTTTGTAAAACTCAATTTTTGTATTTAATTTTTTTTAATGGGCGCATATAGAACTTTTCTTTTTTCTCTTTTTGAAAAGAATTCGTCCTTAAATTCAAATTTTTTGTAAAGACATAAAATAAAATAAAACTAATCATTAGTTAATAAATGATTAACACAAATATTACTACACCAAGGAGGCATATTTCTAAGAATTAAACAATTATCTTGCATTAACAAGACTAGTCAATAGAGAAATGGCAAAAGACTTGGCTTATCCCATACATCAAGAGGATAAGAGAACCCAAAAACTGGTATTGTTATTAACTCACATTACCCTTACCCTAAGGGGTCGTTTGATAGAATGTATAAAAATAATGCTAAATAGAGCGTATTAGTAATACATCAAAAGATGAAATGCAAAGAGACAACATGACAAATTTAGGATAAACTTCACTTTCTCTTGTCAAATAACTCTTATCCCGATAAGATTCACAATCAACTAGATCATGATGAATAGTATCATACACCAAGAAGTAGTAAAAAAAAGGCCTAAGATAACTTCTTCTTCTTTTTTGTACACAATGTAGTTTCATCTAGTGGACTGTAAACCTTTAAGAAGGACTTTCCATCATAGGGAGAGGTGCCAACAAACTCACCCATAATTAGCCTTCTCTTCCTCAGTATAATGGCTTCTCAAGAAGCCGGTAAGCAAGCAAGCTATCAAAATTGTATGTTACATTAGGTCTTTATGTAAATAAATAAATAAAATTGGAATGATTAAAGATCGAGACCTCTGCAAACAAATAAAGTCTAGATAATATATTAATCCATAGTACAATTAACGAAAATACAAATTACTCCAACTTTTAATACTAGCAAAAGTAGGTACATAAAAAGACCAACCAGACATTGGTCTTGAACAAAACTACAAATAAACTTTAGTACACATTTTACATCAACAAACAAAATATAGTAATTCTCAATGCATGCATCTTTTATCAAGAGTCTAGATTTTCAGCATGAGTTGGATTTTTGGAAGAACGAGCCATAAATGCTCTAATCATAGGTTTAACTTTCTCCACAGTTTTAATTATTCCCAAAAACATGAACCTATAGAGTATCACCATTCCAAATATTATAGCAACATCCACCCATTTTGAATATCCCATTTGCACTTGCCATACATTTCTCAATATTTCTTCACCACTAATTATGGCTGGCCCTCTAATTTGTTCATTAGGGAAATTTAATCCCAAGAATTCATTCTTGTAAAATCCTTGATTTGCATATTTGTGAAATGCAATGTAATACATTGGATACTTCCAAAATGGCTTAGGAAGATCATCAGGCAATCTGAAAAAACCTCCATTAAGCATCATAACACCTTGAATTCCAGCTCCTATTATCAAACGATCACAAAATTAGTACATGAAAATTAAATATGCCCCATCCCCCCTCCCCATTATTAATTTTAACGTGCTGAAATCTAGCTCAATCCGTTCATTTAACATCCTTACCTGTTATGATTCCCATAAGGAAGTCAGGGACAATGCTTGCCACAATCATCATGAGGCTCTCGACTAACATCATGGTCGCGAAAAGTACTAGTGAAAAATATGCGAAGTGATCGAACCCCTTTTGTAATCCAACGAGGTAATAAGCGATAGCGCCTGGTATAACTGAGATTAATATAAGGTAAGGAATGGAAGAAAATGTATTTCCCACCACATATGCAGCCACACCATAGTGTCCATTTAATCTTTCTCGAGTGAAAATCTAGAGTAAAAAAAGACATAGTATATAAGTATCATTGTATAAATAGCCAAATTATTTATTATATATAGATAGTTAATAAGTGTCATATATATACTTTCATATCTTCAACAAAAGAAGGGAATCCACCAATAGCCATAAAAGTCAAGAAGGCAGCAACAAACATCAACATTGAACCTCTGGCCTGAAAAACGTAAAAAAATACAGGATTAACAAAAATTCATCGCTAATTCTATTTAACGATGAATAGCAATATTTACCTGAATGGAGCCATAGTCATGTCCAATGTCATGAAAAATAGTACCAACACATAAACACAAAGCAATATAAATTGCAAAACGTAGCCAGTAATAACCAAGATCACGATACATGTTTACGAAAGACCTCCTTGTGAGAACCATACACTGAGTAATAAAACCTGCTTGACTCCCTTTCTTCGCCTCTTCTCCTCCACTCTATACACAAATTAAATATTCATTAGATAACAAATTAATATTTTTTTCAAAGAATAATTACTAATATTATACAAACCTGTTGGCAAATTTCTGAAACTTTACGTTGAACTTGTTGACAACCCTGTGAAGTCTTATATGACTTCACAAGAATATCAATTGCTTCTGTAGCAGTAGCTTTTCCACCAACTCCTTTTTCAATATCCTAATTAATTAAGAGCAAAATAGACATTAATAATTTGATTTTAATTAATAATGAAAGAAAATATTTTTTTACTTACAATATCAAAGTCCTTGTTGATTGTCCTTAGATAGTGATCAGATGGATTCCTCATAGTTGGACATGGGAAACCATTCAAAGCAAAATACTACAAAACCAAAAAAATAAAAATAAAATTGATTAGTCTTTTGTTGATATATTTAACCCAACCCGCTTATTCGACACCAGTAGTAATATCATACCTCATTAGCATTAGAAATGTTACCAAAGTAGACAATTCTTCCAGAGGACAAAAGGCAAAGATTGTGAAAAAGTTGAAAAACTTCACTACTTGGTTGATGAATAGAAGCAACAATAGTTCTTCCATCTTGTTTAGCCAATTGGACAATTTTATTCATAACATGATAAGAAGCAGCACTATCAAGCCCACTTGTTGGTTCATCAAGAAATAATAGTTTGGGCCTTTTTAATATTTCAATACAAATACTAACTCTTCTTTTTTGTCCACCACTTAGCCCTTTAACACTCCATCCACCAATTCTTGTGTTCATTGCATCTTGTAAGCCCATTTCTCTTATGGTTTGTTCAGCCCTATCTCTCTTCTCTGATCTCGGCATCGAATCCGGTAATTGGAGTTGGGCTGAATAGTAAATTGCTTCTTTTACTGTTAGGGTTGTCATTAATGTGTCATCTTGCGTTACGTATGCCTTTCAAGAAAGAAAAAAAAAGTTATGTTGACAGTATATAGAAGTTAAACTCGAAAAAAAAGAAGGTCGAGATATTAATTGTAGTACCGAAGTGCCAAAAGCAAGTGATTGTCTACGACCATTGATGAGGATTTCTCCTGTTTGTCTTGTGTTCGAATCCAATCTCCCTGTAATTATATTATGTACATCGATCACATTAATTTATTTATTTTTATTAACAAAAATTAAAACTTTAATATTATTTTAGTGGGGCCTATTTCTACTATGCTGATGAGATAAATATTATTTTAGTGGGACCTATTTCTACTATGCTGATGAGATAAGAAAACAAAGTAAGAAATTTTGTCACGAAACATTTTTCTTTTTCTTAACACATAACATGAATTCAGATTAATTAATATCCCAAAAAATAGAACCAAATACCAAATGTGAAAAAAAGGTCTCTTTCTAGTGGATTTAAAACATTCTCTTATACCAAACAACAATTAATGGAAGATTCTCAAGCAGTTGATGTTTGAAGTCAAAATATGTGGACCCTTAATCATCCTTTATATAGTATGTGGAGTAGTTCATAAATAAACAATTTATATAAAACAATAATTTTAAGCAAAATGTCTTAATTATAACCTATAATTACACTTTTAAACATTTATATAAAAAAACTTAAATAAAAAAGTAAGATACATAAATTAAAATTAGAAAAAAAAACATTCATCATCAATAAACTCAACAATCTTCTTTTTAAAATTATTCTACGGACTAGATCGACCAGTTCCTATAGCATCAAAATAATCAACATAGGGAATCATGTCTTTTTACCTATAACTAGAATATCACATCGAGCTTCATGACAAGAGAGGTTTTTAACCCCCTAGTAAATTTAGATTCATGAGTCAATAAATTTCGAATATCAGATGATTAAATCGAGAAAAAAAATACCTGCTAGAGTGTCAAGAAGAGTTGATTTGCCACAACCAGAAGGACCCATAATTGCCAAAATTTCACCAGGTTGTACATAACCAGTAAGCCCTTGCAAAATAGCTCTTCTCCCACTTTTTTTATCAGGCACAGTTACCCATAAATCCTTCCATGTTAAATAAATTCCTTCATTAATCAACTTTCCACTTAAAGCCACATCATCATCATAACCAAAATTAGTATTACTAACCATAGGATTAGTAACACTAATTTGTTTAGGTGCCTCATGAGAATTAGTACTTTCCATCTCTATTGACCTTTTTATTTCAGAATCAACCCTTAGAGATGGTGCTTCAATTGAACCAATATTTGGTGCAAATGGGAAATTTTTTGTTGGAATATTAATGTTGTTAAAATTAGGAATATCTTCCGAAATAACGCTTTCATTTGTCTCCGATTCGTTACGTCTATGAGGCGATCGATTGGGACTAGGGGTCCATTTGGGAACATAATTAGATTGCGACTCCATTTGATACTTGCTTAATTTGTCTGTGATTTTGTGCTAGTTATTTGGAATTCGATATATAGGGAGAAAAAGGAGAGAAAGAAAAAGGTATATAGAAATAGCTTAGATTATTGTTAAGCTTATGCATGGAATTGAGTGGGAAAATTGGTTTATATTTATAATGTCAAATAGGAAGGTGGTTGGGAAGTTGGAGTTATATCTAGTTGTACTATAAAGTAGTTGAAAATAATTAAAATTTTCTATACTTAGGTTGACTTCTAAGGGATGAAATATAAGAAATAAATGTATATACGTATTCAATTAAACATATTCCTTTGTTTGACATATTATTTTTAGTTTCTTTCTATACAGAAGACTTTTTTTCTATTTTATATTTTTTTAATTCTAACCTTCCAATATCACATTTAAGATCACAAAATTGAAAAATATTTTGATATATCTTTAATTTAAGATTATAAGATCAAATTTTTTAATTTTTATTTTATTTTTTGACAAGTCAATATTGATCAAATAAATTGAAAGGAAGTATATATCTTATATAATTTGGCCTATTTATATAGGTCTTCCTTTATTATTTACTCTCAAGTGGTAAGGTTGATTGGACCTTTTTCTGGATAATTGTGTGAAATGGAAATTGCTTAGCATCTTCATTTTATTTTATTTTTAACCATTTGTTAGTTTCTTACTTTATAGTTGTAATTAATTAGTTAATCGACAGTAGCGTGAGATATGTGGTGGAATAATTAAAGCATTTTTGCCTTTAATAATAAGAGATTTCTGTTTATTAAAAAAAAATGGTATAATTGAATTTGTGATGAGGTTAAAAATATATATCTTGCTCATATATGTACGTGTTGTTCTATCCTTAATTAGATGTTCTAGATTTGAGCCCTGATATAAAAAATCTTGTTATGAGTGTTATTCTTGAATGAGCCCTACAATGCATAATTCAAATTTTTAATTAAGAATCTAATACGAACAAAATAATATTTTAAAAAAAAGGTAAACATAGCAGTAAAAAAATGAAAAACTTGAAACATAAGAATATTAGTATTTTAACTATGTATATAAATTAAAATAATTCAAAAAATTTCATTGAAAAGTCTTGATGTCATGATTAGAAACAGTGTTGAATCCGCAAATCTAGCCAGAATTTGACTTCTATTAAAATATATTTTAAAAAATAATAATAACAGATAAAGTGAAAAAATAAAATACACACAGAGACAAACATGTTTGACCGTAATTGAAAAGTCTATTTCTTTAAAAAAAATATATTATACGGTTAAATCACTTTGTAATAATATTTTTCATTACTTCTTTTTAAGACGATATTTTTATCTTCAGTCGAGAGTCTATCGGAATTGTCGCTCTACCTATGAGGTAAATATTAAGTTTTGTATATTATATCTTTTCCAAATCTCATTTTGTGAAACAATGCTAGATATAATATCATTATATGACTATGAGGATGCATATTCTATCAAAAATGATTTTTAGCGGTCAGTAACAAGGACAATAGTTTAGTTGTCGACTTGTCGCTTAATATACGTTTAACAACAATTAACACTCTTTATAAATATTCTTAAACCCTATAGTGATATTGGATCTAATGACAATTAATTGATGCAGATAAAACCTTTAGCTCTCTTTATTAATATGCATATTTATTGCCACTAAAAAATATTTTTATTATAGGGATGATTATTATATTTGCAGATAACAGAAAAAAGGAAATCAAAATCGTAAAAATTGAATTCACATTTTAGTTTTTAAAAGTTATTCATATTCTTGAGTCTTGGCTATTTTCCACATTATATCCTTGTGATTGCTTAACCACCAAAATGTTTGTTGTTTTACACATTTGTTTATTTCCATGTGAATTTATTTAAGGATGTTTATAAAATAAATCAATACTTAAAAAACAACACGTACATTAATAGGGGTGTTAAAAGAACATGAAAAACTGACCGAATCAACCGAATCTAATTGAATCGAACCGATTCATGTCGATTTTTCAATAAAATCGTGGACTTATATTTAAGTGTATAACCGTCCCGAACAATTGGGGTGGTCTTTTTAGTTTATGAAAAAAAACAAAAAATTCCCGAACCGAATAATCTTATGTGTATGTAAATATATTTATATATTAACAATATGTTAAATTTAATATTTAAAAATATTTTATAACATTTTTCAAATATAAATATGACTTAGGTCCTAGGCCTCTAGTGACTGGACGACTTTGGGTCTTTGCTCTTTAATTAGCCTTTAATTAATTAGGTTTAAAATTAAAAGATACTAATAATAGATACTTTATCAAACAATAGAGCAAAACCTACGCAAGCACTCCTATTAAATATTTAAAATCAGATAACACAGCAACAAGATTTTACATTCTTGACTTCTTCGTGAAGAATTGAAGTGCTTCTTCAAGAACATATTTGCAAAAGAAATATTTTAACAATAGAATAAGATCAAACAATACACGGCAACAATGTTTTACATACTTGACTTCTTGGTGGAGAATTGAAGTGCTTCTTCAAGAACATATTTGCAAAAGAAATATTTAATAATAGAATATTTTGAGGTGATATTTTAAAATTAAAAAAAATTATAATTAACTGAACCATATTGATATCGAAGAGAAATCGATATGATTGGGATGGCTTTAAGAAATCTAATTTTAGTTATACGCTATAAAAAAAACTCGAAAATTGAGATGGTATAATTTTTTGAAAATAACCAACCGAACTGTCTCATTGACACCTTGCGTGGAGCAAGAAGCCTGTCCCAACCCCATATATATATATATATATATATATATATATATATATATATTAAAGACTAACAAATGCGTAAAAATACAATTGAAAATTATAATAAAAAAATAATGAAAGTATATGTTCAACAAGTAAGAATGATCTAGTGATAAAATTGTTCAATGTCATGATACATACATAATTTGAATTTGATTCCAATTAGTTGCTATATTAATTTCATTAAAGATTTTTTGAGAAATCGAGTGAGTTTGATCCGTCAATTGTTCAATGTTAAAATTCTGATGGTTAATATCGAGTTAATTAGACAATGAAAATTGAAATTGATCGGGATAAGTACATTATATTATAGGAAAATAGTCGATTAAATAATTTAAGGCAACTTAGTTGATTTTTTTTTTTTTATTTTGGAACCTTATGATAACCCATTGTTGCTACTACTTTTTATCCTTGTAGATACAATAGACTCAACTCAAAAGACGTTGAGAGGGGATTGATCCCAAATCATCCGTGGATAACCACCCTTCAAATCAACTTAGCTATCCCGAAAGACAGCTTGGTCAAGTTGACCCCACAAAATACATGCATTCGTTGATTTAATACATCAATTTCCACAAAAGGTATAGGAAAAAGAAAGAAGTGAAAGGTTGAATTGACTCGAATCATTAATCAAACTTGTATTGATGCATTCAAAATCATGAAATATATCATCCAAAACTATTTTATCAAGCACATAGTAATATTGAAAAAGAACTTGGCATGTTTAGACTGTGACCAGGTCAAAATTGCATGCAATATGAAGATATAGGTAATTACAAACACACTTGGAATATTATAAAAAATTGGTATGTTTCAAAGTATATATACATTTATTATATATATATATATGTGTGTGTGTGAAAACTGAACGAAATGTCTCAAATGCATGTTTTGAAGTCAAATATTCACCATGAGAATTATTTGGGTTTAAAAAGATGATTATAATGAGTAAATGATCTCCTAGAATCAATTACAATTTGAAAAGAAAAAGATAATCATACAAATTCCTTCTTTACTTTTCTAGCCAATATATATATAAATTATACTCTGATTATACACATAAATTACATGAATTATACATTTACGGGCTATATTTAGTTTAAGCAGTTCAATGAAAGACTATTTAAATAATTTCTTTTTTTTTGTTTACCAAATTTCCGATATTATATTTTACTGATATCCTTCGAAAATAGCCATATAACTACAAAAACATTCGAAATAAGTCATAAAACTGATCATTCTATTTTATTTTATTGGTCAGGAGTTTAAATTTTATATCGTTATTCCTCTAATAGAGAGCCTGAGAGTAAATTTAAATTTAAATTAAAATTAAACTATAGTCAGATGTTGAAAGGGTAAATTCAAATATATTTTTCTTGAAATACATTGGTCCACCCATTTCTTGAATACAATCTTTTTCTTATTTTATTCATAAAATAATGACTTCAGATTCTTTGGGTGTGCAATTCTTTTCGAATCTTGCTAATGTGAAATGATTTTTATATCAGACTGACTTTTTAATAACTTCATAGATTAAAAAAGACCGGCCGGCTATTTCAATTTATTTAAGCTCTATTGGCATCATCATGGTAGTACTTTGAGGGTATATTTTATAATAAAGTTTATTCCTTGAAGGAGGATCAAGTTTTCAAACAAGACGATCAATTTGAGCGGTAGCAGGAAGATTCAGAATCTCTCAATTCTTAATGTCTCAAGTTTAAGCTTTTGGAAAATAATTTATTTTGTTGGTAGGATTGTCCTCAAAAATAAGTTCTATAATGTGTGAATTTAATCAAATTTCAACGAGGATATAAGTATACTTTGTTTTAGGATTTGGCATATTGCTCTAATTAATTGGGTTAAGGGGGATGGAATTGTTCAAAGTTCAAACAATGAATACAAAAAGACAAATAAATATTTCTACTTCATGACTTTAATTTGCTAAATTTTAATTTTAGTCCTTATTATATCTAACTAAGCAAAATTTAACATTTTTATTACTTGAGGCATGAACTTTTAATTTCCTTGCTCGTAACTATTTACAAATTTATCATAATTATCAATTGTTTCATTGCTCGACTACATAATCATTACATCAAAACTTATGTGTTACTCTATATTTAACCGTAATTTTCTTATGCTTAGTAAGTAACATTATTTTGTTCCATTCAAAACAATTGACTAATTTAAAGTATCAAAGCAAAAGGGTCATTACACTTGCTAAATGCATCAAATTAATTGGTCTTTTTCAGCTAATCATACAAACCAAGCATGCATCATGATGTGACACACTGTATTCTTAATATTAATTATTATTATAATTTCAAAATCGTAATTTTTTTAATTTACCTTTTACGTATATTTTTAAAAGGGCTTTTAACACCTTTAATTGTTCGATAAAAATAATTACAATCACCAATTAATCAAATAAACATTAATTATATATTAATATAAATTTATCAATTATTATTTTGATCAACGATTATTCAGAATATTTTTTTTAAAAAGCCAAAATTTTAAGCTTTGTTATATAGATTAGCAAAATGTCTTTGGTACGTCCCTTTAATTGATCCCATCAAGACCAAGTCAAAAGTCAATATTAATGAGAAAAGATACCTATGACAAGCCTCTAATTAATCAAGTGCTAACAAATATTTAATTAAAATAAAGTAAGTAACAATTTAAATATGACTTACATCTAACCTAGATACACCGTATTCAAAATCTCATGTATACTTCCACCTTCCTTCTACGTTAATCCAGTCATTCGGTATTAAAAAATCACTATTAGTTGCGACTATCAAGGGTGGGGCGGTAAGCTCTCTATCAACAATAGGGGCTATTCATAGTAAAAAACTATTTTCTCATTGTAAAATATTTAGTGATTATTTAAAAAAAATAAAATTGATTGAATTATTGAGAAAAGATAAAATAAGTATTGTTTTCACAAAGAAAAAAATAGAAAGTTTCTTAGAATGAGAACTTGTTTCCCAAAGCCCAACATATGTTTCCAGTCAACTGGTTCGGTGAGAATAAAATGGAAATATCATATTTTATAACACAAATTTCTCATTGATTTGCGAGGCGAAAAATTAATTACGATTTTTAATAGTGATCCTTTAATTATAATAATATTTCACTATAATAACTACATCTTTTTTGAAAGTAACTTTCATATTGTGTTATATATAATATGCTCTCTGTAAAAACACCGCGTTACATAGCAAAATAATATTCATACTTGCGGTACAAGCTAAGTCAATGTGGATGTTAACTAGGACCTAAAGTCTCCAATTGAATGGTCATTTTCATATTATCAAACATGCAAGGAATGTTTGAATCGCGTCTCCATGAGGGAAAAAATGAAGACGAGGACATCGCGATTCACAATATTATTTGTCTTAATTTGACCAAACGTAAAATTTAGAACTTAAACAAAAAATGTGTATAATGTATTGAATTATCCTTTGAATTAATTTGTGACCTTACATATGCTATAAGAATATTAAAATTAAAGAATGATTGAATATAATTTTTTTTAAACGGACTAAAAACAAATAAAACACATAGATTGAGATCAATGAGACAATTTCTTAGGAATTTGGGATTACTTGAGCATATTTTAAGTGTTTGTCCCTACTAAAATTAGAATAACTCGGTTTTGAGAACATCGGAATGAGATTAGCTTAAATAAAATGAGATAATCAGTAAAACTACATATAATCAATTTTAATTTATCTGAACTTAAAATAATATGTGTTATAGTAATTTAATAGGATAAACATACATTTTTTATTGATCTAATATTAATCCTTGCACATTAAAGTAAAATACATAAGTAATAACAAATAATTATAACCCAATGTTTACATGTCATTTGGAGGAATCGAGAGACTATTTTCACAAAACTAAGTCAAAGTCTACATATATGGTGGTTAAAAAAAATAAAGTCAAAGTCTTTAGAAGGAGAATTACTTTTAAAAAAAAGAAAAGGAATCTAACTTTTTTTCTTTTGCAAGTAGTGAATACATTGAAAAATAAAAGTAGATTAAATCATAGGGAACCTTACCATTTGCTATTTCATTATTGAAGTCAATAAATACTGCTTCCAATACTTCAAGTAAAAAGAAGTAAACAAACCAAATTTCATTTTTTTCTGAAAAATAACAATTATAAATAGAGAATATATTTCAAAGAAAAGTCATGTTGAAATCTTTTTTGCCATTGCAGATTCCCATTATTATTACTTGCTTACGTAATTTGGGTTGTGTTTAACGTCAATCAATAAAGTATATTTAAAAAAATAAAATTATTGAAATGTAGTAATTAATGTTAAGGTAAACACTATATATATTTAAAATGATGGAGGTTAAAAAGTTATTTTAAAAACGTGAACCTTTTTATTTTAGTATTTTTAGTTCTTTTATTTATTTTCTTTACCATAATTTAAGTAAGATATTTTATAAGGTAAAAATATTGACTCTATAAAGTTTTAAAGATTAGAACTTTTAATATAGTTCAAATAAGGAAAATTTTATAAAGCAAAATTTTATTTAATTTTAAAATACTAAATATTAGGAGTTCTTTTCTACAAATAAATAAAGATTTAATAGCTATAACTTTAATTAATTTTAAAATTTTAAATATTAGGATAAATTTAATAGCTAGTTTAATGTACATGCATTGGACGTATCTATATAGATTTACAAACTATAAACTGTAAATTTATTGAAATAAAGGGCGAAATAAATTTTGAAATCTGAATTTAAAGATTTTATCGATTACTAACACAATAAAATTTAAAACACTCTAATAAATAAGAAAAGGAGAAAAATGAATGATAATTTATAATTATGAACATAAGGATACACAAATTTTAATATAAGCTAATAAAAATTATTAGGTCATAAGTACATTTTACTTGTAACAATAATATAAATGCCAAATATTTAGAAAGAAAAATGTAGTTGAGCCATTAGATACCAAAAAATAAAATGTGGGATTTTTATGCCAAATTTTAGGCCATGTTAAGATGGAAAATTCCTGATTTTTCTAAAGTGGTTTTATTTTACTTTCTATCTTTTGTGATACATTTTGTTTAAAATATATTTTTCTTCTTACTATATATTTTAGGACTTTAATAGAAACTAATAAAATAAAAATTATTAGGTCATGAATTAATTTTTTACTTGTAACAACAATGTAATGGATCTCAACATTTGACAATATATTTCAAATATTTAGAAAAAAAATGTATTTGAGTATTGGATACAAAAATAAATAAATATACGGGCTATTTAATGCGAATTTTAGTCTACCTTTTATTGTCATTACAAAAATCCTAAAAAATAAATGCATTTGAGCAATTAGATAACCATAAAATGAAATGTGGATTTTTTATGCTAGATTTTAGGCCACATTATGATGGCAAAATTTCTAATTTTCCTTAACGTGATTTTATTTTGCTTTCTATTTTTGGTGATGCGTCTTGGTTATATTAATTATTAATATTTTTAATACCTCTTATCATATAGTTTTCTTATCATATATATTAGGACTTCTTAGTTTTTAACATATAATTTTCTCTTATAATATATATTTTAGGACTCCTTAGTTTTAAATATTATAAAGATAATTAAATAATAATTTTTATAAATATTAAATAATAATTTTTTATATTATAGCATTTTTCTTTATAAAAGCCAAAAAGTTCGATCAACGTTTCTAACTAATCCGTAAGACTATATGACACATGCAATGACGTAGATATTATTATTATTTTTTACTGAATTCATGCAATATTTTTTTTGTTTTTTTTTTATTACTATTTTGAGTTTTGACATTTAGGGCCTGTTTGGAAGGACACTCTGATAATTAGATTTGGTGTAATTGGTGTAATTACATTGTCTTGTCCTGTTTGGAAGGACAGGTAATTAGTTGGTCAGCAGGTAATTGGTGTAATTGGCAGGGGGTAATTACACTCTACAATTCATAGGCAGAGGCTGTGAATTGCTGATAATTACATGGTGTAATTACCACCTGATTACTTTTTAATTTCTTTTTATTATTTCTATTTTAGTTTTTTTGTTTTAATTTTTTTTTACTTCTATTATTTTAAGTTTTTTTTTATTTTATTATTCTAAAAATTTGTAAAAGTTTATTTTATATTTTATATTATTATATTTCATTTTCTTCTTATTCTCAACCTTACTTTACGTGATTCTATGTAATTTTTTCGTATTATCTATTTCTTTATGCCATGCTTATTTTCTCATTAGCATAATTTTATTATATTCTAATTTTTAAATTAAAATAGAAATTACCGTTAAGGAAGTTATAGACTTACGTTTTCTTTATTAAGAAAAACTAAAACTAAACCATATTTATTGCTATGTTGAAATTTGTTATAAGAGTATTATGTTAAAAATTTTGTTTTGAATTTATAACTTATGTTATATTTTCAGTTTCATTTGTTTTAGTAATATTGAATTTACATTGCACGTCATTTTTTAATTAGAGTTGATAAATTATATTTTTGTCAAACATTTAATAATTTATGACATTTTATTTATATATTATTCTTTTTATCAAACATGCATTTCACGATGTTCGTAGAAATTTCATACTTTTTTGTTGTTACGATCAATTCAATTGAAATATATTAATTTGAAAAAATATAAATCAATTATTGTTTCATAATATTAGTTATAGAAAATATGTTTATTAATTAATATATTTTCAAAAAAGAATATATATCTTAAATATTTAATTTAATGTCATTTATAAAGTTTCTTATTTGTCTAGTATAAATTTTAAATAATTATTTTTTATTTTAAAAATTTATTATAATTTTATGATTGCAATTGTGCATCCAAACAGAGCATGTGTAATTATACTGTGGCATCCAAACAGGACTTGTGTAATTAGAGTGTAATTACACAGTGACAACCAAACAGGTCAGTGTAATTATTAGACAGTGTAATTACTAGGCTGATAATTACTACCCTAGTAATTATACCAATTCCAATTACCAGGTGGCTTTCCAAACAGACCCTTAATGCCTATCCATATTGGGAGATTACGGTCATTCGAGGATATCATGTACTCATATATTTTCTTGAATGAGTTCAACAAACATATACAATTAATATATATATATATATAATAAAGAGAAAAATTAATATTGCAATTGTTAATAAGTAGTAAATATGTCAAATAACATACCATAACTAATTGAAAACACTGATAATATGAGATGAGCAATCAGGCAAGTTATTAATTGACTATGTTTGTAATTATCATTTCATCTAAAATAATAAGTTGTTATTATAAACACACTTTTAATAACTCAAGTATGTTTTTTCTGGACGGCGTCCCGTCCCGTGCAGATTTAAATTTTTCATGGATCAAATATGTAAAAAATACTTTTGATAACAGGTAGCAATGAAATACAAACTCAAGACCTCTGCTTATTGATACCATATTAAATAGAATGATGATCTGATATAAAATCTTAAATTATATAATATAAAAGTAAATTAATTACTTAATTATGTTACGTATCAACAATCTCAACATGTTCATATTATTACGCGTTACCTCCATTGTTGAATTTTCTTACTTTGGGAGAAGAAGAAATTAGATTCATTGAACACTAAAAGAATATGCCTAAAATTTAGGGGGACCTTTTCCCCACTTGGTACTATCTATAACTTAGAAACTAATTATTGCTTCTAATATCATGATTAAATCAGAAATTAATATACATTCACTAATCACTAGTATACTTATTCTTCTCCACTATGTATATAATTCTCATAGTTGAATATTCTAACATTATTACTTTTTATTTTCAACATGATAATATATATATATATTGTTTATTGTAGAAGGACCACAAGCAATTGCCCTGCAAGAGGCATGCTTATAAAGTTTAGTCAACTAAACACTATACCAAGCGAAGCTGCTTGGTGATGTGTTTAATATCTAGGCCCGATAAATTAATTTGAATCAGAAAATTTCATTTTACGGGATAAAGTGTTTCTAAGAAAACAAATAAAAGAGAAATAAATCAGTCTTAACAAAAAATGTCCTATTTGCTATTGTACTAAATATAACTATCGTAAAATTTAAACTATATATCGTCCTTAAAATCAAATTCACATATAGGGCGTATTTGGTATGGAGTAGAACATTTTTTTTTAGAAAATAAGCTTCTTAAAAATAAGGAAAATAAGTTTTTGAAAGTAGGGAAAACAAGTTTCATAATTAACTTTCAAGTTCATTGTACTCCAAAAATAATCTTTAGTGGCAATTAATTAGCGTCACATAGTAGTTTAATTGCCGCTAAATATGTTTTTTTAGTGACAATTAACACTTTTTGTAAATGTCTCTAAGTTCTATAGAGACATTGAATCTAATTAAAATTAATTAATTTCGGTATAAACTTTAGCACTCTTAGTTATAATGTGCATATTTATTACCACTAAATGCTATTTTTGTTATAGCAACGTCCCCAACTCCATCTCTTGACTATTCCACCCCTCTACCCCCGACCCCCCACTCCAACCCCCTCACCCTCATAATGTTTTACTAGCTTACATAAAAATATTTTTGAAATATCATTTTTTTACTTAATTACCAAATATGACTAAAAAATAAGTAACATTTTTACTTAATTATTTTCCATTTTTTCCCCCTAAAAGAACATGTTTTTTTTGGTACCAAACTTTTGATGATTTGAGATTTTAACATATGATTATTTTATCTCAATAAAAAATGAAAATATCATTCAAAAAAGTAATCATTTCATTTTTCAACACCTGCTAAAATTGCCAATAAATAATCAAGCCAAAATACTGAAAAGTTATCAAAATGGAGGCTAACAACAATAAAAGAACATAACCAATCAAATGAACATTTTTTTTGGTACCAAACACTTATCTTGTAGTAATCATTTCATTTTTCAACACCTGCAAGAATGAAAATATCATTCAAAAGAAAAAGAAGGCTGCTAATTATACACAATCACCAGCCCACAAGAGAAGAACAAAAAGTTCCACTATACCTTTACCTGCTAATAAATAATAACGGCCAAAATACTGCTAATAAATGAGTTCATCAAAATTTGGAGGCTAACAAAGAGAAGCTACGCCAAACTGTTTGGTCCCCAAGATATATGACGTAAGTAGTAATTTTAATTCAATTGTTAGATTTTATGTTTTATTTCTAATATAAATAAATAAAATTATAATAAATAAAATAAGGTTAAACTTTTAACATTTGAACATGATTTGGTTAATATCTTAATATATATATATATATATATATATTAAAAAAAGGTATTTAGAATTTAATCCAGCTGTTGAATCCGCGTATCTAGCTGTGGCTGACTTCCATTACAATATATGGGGAAAAATTTAAAGACAAAAAATTAAAAATTAAAATAACACAAAAAATAAATATGAAACAGGTAGGCCCACTACAGAGAGTAAAGTATTTTTTCGAACTTGAGACATCTGATAAAAAGATTTCTATTTATAATCATCTTACTATTTCTCTTGATAGGCACAAAATTTTAATAGCTTAATGAAAATCCTATATATATGATCCAAGTTTTATTATTCGAATTCATATTCTTTACATTTTTTTTCAGATAAGTCATAAGAATAAGAAATGTGACTCATCGTTACATGAGACATACACAACATATTGTGCAAGACTTATTTTATTATCTAGGGTATAATTTTGCATTTCATTTAGATGGATTTGAACAATTCATGTAATTATATTGTTTATAATTGACAATTGTATCCTCCTAAATTAAATATAAGAATATTTTTTTAAAATGTAAATTTTAATGGATGTTACTGTCGTCGACCATATATATAAGATTTCCAATGGAATTTCAGAAATTACATTTACTTAATTAGTAGTAAAATAATTTGTTTGAAATCTAATACATTAGATATATTATAATTTTTGTATGCACTTAAAATTCTGAATCCATCATGCATTGCTTCTCATTAATGCTATTGAAAGGTTCAAACTAATAAAACATATATTAATTCCAAAAACAAAAACAAAAAACAAAATGAAGATGTTAAACGCAATTCTCTTTTCACACACAATTAAGAAGATGAATTCTTTGATCAACCTAATGAATTACTACTAAAGAGGAAATAGTAAACAAAAACCAAAAACTATAATCCAAAATTGTCTCATTTAATTAAATATAATATACACATTTGTTCCTAAGCTTAATTACTTGCTTTGTTGAAAGTCAATTTAGTCTATTTTATTTGTTAAGTACTAATCTATTTAACACAACTAGCTAAGATGACTATTCTAATTAAATTTCCCAACACCTTCCTTATTGTCACTATAAATATATACCCTCTTTCCCTTCTCTTCCATTCATTAATTCTCCTTTTCTTTTATCTTTCTCTATTATATTTCGAATTCTGATTAACTAGCACAAAATCACATACAAATTAATCGAATATCAGATGGAGTCACAATCTAATTATGTTCCGAGATGGACACCTAGTCCCATTCGATCACCTCATCGACGTAACGAATCGGAGACAAATGAAAGTGTTAGCTCTGAAGAAGACATTTCTTTTAGCCACATTAATAATCCAACCAAAAATTTCCCATTTACACCAAATATTGGTTCAATTGAAGCACCATCTCTAAGGGTTGATTCTGAAATAAAAAGGTCAATAGAGATGGAAAGAACTAATTATTATGAGGCACCTAAACAAATTAGTGTTACTAATCCTATGATTAGTAATACTAATTTTGGTTATTATGATGATGTGGCTTTAAGTGGAAAGTTGATTAATGAAGGAATTTATTTAACATGGAAGGATTTATGGGTAACTGTGCCTGATAAAAAAAGTGGGAGAAGAGCTATTTTGCAAGGGCTTACTGGCTATGTACAACCTGGTGAAGTTTTGGCAATTATGGGTCCTTCTGGTTGTGGAAAATCAACACTTCTTGATACTCTAGCAGGTATTTTTTTCTCGATTTAATCATCTGATATTTGAAATTTACTAACTCATGAATCTAAATTTACTAGGGGGTTAAAAACATGTTATGTCTTGAAGCTCGAACTGATATTCTAGTTCGAGGTTAAAAAAAAAAAAGAAGCATCCCCTATGTTGATTATTTTGATGCTATAGGAATTGATTGATGTAGTCCATAAAATGATTTTTAAAAGAAGATAGTCGAATTTATTGATGATGAATATTTCTTTTAAATTCAATTTATGTATCATACTTTTCTATTTTATTTTATTTTTGTAAATGTTTAAAAGTGTAATAATAGGTTAACTTTAGGAGATTTTGCTTAAAATTATTGTTTTATATAAATGGTTTATTTATGAACTACTCCACATACTATATAAAGGATGATTAAGGGTCCACATATTTTGACTTCAAACATCAACTGCTTGAGAATCTTCCATTAATTGTTGTTTTGGTATAAAAGAATGTTTTAAGTCCACTAGAAAGAGACCTTTTTTTTTTTTTTTTTTTTTTCACATTTGGTATTTGGTTCCATTTTGGGTTTCTAATTAATTAGAATTCACACTACGTAACGTCTAATGAAAAGAAAAACATTTCGTGACAAAATTTCTTACTTTGTTTTCTTAAAACCAAAATTTTAATTAAAAATAAACGGATACTATTTATCTCATCAACATAATAGAAATAGGCCCCACTAAAATAATATTGAAGTTTTAATTTTGTTAATAAAAATAATTTTGTTTAATGTGATGTACATAATATAATTACAGGGAGATTGGATTCGAACACAAGACAAACAGGAGAAATCCTTATCAATGGTCGTAGACAATCACTTGCTTTTGGCACTTCGGTACGACAATTAATATCTCACCTTCCTTTTTTTTCCGAGTTTAACTTCTATATAATGTCAATATAACTTCTTCTTTTTTCTTTCTTTAAAGGCATACGTGACGCAAGATGACACATTAATGACAACCCTAACGGTAAAAGAAGCAATTTACTATTCAGCCCAACTCCAATTACCGGATTCGATGTCGAGATCAGAGAAGAGAGATAGGGCTGAACAAACAATAAGAGAAATGGGTTTACAAGATGCAATGAACACAAGAATTGGTGGGTGGAGTGTTAAAGGGCTAAGTGGTGGACAAAAAAGAAGAGTTAGTATTTGTATTGAAATATTAAAAAGGCCCAAACTATTATTTCTTGATGAACCAACAAGTGGGCTTGATAGTGCTGCTTCTTATCATGTTATGAATAAAATTGTCCAATTGGCTAAACAAGATGGAAGAACTATTGTTGCTTCAATTCATCAACCAAGTAGTGAAGTTTTTCAACTTTTTCACAATCTTTGCCTTTTGTCCTCTGGAAGAATTGTCTACTTTGGTAACATTTCTAATGCTAATGAGGTATGATATTACTACTGGTGTCGAATAAGCGGGTTGGGTTAAATATATCAACAAAAGACTAATCAATTTTATTTTTATTTTTTTGGTTTTGTAGTATTTTGCTTTGAATGGTTTCCCATGTCCAACTATGAGGAATCCATCTGATCATTATCTAAGGACAATCAACAAGGACTTTGATATTGTAAGTAAAAAAAATATATTTTCTTTGTCATTATTAATTAAAATCAAATTATTAATGTCTATTTGATTTTAATTAATTAGGATATTGAAAAAGGAGTTGGTGGAAAAGCTACTGCTACAGAAGCAATTGATATTCTTGTGAAGTCATACAAGACTTCACAGGGTTGTCAACAAGTTCAACGTAAAGTTTCAGAAATTTGCCAACAGGTTTGTATAATATAAATTATTTTTTGAAAAAAATATTAATTTGTGATCTAATGAATATTTAATTTGTGTATAGAGTGGAGGAGAAGAGGCAAAAAAAGGGAGTCAAGCAGGTTTTATTACTCAGTGTATGGTTCTCACAAGGAGGTCTTTCGTGAACATGTATCGTGATCTTGGTTATTACTGGTTACGTTTTGCAATTTATATTGCTTTGTGTTTGTGTGTTGGCACTATTTTTCATGATATTGGACATGACTATGGCTCCATTCAGGTAAATATTGTTATTCATAGTTAAATAGGATTAGCGAGGAATTTTTGTCAAGTCATCTAACAATTTTCTTTCTTCCAATTGTTACGTTTTTCAGGCTAGAGGTTCAATGTTGATGTTTGTTGCTGCCTTTTTAACCTTTATGGCTATTGGTGGATTCCCTTCATTTGTTGAAGATATGAAAGTATATATATGACACTTATTAATTATCTATATAATTTAATTTGTCCAATGTCCATTTATACTATGATACTAATTATATACAATGTCTTTTTTTTTTGTCTAGATTTTCACTCGAGAAAGATTAAATGGACATTATGGTGTGGCTGCATATGTGGTGGGAAATACATTTTCTTCCATTCCTTACCTTATACTAATCTCAGTAGTACCTGGCGCGTTGGCTTATTACCTCGTTGGACTACAAAAAGGGTTTGATCACTTCGCATATTTTGCACTAGTACTTTTCGCGACCATGATGTTAGTCGAGAGCCTCATGATGATTGTGGCAAGCATTGTCCCCGACTTCCTCATGGGAATCATAACAGGTAAGGATGTCACATGAATAAGTTAAGCTAAATTTCAATATGTAAAAATTAGTTTGGGGGGGGGGGGGTACATATTTAATTTTCATGTACTAATTTTGTGATCGTTTGATAATAGGAGCTGGAATTCAAGGTGTTATGATGCTTAATGGAGGTTTTTTCAGATTGCCTAATGATCTTCCTAAGCCATTTTGGAAGTACCCAATGTATTACATTGCATTTCACAAATATGCAAATCAAGGATTTTACAAGAATGAATTCTTGGGATTAAATTTCCCTAATGAACAAATTAGAGGGCCAGCCATAATTAGTGGTGAAGAAATATTGAGAAATGTATGGCAAGTGCAAATGGGATATTCAAAATGGGTGGATGTTGCTATAATATTTGGAATGGTGATACTCTATAGGTTCATGTTTTTGGGAATAATTAAAACTGTGGAGAAAGTTAAACCTATGATTAGAGCATTTATGGCTCGCTCTTCCAAAAATCCAACTCATGCTGAAGATCTAGACTCTTGATTGTGTGTTACTTATTATATTTTGCTGTTTGATGTAAAATGTGTACCAAAGTTTATTATTAATTGTTGTATTCAAGACCAATGTCTGGTTGGTCATTTAATTCAATTTACCTACTTTTGTGAGTATATTTATTAGAAGTTGGAATAATTTGTTTTTTTCCGCAAATTGTATGGTTGATTGAAATTGTGTAAACTATATATAATGTTTATTTAACAATTATTATGGTTGATTAATTTGAGGTTTGTTGTCACATCTCAAGGGTTAGTTAGGTTTGAACTTTCTCCGTATCAAATTATCTCTCGTATTTATTTTTTAAACAATTTTTAAAGAAAATGTTGATTAAGAGGTTTTTTTCTTCTTCCTATTCTATCCTTATTTATATCTTAAGATATATTATATTTTTTTCATCAAATATTTATTTTATGGATAATGCTAAATTCCAGAAATTTAAAAAAATATAATATTTTTTTAATTTTAAAATAAATTGCTCTTTTTTTCATTTTTTAATTAAAATGTATTAAAGTTAAAAGGATAAAAATGTTTTAAAAAAAAAAAAAAAAGGGAAAATGGTTCAAAACACACCTCAACATTATTTTAAAATAATGTTTTTAAATTATTTTTTTAATCTTAATCTTTTGTTTTATATACAATTATTTTTTTGTACTTTTCTTGAATTTTGAAAATAGCTGTACTTATTATGTCTTTCTTCTCAAGATTTTTTTTCCTTTTTTTTTGTAATGCCAATTCAAATGAATTTATATTTTTTTAGTCCCTTGACAATATCTTTTTTTTTAATCTTATCTTGATCTATTCCTGTAGTTTTTGTTCAAATTCATCTAAAAAATTTAATAGTTCCCCAAAAAAGAAATGGGTCTTCCTTTTAGCGAGTTATGAATTTTTTTTGACAATAAATTTTTATTATATTTCTTATAGATCTAAAATTTTTTGGTCTTCTTTGTCATCTAAATTTTTTATTATATCGTTGTGATGATTTTACTGCCAAGAGTTCTTGCGACTGATTCATTGCCGGCGTCGGCACAAGTCTTATAAAAATTGACATGTATATTGGCATTTAAGCTATAATGATAATTAATAATTAAGTTTTCCTTATTAAGAAATATCCAATTAAAAATTGACATGTATATATGTCTTATAAAAAAATGAAATTGATATCTAAAACTAGGGTATTTAATGAAAAAATAAAATAAAAGTAATGTGGACTGCCATGTGGAAAATAGAGATGGGTCCATTTTGCTATAATTTAACCCTGACGCGCTGACTGTACGTATGGTCACTTGCTTGTTCATTCAAGCCGATAATACCTTTAATAATACACTAAAAAAATAATTTAGGAGGGTTATAGGACCCCGCAAAGTTAGAGTGTGTAATAGCAATTTTGACAATAATTGAGGTGTGTTTTGAACCATTTTCCCAAAAAGTAACATAGGTAAAATACCATTTTGGCCAAATTTTCTGGTCAAAAGGATTTTTTCTTATTTTGTTAAGGTGTTTGTAGACTTTAAGAACAATTATTATTAAGAATAAAATAAAAAAATATCTTGAACATTGAGACGGAAAGAGTTTATAAAAAATCACAATAAATATTTTGAGACGGAAAGAATTTGTAATTACCATGTAGCAACGTACCACGTAGGTTGTTTTTCAACATCGATACCTACTTACTATGATGACCAATATTTTTTATTTTTTTATTTTTGGAATAAACTAAATTAGATGGGAATAGAATAAGTTTACTTGACTTACTATTTTCATGTTGAAATATGGTAGTATTGAAAATAGTTGTCCAATTTAAAAAAATCAAGAGATAATTTATTTTTTGTGTTTATTTTACCTTTGCTATTAAATACTACGATTTATCATCTAACACATTTGCTATTCCTCTTACATTTGTCAGCACGTTGTATTTATTATATTCAAAGAGTGATATAGTTAAAGGGTAATGCTAAATGACCAGAATTTTGCTAGGAATTTAAAAAAACTATAATATCTTTTTTATTTAAAATAAACTGATTTTTTTTCACTTTTTAGTTAAAATGTATTAAGTTACAAAGGTAAAAATGTTAAAAAAGTAAAATACCATTCTGGCCAAATTTTCTGGCCAAAAGGATTTTTCTACAGTTAAATTATCTTTATATTTATAATTTCTTAAAAAGTGTGTAAAGTCAATAGTGAACAATTATCGTGAATCCGACTAAGGAGTATCAAGTAGCAACGTTGTTTGTCTTTTTAGTATATGGATATTGTCCTTGTCATTCATTGAGCAAGAGTTCATCTCTTAAATTCCATTAATGTGGACGCCTTAAGAGTACATTTTCTTGGTGCATTATAGTGTCCATATTTTCCAACATTGGTCACTACGTACTATAATGACCATTTATATTTTTCCAATTTTTTTTTTTTTTGGAATAAAGTGAAGTAGATGGGAATAGAATAAGTTTACTTGAATTACTATTTTCATGTTGAAATATGGTAGTACCGAGGGGCGTACCTACATGCTCTTTAGGGTGTCCAATTGGATATTTTTCTCCGGGGAAATTATATCATATATACAAGTAAAATAATATATAAAGTGGTTAAAAAACGTATTTTGGACACCCTTAACACAACAAGATATTGTAGCCTAGTGGTTTAAGGTGCCTTAAAAAAGTCAAGCCTTTAAGCATTTGTGAGTTCAAATCTCGCTAGCATCAGCTTTAAACCTCTTTTTATTTTAAAAAAAATCATGTATATTACGTAGTTTAATTTTTAAAATTTCTAGTGCACTCTTTCATCTTTTTCCTCTTTTTCAAATTTTTTTCATGCATATTACTTACTTTTTTTCAAATATTTTCATGTATATTATGTAATTTAATTTTTAAAATTTCTAGTGCACTCATTCATCCAAAAAAAAGGTACTCGTGTACAATTTCTGGACACCCTTCGTGAAATTTCTGGCTACACCACTGGACTAGTACTTATATAAATTCTCAAACGTCCACGCTCGTCAACATTTTCTAGGTTTAAGTAGTACTATTTCCGTCTCAAATTATCTGTCGTGTTTTTTTATATGCTTCTAAAAAAATATTTATTAATTTAATTAAGAGAGCTTTTTATATTAATAATTTTACCCTCATTTATATATCTTACATTATAATCTCTTTTCATTAAATATTTATTCAATTGAGGTGTTTACACTTATCAAACACAAGAATTACTAAAGATAATGAAAAAAATAATATCTTAAACTTTTAAAATGACAAATAATTTGAAATAGAAAAATCACGACAGATAAGTAAAGGCAACGAAAGTAGTACTCCCTCCGTCCAACAATAGTTGTCCACTATACTAAAAATAGTTGTCCACTATACTAAAAATAGTTGTCCAATTTAAAAAAATCAAGAGATAATTTATCTTTTGTGTTTATTTTACCCTTGCTATTAAATACTACGATTTATCATCTAACACATTTCTCAAAACATTAAATTTAATAAAGTCAATAGATAAAATAGTAATATTACCCCTATTATTTATTGTTTCTTAAGGGGTATGTCAAGTCAATAACGGTCAATTATTGTTGGACATAGAGAGTAATTACCATCCAACAATAGTTGTCCACTATACCATTTTGAGATGTCCAACAATATTTTTTCACTTTATGAAATTAACGGATAATTTTACGCTTAATTCCTAATTTATCCTTATCATTAATTATAGTCATTTTCCTATTACATTTGTCAGCACGTTGTATTTATTATATTCAAAGAGTGATAAAGGGTAATGCTAAATGGCCAAAATTTTGCCAGGAATTTAAAAAAACTATAATATCTTTTTTATTTAAAATAAACTGATTTTTTTCCATTTTTTAGTTAAAATGTATAAAGTTACAAAGGTAAAAATGTTAAAAAGGTAAAATAACATAGGTAAAATACCATTCTGGCCAAATTTTCTGGCCAAAAGGATTTTTCTATAGTTAAATTATCTTTTTATTTATAATTTCTTAAGAAGTGTGCAAAGTCAATAGTGAACAATTATTGTTGGATCCGACTAAGGAGTATCAAGTAGCAACGTTGTTTGTCTTTGTAGTATATGGATATTGTCCTTGTCATTCATTGACCAAGAGTTCATCTCTTAAATTCCATTAATGTGGACGCCTTAAGAGTACATTTTCTTGGTGACTTATAGTGTCCATATTTTCCAACATTGGTCACTACGTACTATGATGACCATTTATATTTTTCCAATTTTATTTTTTTTGGAATAAAGTTAAGTAGATGGGAATTGAATAATAAGTTGACTTGAGACTATTTTCATGTTGAAAAATATATAAAATGTGTTGGAATAACTTGACCGTCTTTGTTTTGATGAGGATAAAACCATCAAATGTTTGTGATTTTTGTCAAGCGATAAATATTTTTTTATTTTTAATTAAAGTTTTTGAATTCAATCTTTGTGTATGATATTATCTTTACGTAAGAAATATTTTACCTTTAAAATAGAATCTTTCGGTATGAATCAAGATAATTAGTCAAGCCCAAAAACAAGCACAAATTCTATATTAACAAAACATAAAAAATAAAATAGCAAAACACCGAATATGTTTACTTTTGGTTTAAAGTAATATAACAACAACATATCTATTATATAATCTCACGAAGGGAGTTCGATCCGAAGAGGGTAAAATGTGTATGCAAATTTTACTCCTATCTTAAAGATAGCTATAAATAATTATTCTAAGAAGGGTAAAATGTATGCAAACCTTACACTACAACAATAAAAAAAAATTGAGACAATTATTTTGTGGCAATAGTATAATTATTGTTATATTATATTTAGCTACAATTATAAATGTAGATATTTGTAACCAACATTTTATACAAATATCACTAAAAAATTTAACAATTTTAAATTTAATAACATTACTTAATTATTGTTAAACACTTTTCAATACTATCATTTAATATCTCTTTTTACTATAGTGCACACACTATTGACCACATTTTTCAACAATATCGATCACTACAGTACGTACAATATATATGATGACCACTATCCTTTTTTTTTTTTAATAGAATATACTCTATATATTAAAGTAAATGATGAATTAACTAAGTTGACTTGACCCAAGAGTACTATTTCATGTTGAAATATTTATAAAAAATGTTGGAATAATTTGACCGTCGTTGTTTTGCACGCTGAGAGAATAAAACACCGAATATACCATCAAAATTTTGGGTGGAGTGATAAATATTTTCATTCTTAATTAGAATTTTTAAGTTTGAGTCTTGGATACAGAATTATCTTTGACAATTAAGAAGTAAAATTTTACCATTCAAAGAAAAAAATTCGATACAAATCTAAATTAGTAAGATATACGATTTGAATAGAATGAACTGTTTATTAGTGAGATGACAAAATCCACAGAAATTTAATGAGGTATATATTGACAATGTTAAAAATTGGAGAAGGGGTCAAAAATGCCACATATATTTAGTGTGATTCATAAGTAGAGTCTGTCAATGATAGGATATGTGCAAATTTTATTTTTATTTTTATGGGATAAAAATATTATTTTTGATAAACTTTTAGCTAAAAAAAAAAATATTTTATAAAATAGAGCAACTTTCACATATAACAAACATAAAAATCATATTTGTATGTTATAACTATAGTTTGCATAATTGCGCTTCATAACAAATTTTATGTTTGCTATGGAGCTTTTGATTTGTATAATTCGCTAGATACATTCAATTTTATATAAATTGTTCAATTTTGTATAAATTCATTTATACATAGTAATAATAAGATCTGTATTTGTATAATTATAAGTGTATAAGACGAAAATATATATATTTGTATTTGTATATACACTTTTCTCTCACTTTATACAAATACAAATGCATTTTATATATTTTATACATTTGTATACCGAATGGATAATTGTATATCGAAAATGACTAATTGTATACCGAACCAAATGACAAAAAAATGGGATATTTGCTGCAAATTACAAATAAAATAAACTATGGCTATAACATTTAATTTGAATTAATAATTTGCTATTTCATATAATTTTCCCTGCAAAATATGTTGAAAACAAAAACTAAGATGAAAAATACTAACACCAAAAATAGCACAAGGTTAACAATGCAAGAGAAACAACAGTAGAAAACTAGCTGTGCCCCTCACCCTCACTCCACCTAAAAGAAGGAAATTGCTCGACCTCCTACGAATCTTTTATCTTAATTTTCGATTTCTAAGCTCTTATATTTAGGGTCATATCTTCGGTGAATTGAAGATACTCTATGTTATGCATGTGTAATCACCTCTTTCTATGCAGGATTATATAGACTATTTAACACTACACAATGTTATTTAACATTACGGAAAAGGTTCAAAAATATCGTTAATGTATTACAAATGGTTAAAAAATGTCTTCCTTCCACATATTGGGTCAAATTGAATCCTACTTAATGCTTTTACTTAACACTACTTGATGAAATTAAACATTATTTAATGCTATTTAACACTTCTTAATGTTATTTAGCTCTATTATACTACTTAATACCCACTTTCTACACACAATGAAAATAGGTTCATAAATAATTCATTCTTGACACATTTTCTTGGCATCAAACTACACCCATCTTCAAACATGGTATGTTCATGTGATAAATATTTTGGGCATAAGCCCTTTGATTAAATTTATTAGCTTCCTTTTTCGAATCGAAAACATGTAAAAATATTTTTTTGCGTCTTGCTTTCAGTCTATAAGACAGGTGTATGCAACCACTTAGTGAGAACACAAGAACTAAAAGAGTGGGTGGTTGAATGAAAAGGGAAGCCGAAATCTAAGGAATCTATGTCCCTCAAACAATTAGACTTAAAAAAGGGTAAAATTGAAAAAACATCATAAATGTCTTCTTGATTATGTGAAACACCAGTTATTTTGAAATAAAATGAAAAGGTAAAAACACGTTCTTCTTTTTTAAATGGACTAATATCGCGAGTATTGATCCATCAATATTTTGATTACAATAAATAATAATCAGATTACAAAGAGGACACTTCCCTCCATTTTCAACTGAAATCTATAGTTGTAGAAATTGTCTTAAACAGAAGAAACAAACAAATAAACATCAAAATATTACAAACTTCCTTGTAATGGTACACATTACAGCTTCCAAAATTGTTAGTTTACCTGTAAATTGTCTCAATTGTTTTTCAATATTTTCAATTTAGCTTAATCTGCTCAAGCAGCAATCAATGGCTTGTTTTCCAGCAATAAGGAATCTGAATCCTCCTCCGAATACGTCAACATCCTTTCTAGAAGTTCTTGGATATCAAGTGCAATCACCATCACTGTGATGCTATTCCGGCCTCTCCAGCATCCTATAGCGATAGTTGATGCATCCACTTGAGGTTCCGACAAGGTCTTATTGTCTAAAAGAAATAGAGAGCAAATTTTACGAGAGAAACAAACCAATCGTGTTTACTCAAATGAAGATACCAGATCATAACTAACCTTTATTCAAAATCACTGCACAACAACCAAACTGCAGCTTTAAAGCCTTTTCCCGAAATTCAGCATCCACAAAATCGCCAAATTTAATGCTCTTGTACTGCAAAAGAAGCTTGAAATCTACAGGAGATGCATACACTATTTGTTTGGTAATATGTGGCAGCAGCAATGGCACTCCTTCAGATGTTATGCGGAATACACATTCTGTAGAAACATCTTTTTGCCGTTCCTGCAACATTGCAAAGAGAAAATGGAAAGGTTATCTAATAGTGCAATGGACGGAGATCACGGGAAAGAATGACATAAAGGGTCATTCAAGTGGTACCCTCATAGTTTACTACTTGTTTTTAAGAGGGCTTGGCAGTCTTGCTTTTTCCTGTACCTCCTTTCCTTTCTGGGGTTTGGGGGATGTAGGATGCGAAGTTCTTTCTGAAGGAAACTTCTTAAAAGATGGATGTTCAAACACATGCACATGAATCTATAGAATGACATGAGCTCAAACAGCAGAAATCTCAAGTGTCAAATTTGAGCGACTTACAAACATCTTGAGCCCAACAGCAGCGATCTTGAGCTGCTCACCAGCTAGAAAATTGAGTTCAAGAACTTCTTTCACAGATTTAGATACATAATAAACTCTTTTCACATGGTCAATATCAGTATTCCTCACAATCAAATGACCTTTGAATGGAAAGGATTCCTTGATGCCATAGAAGGCCTTTATCTGACCCACAGCTGCCTCCTCGTGGTAAAATAATATTGGGTCAATTCCTCTCCATCTTCCTCGCATCTGTAACTTTCTACTCCCTGTAACCAACTCAGGACCAGCTTTTCCATCACTGGAGGGTTTAATCAGCTCCGGCCTTTTTCCTTCCACTATTTTACTGGGGTCAGTATCCAATGTAGCTTCGTCATTTCCATTTTCAAGAATATCAGCATCACCCATAGTCACTTCAGATAGTTGATTACCTACAGAATCCACTTGCTCAACTTCATCAGCATTTATATCTTTGACCTTAGGTAAACTTTGTGCTTGGAAATTTCCCGTGGAAGTTGTCTTCCCTGGTTGATAGCAATGCTTCTTTTGTGTGACTGCAAAGTCATAAAGAACAGAATCTCAATACATACACAAGTACAGCTCAAAATTAAGACAGAATTTTATTATGGCATCAAGGGTGTGTGCCATGATAGCTCATGGATTAGCAATCATGGCATTGACGGCTTCCAACTTACTAACACTGAGAGCCTAGAGTGTTTCAAGAGAGCATGGAAAGAATACCTCAAGACCCAGTCTGGTTATTTAAAGGAAGAGACGAAGACAACCAAACAAAGGATCCTAAGTGACCGCTCAAGCCCAATCAACATTAAGTCCTTGGAGTGCTACAACAGGTCAAGGAAACTAAGCTTTCAAGTCAAATGTATCCTAGGAAAACAAGAAGCACAAAGAGGAGAGAAACGTGGACCAAAAAACGCCTCCACATTCCAAAACATGGAGCCTGGCAACAAAGGAGGTGATGGAGCACCACAGAGAAACAAAATGATTATCAAACATGAGGCCAATTGTAGAAGAAGCTCACCAAAAATGGCTCCATGATTATCAAATGTGGAGACATTTTAGAACCCTAAGAATTTACGAATTCAAGCCTATGTGTAATTCAAGGCTAGTTTAGGGATATTTATTACTATTGTTAGCTTCTATATAGACCTGTATAAATATCTTAGTTTCCTCTTTTGACAAGCTGGCTAGTTTTTGGATGATTAAAGATCATACTCTTCTGGGTGATTGTTTGTATCTCTTTAAAGAACCTTCTTGGAATTCTTCTTGCTATGGATCCATGTATGAGTTCAACTCTCTTCCCCCTTGGATTATTCTAATAATTGAATAGTTATTTGATTGTTAGAATTCTCCTTTCTTTCTTCTAATTTTCTGTCAAGCCCAACCTTATTTCTACTTTTATCCTTGTATTCTATCTAGTTTTTTTTTTCATTACTTGTTCTATTTCCTCGTTTTTGCATCTTGGTTGCTATCATTTGGTAGTAGAGCTTAGGCAAAGGAGTTGTTCTTAAAGGAGTTGTTCTTTGTTTTTCTATAATCTACAAATCACAAAAAAGAGTTACCATTCTTGAAGTTTTGAGTTCTTGTTCTTCAAGTTTCGAATCTGATTTCAAAATTTGGACCACAACAGAAGATATAGCTGTGCAGATGTTCTATTTGAACTAGCCATATCATGCATACTTAAATGTTTAATGCCCCAATTTTCCACTTCTGACAAATGGTTGCTGTTTTAACTCACCTGGTAAAGGAGAAAGTTTGTGAAAGACAGCAATAAAGAAGGCTCCACTGTTCTGGTCATGTGGCACTATCCTCATACAACGTTCCAGTGGTAGAGTTGAAGCTTCCTCGTCCAAGATTGTAGTAGGAGTTGCAGGATCCTGCACCATCCCAACACCATTTTGAGAATGACCATTACTCCCATTATCAGGCAATTGACTACTCCTTGCATCATCACCATGCTGAGGTGCATCCACGTAGCCTTTGCCAGAGGGAAACATTCCAGGAACAACTGCAGCTCTGCGAGAATCATGAGCTTCATTGTAAGAATTCAACCACATCCCTTTATCTTGAACCTGCATGCACAGAAGAACAAATATCAATCAAATTCAATGAAGCAGCGTAAAGCAACCATACCTGTTTAACATAAATGGAATTAAGAATTTAAGGATGGATACTAGTCTTTACTTCTGCACCTGCTTGTACTACTAATAGGCAAATATAGAATTAGTAGAACTCATAACAAAGCGAGGCTCACTGAAGCCTCCCATGTCAGATAAACTGAAACAAAATAAAAAGAACTTCTGATATTTAACTAGTTCCACTGACGTAATTCTCGTCCTTCACATCTTTGAACCAGCAAAAACTATAAAGCTGAATTACATTATACCCAACTTTGGCTGAGTGTAATACAGAAAAGTCAATGACTGCTCAATATTAAGAGCAGGGTGACATATCACATTAAAAAGGAATATGACTGACTGAAGCTTTTTAGATCAACAGAATTTTCTTGTTTTGCAGGGCTTGCAAGGAAATAATGCAGGGGTTGAAGACATCCTGGAAACTGATAGAAAAGGAAAGTTTACTGTCAAATCGTTATGAGAACCTACTGCAGAAAATGCTCAGACACCAAACAGGTCTTGGAAATCTATCTGAAAAATAAAGGCACCTCATGGTTGGTACCATGTAAGGCTTAGCTTCGTACAGGACAGGATAACCTTCAGAAAGGAGGAGTGTCTACTTGCAACAGGTGCTACCCTCAGTAGAACTCCCCTCTATTTTTTCATTTTCTATTATAACCTTAACATTGAACGTCAATGTCCCAACCTTTGATCAAACCAAGTTGACCAAAATCTGAACATCACATGGAGAAGAGATCAAGAAAATTAACCACAAACCTTCCATTTTTTCAAACCTGGCCTTCTAACAAGCTGAGGAAGTTCACTGGAGACATCAATGAGTTCAACAGATCCTCCACACCTTCTCAATATCTGAGGAACAAGAGAACAATCAGGTTTTATGAGAAGGAATGTTGGACTTAGATTTTTATAACGTTGTAATGCAATATCAAAATTGCTATCTCTCTGTCGTTCAGGAAATTATGATGATTATGTCATCAGCAGCAAAAAGCAAACATGTGGAACATTTGCCATACTAGGGACAGAGAGGCTGCAAATTCAGCTACTATTTTGACAGTGTTGTTCAACATTGAAGAGAGAAATCCAAGTAATTTCCATGAAATCCATGATATAAACTAATTACTACTGTGTCCATTATACTAATGGAGTATAGTAGTTGATGTAGCAATGGAAAACATACAAAGAAATCAAAGAAAAAGAATACTTGCACCACATCAACCCACTTGTTGATATAAGTTAGAACAAGAGTAGGCATACATAATTTTGACAAGCCCGGGTGTCGAGACAGGAGGAAGAAAAAAAGGGAGGGCTGTAAATAAGAAAATCCAGCTAAAAAATGTGCAGCCATTGCAATGATTGAAGAGCTCACTAAAGGTTCGCTTTTTTCAGCTCTCCCACCCTACTGCAATCGAGCAAGATCTATACTCAATAATCTTCTTTTCTGTTTTTTTTTGTACTTTCAGTAGTATCACTCATTAATTTCTGGGAAGCTTAAAATGAGCAAAATTTTCATTTGGTAACATAAGCTACACATTTAACAGAATCGTAATCAACATGTGATGCATTCTTTCTCAGATTACCTCGGCAACCACAGCCTCGTTCTCAATGGGATTCATTGAGCAAGTTGAATAAACCATCCTTCCACCAACTTTAAGCAAAGACAATCCTGAAATATATGTATGAACAACCATGTGTCAGTTGAAGGCTTTTCATAAAGAAAGAGGGGTCTTACTCAGAAGGAATTGTATAGTGCTCTAAAGTCCTAACCCCTCAAGTGTTTCAGAAACCTTTCATGCCGGTCTAGTTACCAGAACGGCAGCACCTATCCAAAGCTCGGACTTCCACAAAATGTCTCCTAAAGACTTAAGCTTCTTTTTTCTATATAATTCAAGAAACAACATCCTTAGCAGGGAAAATATACCCGCGAAAATTTGAGCAACAAAATTATAGTTTAACTGATGTTGCTTCTTGAACGACATACAATTAATCTAATGTTTTGTGGTCTTCTAATCCATCTTGTTCGAGAAACTAGAATCTTTTCCTTTCTATCCTTACTTTGTAAAGGAATAATCTTTTAAATTTTAATCAAGCATATTGAAATAGCTTGTTTATGCCATTCCTCTTTGATGTGTATGGCAGATCCGTTTCTTATTTGATTGGTGCTATCAACAACTACTATTGCGCCTCAGTCCCAAACAAATTGGAATTGGCTATATGAAGCCCCACTTTCATTTAAGCTCATTTCATATCATCATACTAAATAAATAAAAGAGAAAAGCAAATCAAACACATACACAAATACAATATTAATAACAATATATTAGAATCTCTCTAACAAGTCTAAAACCTTTCCTCGACTAGTAGCTATTACAAATATGGATCTTCTTCTTCCATTGAACCCTATCTTTAGCTAAGTCTGAATTGATAAAAAGCATTTGTAGACCTTTCGAGACAACTTTCTTCCATGTGATTTTAGATCTACCCTGTCGGCTTTTAACTCCTTAACTTACCATAGTTTCACACCTACAGAGAAGTGCATTCGCCGCAAAATATGTCCAAACCATCTCAAGTTATATTTTCGCATTTTATCCTCAATGTGTGCTACTTGTACAGTTGTACCTTCTGTGAATAAAATCATTTTAAATCTTATCTAATATGATATGACCGCACATCCATCGTAGCATCCGCATCTCTACAACACTCATCTTGTGGATATGTTGGACTCTAGCAGTCCAACATTCACTACCCTCAGATTGCGGTTGTGCTCCATTGGTCGGGACCTCGTTCACAGTGGAAGAACTGAAGAAACAAGATATAGTCTATCTAAATAAAGGCACCCACATGCCTTAACATATGCTACAGTTGTTGGGACGAGGTAACCACTACTACTGCACCTTTGTGAGACAAAGTATTAAGTGTATTCCACTACTACTATTCTTCTCAATACAGAAACAGACACATAATATGTGATAGAGGAAATATCGATCAATCAATCAATTAAGCTTCACTTCCATAAGTTGTGGTGCCTATATGAAACCATCAATACAACTGTATTCAGATCCATTTCATTCAAATATACTAAATAACGTCTTTTAAGGCAATCAGGGGCACTCGAAATCCCACACTTATCCCTACTCCTACATGGATATTTAGCTTAGTCCCAACTTGTTGGTGTCGCGTATATGGATCCTTTACTTCCATTATGTTCTATTCTTAGTGGTAAGTGTATGAATTCGATAGATTTTAAAACTTTTGAGACAGTTCCCTCTATATAATTTTAGGTTTACCTCGTACCTTTTGATTACCTTCAATTATAGTGTCATAAGTCATATCTATGGGGACCAGACAGCCTGGAAGTCTGCATAGGAAATAGTTTAATCATCTCAAACGACCTAATCTTATCTTATGTTTGTGTTACTTCCACAAGTGTGATCATTTTTAACATTGTTCAATCTTGATCTTGGATATCAAGATGTATCTTGAGCCCATAATAGGAAAAAAGACTTGGAATCAACCAACTCATCCTTAAGCACAAACTCAAAGGTGACTTGCCGGCTAAAATCATAAGCTGCTGCATGATAGGTTAGTGATGGTCAGCTTATCTGGTTAGAAGACCAATGTACAATTAAGAGAGAGAGAGAGAGAGAGAATAATGAACCTCGCATTGCTATCTGAACCTGTAGCCCATGTAGACCATTACCCATTCCTGCATTCCTGTGCAGAAGGAAAAATAGAGGGATGTGAAGGGGACACAAGACAATTGTATTGATAGCAGAATGCAAAATGAGAGTGATAAGTACTAGTAATTCGTAATTAACTACCATCTTCTCCATATATCAGGGGCCTTGCGTAAAGTGCCATCACCACTGCATGGAACATCACATAAGACACGATCAAATAGAAGTTGATCAATATCAAGTTCTTTCACTTCTTGTGGCTCAGAACCTTCTCCATAAGTTCTATTCAAATGACAGCTAGGGAAGTGTTGTGCTTCATGATTTGTGACTATCAAGTTGGCAGTGGACATTCTCTTTGTTTGATGGATGAGAAGGTTACACCTTTGAACATCAACATCATTTGCTAAGACCTATATAACGAGGCATTTCAAAGAGAAACATCAAATGTTACAAGGATCCAGAGAATATATTTTTCAATTTTTGCAAGGATGGATCGGAGAGAGTATATGACGCCAACAAAGATGGATGAAAGAACTAGGGAGAGAGTTGCATTGACATCAATGATTTTAAGAGAGAAAATGAGGAAAAAGAGAGACCATTCCACCAGGTAATGATCCCGGTTCAGCTGAGTGGTGTATCATCTCAAGTAACTGAAACGTTTTGGAACCAGGAGCTGCACACACTGCAAGATAAAGGGACAGTAAAGTTTCTATTTATCCAGTTTGTTACTTTGTTATTCATAAATTAATGAAGAATGGAAAAAATGAACTTGGATGCCGAGTATTAAAGAATAGTTAACTGTCAAGAATGAAATCATCTGGCCGTACATCCAGGAACAGAGGAGGGACCTGAGTCAAAGCAGTCACATGATGAATAAAGGGCACAATGTTAACTGATTTTTTTGAGAAGGATTAAAAAAAAAATTGACAAAGTTAACTGATATATACCAAACAAATCATCATAGCAATAATTGGCTCACCATGCTAACAGCCTCCTGTCTTGTAATGTTACCAATCTCATTTTGTAGCTTCAAGAACTCGTGGAACCTGAGTGTTTTATGTGATGACAATAATCAATATCAGAGACCACCAAAAGTTGTCTTCAATTATAATTCTGTAAATTTCCTGGCTGTATACAGATTCTAGGAAAAAGAATTGCATAATTCTTTATGGAGGTGGGAAGAACTACCAGTAAGGGTGTAAGATTTTTTATATCCAAAACTGGAAACAAGAAATGGACCTCTAGATGTACAATTTTCATGTGAGATGTGCATTTTTTTCATTTGAACATAATTATACGACAACTACATCAATCCTAGAGATGTTCACACAGGGCTATATGAATCCTCTATATCTATTTCTGCTCCATCAGATCCGTTCTTTCCACCATTGAACAATCTCTCTTTAAGAACAAATTAAGGACTCTCTGAAGCTAGAGATTATCTCTAACTCTCACACTTATTTTATCATGCAAGCTCTAGCAGACCTTTTCTTTATAAGTAAAAGGTAGCAATCTCCAATAAAACTTAAGAGACTTCTTATCAAAGGACCAGATGTAAGTAATACCAATAGCGGTTAACCTTAAACCAACTAACTGATACCGCCTATAAGTATATTTTGCTTCTGTTGTGTTATATACCAGCCGAATTTGCATGGATTCCAAGAAATTATGTCTTTTTAAGAGAACTTCTTTCCATATGGTTTAAGGTCTACCTCATCCCGTAATAATACCTAAAACCGTCATGATGTGAATCTAGACACAGGTGCATTTAGGAGCTTTGTAGAACACAACTAAACCATTGCAGGCCACATTCTCATTTCTAATTTCGTCTAACCTGGTATAACGACATATCTATCTTATGCAATTTTACGACACCTGCCTTACAGAAATGTCGACAATATAGCCCAACATACGCTGCCACATAGCATTGTTAGTCTCACACATTTTATAGAACTTACCTTCACTTTGTAAAATATCCTCCTATTGCACTATCAAGACATTCTCTAGAAAGATTGAGCCTATATATCTTAAGTGTCAACATTTAGTTACTGCAGTTCAGTCTATCTTGCCTCAAACTTTACTTTTCTTGTATTGGCTACACTTATTGTGCGTATATCCTATCATCCTTGCACCTATCCTAAAAACTCTCAGTTTCAAGTGTTTCGCCACAAATCAAGCTTTAGTTAACCTCCCACTAGTTATATCAACACCAACATAGGCCCGCAAATAACACATACTTTGGAACTCAATCTCGTAGACTGTTAGCTAACTCATTCATAAAATAGGAGAAACCATGGTTATGGAAAACTCTGCATTTTCTTCCATTGTTCTTACATTTTGACATCTTTGTTTTTTTTTTATGACAAGGGAAACCCGCAATTGCTACCCTTTGGGTGCGCAACAGGGTAAAGGCCCCGCCCCTATGCAATAGCTCGCAAACCACATAGGAAAGGTAACCCGCACTAGGCAAGCCCGGTGCAACGAGCTCGACCCAGAAGGCAAACCCCTTGCTTTCGCGGGCAAGGGGTTTCAAACTTGAGACCTCCAACATGGAAGTCCCAAGCCCAAACCACTGGGCCACCCCGAAGGGTTTTTTGACATCTCCTTCAAACATATCCTTTAGGGAATTTATGTATTTGAGATGATTTATGTATTTGAGATGAACTTTTTCCTCTCTAGTACATTCTAAGGACTTCTTTTGGTACACTACCATATGGAAAACCTTCTTCCTCTTCCTATAACAAAAGACACTCAAATGTTTGATTGATGAACAAGACTTTCTTTTCGAAAGATAATTGATAAGCAAGATTTCATTTCCAAATACTTTGTTAAAACCATCAAGCGAAAATCAGAAGCCTTCTCTAGTTTTTGAACAACTCATGGAAACACCATCACACATGCCCAAATATTATTTGCATCATTTCTTAGAAGTTTGTCAAGAAACAATCAACTATTCTAGAAGTTGCAAACCCAGTTAAATCTAAAACATTTGATGATAAGTGGAATAAGATGCAAAGAATATGTAGGTTTAAGTTTATCAGTTCCCTTGAAGTTGGGGATCACATTTTCATTCATATCTAGATCAAAAATGCCCAACAAGTGGAATGTTGGAGTTCGATCATGATTTGTGATATTATTCTCATATCTTAGATCACAATTATATTCATGTCACAACCATCTGATGCAAATTATCAAAAAGTATACAATAGAAAATTATAAATTAACTCAATTGGGAAAAAAACTCAGCAGCACTACAGAGATGCTTTACACAGAGAAAAAGGGAAAAAAAGATATTTTTTTCAGTCCTATGTGAGACCAGTAGTAGAGAGAAAGGAGCTAAGGAAGCTCAAAAGGTTGAACTTGTTTCAGACTCAAGCTTAGCACCAGTGTCAACAGCCATTTGAACTGATGTTCATGGATTCAAAAGGTCAAATAGATTATTGGCTCATAGCAAGGATTGAAAGCTTGAAGTGTCTTTTCCAAAAAGTGATACTTATTACTCCCTATGTCCCTATTCTATGTGGCATACTTTCCTTTATAGTTTGTCCCAAAAGAAAAACATCTTTCTATATTTAGGAACAATTAAACTTTAAACTTCTCATGGTACTCTAAGTGAGATGATTTATAGCACAAAAATGTTTGGCTTGCTTTAGACCAAAAGTTTCAAAAGTCTTTCTCTTTAAACTTCATGAACAGTCCAAAATCACACATCAATTGGGATGGATGAGTATTATCTGCGATAGATTAGGTATGATCTTCTTTCAGATAAAAATTATTTCACAATATTCAAAAGTTACAGCATAAGCAGAAACTGGATCTCTAACCTCTCAAGTATTTTGTTTTTCCTCAACTGCTTGCGAGAAAAAGTTGACTGCCAGGCAAGATTCTCTGGATACCAAGGTAATGGTCTTATTGCCACAACCTCACTCCCATCTGTCCCCTGAATCACAAACCCGATTTGGAAATATTATTGAATAGCAGGGCTATGAGCTAGAAGCTGCATACATAGTGCAGAAAATTCATAATTCAGTAAGAAAAAGTAATCATAATCAGCTGATGAACCTCTTGTTGCAGAGATTTCATAAAATCATTCTCCAACTTCGCTTGAATTTCCAAGTAGCATTGGCTACTGCAACATTAACAACACAATGATGAATACGTAAGAAATTAGCTCATATTTGGTCATCTCAAGAGTTGATAACAAAGGAACTCTAACCACAAACGAACCTGAAAAAGAAATTCATTTTAGAGAAGAAGATGGAATGCGGGATCAATTCATAGCTCAAATTATTCAAGATCACCGGCTAAAAGAATTTGCACCCACCCGGTGATTACTATCTTGAGCTATGCTTGAAGAAGAACTTGGGTGTCAGCAGGACATGACACACTCCAAATCACTAAGGACGTGACCCTCGATAGGAAGATTTGGAGGTCGAAGATTAAGGTAGAATGTTGGTAGGTAGCCGAGTGTTGTAGCACCTTTATGTGGAAGATAGGGGGCTAGTCTTCTCTTCGCCTTAGTAGTAGTATTATTATTTAATACTTGTGTAGTATCTTTTACTACATCTTTTATTTGTTACTTGTTGCTTCATTGGTTGTGTTTAACTTTCCACTTTGTTACCATTATTTTTTTCTTTTCTAGCCTGTTTTGGTAATGCATCATTGTGCTAAGGTATATCGGAAACAACCTCTCTACCCCACAAAGGTACGAGTAAAGTATGTGTACATCCTACCCTCCCCACACCCCACTTATGAGATTACACTGGATGTGTTGTTGTTATAATTGTAGACAGTTGCTCAAAACAACAAATTTTCGTACACTTTTTTAACACATAGCAAACTTAGCCTGTGTCCATATATAAGGATGCAAAGTCTAGTCTTGCTAAAATCCAAATAAGCATAAAAGAGTAAAGGTTTGCTCTGCATGAGCAAAGAGAACACGTGAAGACAAATGCAATGTACATTGTCCTTTTCAGATCACACTTCTCAATGCAGAAATAAGATTTATATGATGTGGAACATCTTCACTAGGTTATATAATTGTTTGTCTATCTAATAAACAGAAAGGTTAATAACAACAACGATATATCTAGTGTAGTCACACAAGATGGGGTCTTGGGAGGGTAGGGTCACGCAGACCATACTCCTACCTTACGAAGGTAGAGAAATTGTTTTAGAAAGACCCCCAGCTCAGGTAATGCAAATCAAAGAACATACAGAAGGAAAGAAGTAAAACATGTACAATAAACAGAAAGGTTATCAAATGATAATGAAAAGACACAGACCTTGAATTGATCCTGAAAGCAGCAGGCAATTCACTTCGAAGACAGTCCATAAAAGTATTCCATTCTTCTGGTGGCACAATCCCTTGCTCCTATACAGTCATGCACATACTATCACCCAAGTCCATAAATTTGTATATACTCATTGCATGTATACGAAAAACAAATAAAAAAAGATAACTTACTCCATCTCAATTTATACCATATCACACTAACTTATACAGAAATATTTCTATTTTAGTTGTCTCAAAAGATTTTAAAACCAATCCATTTCTACACAAATTTCACAACTCCCCAGAATTCAAATACATTAAATTATTCAAATATCCAACCTTAATATGTTGTTTTCCTAATATTCTATCGAGCTTAAGTTTCCCATCATACTTCAACACTCTCTCTATCCCAATTTATGCGAAACTTTTCGCTTATCAACAGTAAATTTAACTAATCTTTGAAGCTAAATTGTATACAATAAACTCAATATATTAAAACTAAAACTCAGATATCCAAAACTATACATCAAGTACTACAAGACATGCAACTCTTCTTATGTCAATATTGATCAAGTTCACATAGTCTAATACTCAAGAAGCAAAAAGTGCCACATAAATTGAGATGAGTATCTAATAATACACACAAGTCAAATTAGCATCTAAAATTCACAAATAAGGGAGTACCTTATAATATTCTTCAAAGGCAATATTTTGGGTGACAAAGGGTTTCCAACTGAGATTACTGTTTTCTCTATTGCTATTATTATCAGCAGTAGCATTTTGTTGCTGCTCGGGATCATTTTTGGTGTATTTCCAGTTGTTTTCTCTGCTTTGAGCGAAGTGCTTTCTCTGAGTTCTTGACCTTCCTCTGCCACCCATTTCCCCCCTCGCTGCTGCAAATTTGAATACTGAAAAATCCCTCTCAGAATTGAGAATCTGAGATGGTGGCAAAAGGGGAAAAGGAGAGTGGGGAGTTAACAGAAACTGAATTGAAGAAGGTTTAGGCTGGGTTTTAGATGATTGGGTTTGAAATGTGGTTAAGGCCCACATCTTATGTCAATATTGGTTAAGATATGCAAACTCTTATGTCAAAAAGGCCCATTTCGAAAAATAATCGATTTGAAGTTGTGTTGAAATAACTTCAATTAGATTGTTTAATCGATTTTATAACCATCATAATATTGTTTAATCGATTGTTAAGTTTCGAAAATGTCTCAGCAATATGGTGATATTTGTTATTGTGGATCCTAGAATGCTCGAAATTCTAGAAAGATGAAGTGTAAAGATAAATATTTTGAAAAAAATGGGAAGAAATTTGAGAATTTAGATTTTGTTTTGTAGTTGTGATACGCTAGATCCTTTATCGTCATTATACGTGTGATAATTTCCTTCTCCATTAGTGTGTATCAGTTATAATTCATATTTAGATATACATAATAAAACGTATGTGGTTCACATGTATATGAGAAGCAAAATCTAGTATAAACGGTAATACCGAAATCTTCCCATGAGTTTTTGATATCAACATTCATGTCAGATTCTTTCATCATATATATGGTGCGTCCAAATACATGTATGTTGGATATACTAAGGTCGAAATCTGATTCAAATCCAATATAGTACCACATGTATTTGGAAACGCGGACTCTCTCATGTATCCAATGTGATTCACACGCTCACCTCTCTCCCTACATGTATTTATTTGTATTTCAAAGTGTATTCAATAGTAAAACTACATGTATATAGGTATATTTGACTTTAAAATTGGTATAAGTTATTGATTAGTGAAATAATATATAATCATTTTAAACTATAGGGAGAATTTAAAAAATATAGTAGAAATATTGGTGTAATTAGGTAGTTTTTCCTTTCATTTTGGTATATTTTTGCAAATAGTCACTATAATAAACTTAATTATGTTTCATAGCTATAATTTGCATATTTACAAACTATAGTTACCGTTTAAGCTGCTCCGTTTGTATAATTCGTAGGTGAGTACGTATAATTTGCGAGTATGTTCGTATGATCGAGCTATTGTTGTATAAACTTGAAATAAAAAATTTATACAAACACAAACAACTGAACTTTAAACAATTATACAAATTATATTATATAAATTCCAAATTATACAAACTCGAAACCCAACCCACGTAAATCGTAATTATCACGAAATGTTGGTCGCGAATGATAATTAACTAAAAATATATCTATGATTACTAATTAACTAGTATAATTTACGGGTCACATATCAAACCGACCCGTTTTAATCCATTTACCCGTTTCGAGGTTTTGGATTTTTCTTGAAGAACACTCCATATTTCTTCCACCATAAACCCCTTCTCCTCCAATTCATCTTTCACCAAAACCCTAACTCTCTGTAAAAATGGGTAGCAATCAAGCAGCATTATCGTTTCTCAAATATCTTGCAATAGGTGCAACTGGGATCGGCGCCGGAGCAACAGCTCTCAGCTCCTCCCTGTACACTGTCGACGGCGGCCAACGAGCCGTACTTTTCGACCGCTTCAAAGGAATCATCGACGATGTTGTTGGTGAAGGGACTCATTTCTTAGTCCCATGGGTTCAAAAACCCTTCATCTTCGATATCCGCACAAAACCTCACACCTTCTCCTCTTTCTCCGGTACAAAAGATCTCCAGATGGTCCATCTTACCCTCCGTGTTCTCTCTCGCCCAGAAGTTTCGCGTCTTCCAAAGATCTTCAAAACCCTGGGTCTCGAGGTACTGAATTCGCATATTTTGTTTATAAACACTGTATAATGTATGTTACTATTGCATATAAAGGTTTTGTATCTAATATATAGCTTTTTGTATTTTGTATGTTAGTGTATATAGGATTAATGTTTCATTTTACTATTACAGTATGATGAGAAGGTCCTTCCTTCCATCGGCAATGAAGTTCTCAAATCTGTCGTGGCACAATTCAACGCGGATCAGCTACTCACTGAGCGTCCACAGGTGTCTGCATTAGTTCGTGAGAGTTTAATTCGTCGTGCAAAGGATTTCGACATTGAGCTTGATGATGTGGCGATAACACATTTATCATATGGTGCTGAATTCTCTAAGGCTGTGGAAAAGAAGCAGGTTGCCCAGCAGGAGGCAGAGCGGTCAAAGTTTGTTGTGATGAAGGCTGAGCAAGAGCGGAGGGCTGCAGTTATTAGGGCTGAAGGAGAAAGTGAGTCCGCTAAGTTGATTTCTGATGCAACTGCAGCTGCTGGTATGGGTTTGATTGAGCTTAGGAGGATCGAGGCTTCGAGGGAGATTGCTTCGACCTTAGCTAAGACTCCCAATGTGTCTTACTTGCCCAAACAGAACATGCTACTGGGATTGAATGCAACACGTTGATTAGGTAAATTAGGTTTAGTATCTGTCTTTCACGTCTAGTTTGTGATATAAATGCATTGCTATCTGAAGTTGAATATTGTGAAATTGATATAGTACAATCTAATTGTGTGAGTAGTATTGCACGAATCTGTGCCGAATTGTGAAATGATGAGATATAGAAATTAAGAGCAAAAAGGTTCTGTCTGCCAAATGTATGCCTATTGTTTTCACCATTTCTGAAGGAACCTCGATAATCTGTTTATTATCTTAACACATGCATTGTGTGTCAAATCTTGGAATCAATCTGTCAATAGTGTGGTTGCACTGTTTACTAAACACAGTGATTTTATCATCTGATGTAAAGTCTACTCAGAATCATCTGTAAATGCTATCAGATGAAACCGAGTTTATGAATTAGTATAACTGCTATTCATATTATTGTACAGAAGATGGAGTTTGGTTCATAATTTTTTATCATTGTTGTGAAGGATGGTAGGGGAATAGAATGTGACGGAATGTAGTTATATGCAATAAATGAAAGCTCAATCGAGCCTGCGTGTGTTTAGGAACTTACTTCCCTTTGGTTGAAGAATGAAGCACTAGAGAATGACCTTCTCTATTGTGATCAGCTCTGTTGAATTATTCTGGATTGTATGATTTTCTTGTGTAACACGTACGTCTTCTGAAGTTTTTACTGGAGTTGTCTACCCAAACCCCCTATCAGTTGAACGTGGGTTGTTTATTTAGTGAAACATACTACTCCTATCACAATTCAAGCATGGGTTACAAGCAAAAGCCTCTGGCTAAGTCTTCTTCTAATCGATTATTTCAATGTTCCGAGTTAACAATTCAATTTGAACCGAATGAATTTATGCAGTTGTATTAATATCTAAATGCATATGTATACGTATACAAGTATTATGTATATTGGCTCAGGGAGTGGATAACATAGACTCTTCGCATATTGGGAAAGGTCTTTTCCTCACATATGGTCAGTCCACAGATGAGCAGCAACTAGCAAGTACATTGCTCGGAAAAATATATTCGAAATGGTAAATGCAAAACTTGTAATTAATCAAGCATATAAATTCGTGATGCAACGTCTTGTACCAGCCAATCAAATCCTTCAAGTAGGCCTTCTCCTGTGTATGCACTACATCCCACGATTCTCCAGTGCCGGCTATTGTCCATAGCCTCCAGATTAAGCACCTAAGAAGCAGAAAAAAGAAATTATTTTCCCTCTGTGAATAATTGGCCATACACAAGCAAAAAAAAAGGAGTAATTTGACAATACTTTCTTTCTCAACCACACACTAGAATATAGCTTTGCTTTTGATTTTCATATTTGGATCTTCAGATTTCCAAACGTGTACAAATCATATTTACCAATGCAAACATACTTGGCTACAGAATGAGTACAACAGCTTGTGCTTATCCTTACTAGTTCCCAGTGTAAGAAGTTCACTTAAATGTAACTTCAACACGGTTTTAAGGTATAATAAGGAGCATCCTTACTTTGGCAATTTCATCTGGAGAAAGAGCGCCTTGTATGTCCTGCTATTTGCAAAAATCAATAATGATGCTCCTGATAGCCTCTGCCAAAGAGAAAGGAATTGTGAAGTAAAAATCAGAAGAGGTGAATAGGCATCACAAATTCTTTTTTTTTGGGACACATAGGCTATTTATTACAGACACAGAAATAAATAGTTTTTGAAGTCTGCAATGCACACATTATTCAACAAAAGCAATAAGCCAATAACAAGGATCATTATTTTATCCAAAACTTATTAACATGACGGTCTAAGGGTGGACACTGTTCCCCCTCTCCCTTTTACTTGGATTTTTTACAGCCTCTCTACCTCCAAAACTTACCCCACTTAGTGGGATTTCACTGGGTAGGTTGTTGTTGGTCTAAGGGTGGACACATGAAGTTCAGCAACATAAAAGAGAACCATTATGATTTTATACATATACCTCCTCTTTCAAAAGATTATGTAGTTCGTATCTGCAGTCATCTAGCCTTCTCAAATCAGAACTATCCACAACCCACACCAAACCATCGGTTTGCTTAAAGTAGTTTCTCCAATAAGACCATATTGTTTTCTGCCCCCCGACATCCCATATATTGAGCGTATACCTGAAGAAAGGTGGGTGTGGTAGGTTGATGATAGAGTAAAAACAGGCTAACAATGATACACAAAGGATTCATCTCGCTGATCCCAACTTATTTGGCATTAAAACATAGTCGATTCATTGATAGGCTAAACCAAGGCTTAAAAGACGATTCAAAAGGTAAAAATATCAACTAAGAGTATCTTTAAATGACTCAATTTTGATCGTATGGAATAAAGCAATCTAAATATTCATCCAACCACATGAACATTGCCTGACAAAATACATCTTGGATATGCAGGTTAGAGTTAACTGAGTATAGCAACAATAAACAAGAACGAACACATTATTATTGAAACAGGACAGGATAGCAGCATGCAATCTGAGAAACAAAAACAGAGAAACCATACTTCTGATACGCGATGGTTTTGATGTTGAAGCCAAGAGTTGGACTGATGACACTCGTGTCTTCCCCGTTTATTTTTAAAACTATTGTTGTCTTACCAGAGTTGTCAAGACCCCTACAGAATAAACAGAATTAATCAATATGCTATGTATACAAAATTCCCACATGTAAACAGAATTAAACTTACACCATAAGGATCCGCATTTCCTTTTCTTTTCGCTTCATCCTTCGAATAATGCTGAGAAGTCCCATTAGTTTCCTGAGCAAAGTTCGATATTAATTGATAAGTGATACTATTATCACGTTTTTTTTTTTATGAATCCAAACTCAAGACATAGCTCTGATGAACTCTATGTTATGGCCAAAAGACATTAATGACAAATCTTTAATTTCATTTGATGCTTCATTGTGTCATGAACTGCAAGTTAAGCTAAACTCTATCCTGCTTAATAGTGTTGGACAAAATTCATTTTTATATATTGTGGATACGATAGACATAACCAAAACTCAGCCTAAATCATCAATACAAGTCCATTTAATTTAAATTAGCAACTTAAACCCTAATTTTAGGCACAAACAAGAGAGTCCTTAAAGCATGGTTTCTAACAGAATCTATTAGCATTGAATGACTGCTTGAATTCAAAGATTCATAATGAACTTCATTGATTTATCGGATATAGTTATTATCCCAGAAAATCACTTTTTTTATTCGAAAAAAATTGAAATTAACAACAAAGAGAAATTTTCTGACCTATTTCAGGGCAGTGAACTGAGATCCAACCTCGTCCTCAACCTCAACCTCGGATCTGCTCTCTCGCCACCAACAGATCGGAATCTCGAGATGAATAGAAATTTTCCATGCTCACATTTCCAGTATGTGTAGAGAAAATTACTTCATAGAAAATTATTGGGCCTTTCCAATTTTGAATTTGGAGTTAAAGCAATTTTGGTCATTTTATTATTATTAGTAAATAGTTTTTTTATATTAATGCTTGTTGTACTTGATAGATACATCTAGTTTTCAAGTTTGTGCGGGGTATGAAGAGGGTAGAGTGTACGTACAGTTTCGTTGACTCTGTCATAGATCCTTGTTAAAATATTTTTGTTGCCATGATAGTTATCAAAAGGATTTAAACTTTTAAGTCATACATACTGATAATATAAAGAATAAGCGGAATGACCTAGGAGATCCCGTATTTGGTTGTGTTTGTCAGTTGAACCCTTTTACTCATTACTTTGCCAAATGAGTACTTAAACTCGATGAAACTCTATTTTTTGAACCCCTTTGACTATTTGACCAAACTTATGTGACATAAAAATGGATGAGTTGGATAATTGCGTGATTACACACGTTTTGCAGCAAGTGACTACAATATTTTTATTTTTAAAAGGGAAAAATGATAAATATATCCTTAAATTATCGTAAATGATATTTAAATACCCTTTGTTATACTTTTAGGACACCAATGTCGTTACCTTCCAAATTTTGAGCTGTATATATCTTTTGAACTAACGGAGAAGACACGTGTCATAATCTTAACAACCTATTCAAAATTTATTAATTTTCTATCCATAATTTAAAAGTCTCACCCAGATAAGTATAACCCAAAAAAAAACCAAAAGACCCATACCCAAATAAACTCATTTTCCCTTTCTTCGTTGTTCCACCATCCAAACACCCCCAAGAGATGGATCAACATAGAAACTCCACCACACCATTCTTCTCCGGCAGAAGCTCCACAAACAAAACGACCCACACCCATATTATAACCGAAAAACCCCTAAGTATATATGTTCTTTTCTTGTGTAATCGATAAACCTGATGAATGTAGCACAAAAGTGAGACAATAATTGTATGTTTGATTTCGAGAAGGATAGGGGCAAGATGGGAGAAATGACAAAGAGACTTATCGATTTATTTTGAACTCGTGAGGTATTAGTGAGAGGTTTTTATTACTAAGTCATCACCAGCTACTAAAAATCGACAACACCCAATTGTTTATAAATTTGAAATTCACCAAGGCAAAAAAATAATAATATAACTTTTGTGATTATAAATCCATTTGAAGTTTGTTGGTTCTGTTCGTCGGTGCTACTGGACAACGATGAAGGAGAGAGGGGTTCAAGATAGTCAAGTTTTATGGTGGCCGAAGGGTTGCTGCATCGCTGATTTCGCCGGAGCAAAGGAGGCTGAGTTAATTAGCAATTAGAAGTGATTTGGTGTGTGGAGCGAGGGAAGCTGAGTTTAGTAGGAATTAGAAGTGATTTGGTTTGTGGAGCTTCGTCGGAAAAGATGAGCCGCGGCAGTGTCTTGAAGTTCCGGCGTGGGGGTGGTAATTGGTTGCAGTTGGTTGATAGAACAATGAAGAAAAGAAAAATAAAGTTTATTTGGAATTGGATCTTTTGAGGGTTTTTTCTCGGGTTATAATTATCTGGTGGGTTTTTGGGTGGGCTTTTTAATTATGGATAAAAAATAAAATAAATTTTGTACAGACTGTTAAAATTATGACACGTGTCTCTCCATTAAATCAAAGGATATATACAATCCAAAATTTGGACGGTAAGGTCATCAGTGTTCTAAAAATATAATAAAGGGTATTTAGATACCATTTATGTTAGTTCAAAAATATATTTGTCCTTTTTTTCTTTTTAAAATATTAAATTACACAAGAAAATAATAGTAAATTTTTTTTAAAAATAAAAATAAAAATAATTTCTTCTTCTTCATCGACCCCACCCACCCTTCTTTCTTCGTCTTCAGTCCCCTCAGCCCACCCTTTGTCTTTTCTTCTTCTTCTTCAGTTGAGTACTCACCCACTCATCCACTATTCCTTTTTTTTAGTACCCACCTCATTTTATTTTCTTTTTTCATCGTCTTCTTCGATCAACACCCTCCATCACTGTTGCCATTACCATGAACTTTTTATAAACAAAAGTTACTTAAAAACATACATCTGATTAATCCATTCTTCATTTTTATGCTCTTATATAAAATTTCAAGATCTATTATATTTCTTGGATTATTCACAAACAATTTTTTTTTAATTTGAAATTTCTTTGATAGTTGAATTTATTGATTCAAAATTAATGGAACAAATCTTCAAGTAAACCTAATGGCTAATGAATTTTTGTGTTTGAAAAAAATGGAAAAGGTAGGAGTAGAATGCGATTTTTTTGTTGATAAGTAGTGGAAATGGAGAAGATGATGAAGAGGGAAATTGGGGAAAGGAGGAATTGTATCTTTTTTAAAATATTATTTATCTTTTTTAATAATTAATTTCTGATGTATCATTAAATATTTTGAAAAATTATGATGTGTCACTAAAAAAATGACGTGGAGTTCCACGTGTAGCTGTGTGTACTACACTTCCATTAATCAGGTGAGAAAAGGATTTAAAATATTGTGTTTTGTCGAGTTTAAGTGTTCATTTGGCAAAGTGGTGAGTAGAAGGATCCAACTAACAAACGGAGCCAAGTAAAGAATATTTTACGCTATCAATACAATTTGATTGTGTATAGCAAATTTTTACAGTATTTTATTTTTTAGGCAACTATGTTACCCTTACTTAACCTGATCTATTATGCTACTCGTACTCTTCAAAATTGTCATCAGGTGTGTATCAAATCCTTCAAAGGTAGTGCATTTTTGGAGGATCTGACATGAGTGTGGCAACATTTTTGGAGAGTACGAGCAACTTACACTATTAATGGGAAGAACTTAAACTCATATTTGTTAGGCTTCACAGTTTCCTGTATTTTCTGATACAAAAAAAATGAAGCATTGTGTAGTAGAGTGAAAACTTCAAAAGCTGAAAATAACTATACAATTTCAAGATATATCTACAGATCAAAGGCCTATTCAGTGGATGGTTTTATGAAAACTTTTTCTCCTTATGAGATCACCAACTTTTTGAAACAACGTTCTTTTCCTCCTGATAGGACTTCTATCACTAACATAGTCTTCTGTTTTTGGTGATCGTCCATCATCTGAGGAGGAAGACGAGGATGCTATCTGATGATGAGGAACATATTTTGGTGTATGGGGATCTGCTTCAAGTTTTGGTGATTCAATTATTGACCTCTTAAGTGTCTCAGCCTTTTCAGGATCCTTATCTTGGATTTTCTCTTTCAAAACTTCTTGTTCTTGTTGCAACTTGAGCTTTTTCATAACTTGGAGTTCCTCTTCTTGTTCCTTATCCTTGGTGTTAAGTGATGACGAAGATTTGCTCAAAGACATGCTCAAGTTTTTTGTTTTTAGTGTTCCTCTATCATCTGAGAAGGCAAACGAGGATGCTCCGCGATGATGAGATACTTGTTTTGGTATATGGAGCTCTGATTTTGGTGATTCATTTATCTCAAATATTGTGTCCTTAAATGCCTTGGCCTTTTCGAGATTCTCATCTTGGATTTTGGCTTCTAAATTTCCTTGTTCTTGTTGCAAATTTACACTGCTGGAAGTTTTCTTGATATGGGGATCCTCATTATGTTCCTCTTCTTGCTCCTTATCCTCGGTTTTGAGTGCTAACGAAGAGAGCAACCTTTTTAACTTCTTGACGTTTTCTTGAGCTGCAACTTCATTAATCCCAAGTCGTTCATTCTCTTGAGTGAGAAGACGAATTGATTCCTCCTTTTCAGCTTTAGAATCCTTGAGTTGAATGTTTTCATCTCTAGCTAGGCCAGCAGCAGTATTTGCAGCGTCCGCTTCATTTATAGCCTGCTTTAATATGCCCTTCAATTTGTAAACTTCTCTCTTTGCCGCTCTAGTAATACGCTCAGCTGCTTTAAGAGACTCCGCGAGTGTAGCAGCCTCATCCTGAGCTAGCTTTTTTTCTTCTTCAGCTTTCTTTATACAAGTAATGTACCTCGTCTCATTTTCAGCCAAACGCGACTCATCAAACTCCAGTCTTAATCTGTCTGTTGTTTCTTTATGTAGTTCAGTTTCCTTTTTCGCTTCATTCAAAAGCTTTTGATACCTAGCCTCGGCGTTTCTAACCATATGTTTCAATTGTCCTGCCTCATCTTTTACTTGTTCGAGTTCTAATTGAGAAGCACTGAGTTTCTCCTTGGCCTCATAAGCTTCAGCAGCAATTTCTTTCAACGCTAGCACTAAATCATCCAAGGCCTTTTGGCTTTTTTCTTCTGCATAAGTTGCAAACTTAAGTTCATTTCTAACCAAATGCATCTCATCACTCAATGCCTTAGCTTTTGATGAAGCAAACCTCTCTCTTTCTTGGATCATAGCCAAATTCGCCTTCGCCAATCCAAGTTCAAACCTGAGGCATCCGAGTTCCTTCTCTAAAGCAATCTTTCCGCTACAAGAACCATCACAACGCCAGTTATTTTGCTCGGATGAATCCACTAGTGATTCAATCTCTTCATGAAGTAAAGATATCTCAACTTTGGATTCTTCAAGTTCAATCTTAGTTAGCTCAAATTCCCTTGTCTGTGAGGCCAATGAATCGAATATTCTAGACTCCGTTAATCGTCTATTCGCTACTTCAGCTTCTAGTTCATGAACCCTTTTCTTGAAATTGTATACTAAATCCATTGCCTGAGCTTCATGAGTTACCTCTTTCATCTGCCTAACCTCCTCCTCAAATTTTCCCCTTTGATCTAGTATTTGGTGATCAATTTCTACAAGCAAAAGCAATCACAAATAATGATAAGTTGCAAAGTTTTAGACAAAAGCCAATATCCATATAACACCAAAAAGTCACTTTCCAAAAGAGAAAAACCAGTGTTCAAATATAATAATCCAAACAACAACAACATATTCAGCGTAATCCCTCAGAGACTGGAGAGGTTAGAGTGTCTGCAGACTTTACCTTACCTCGTCGAGATAAAGAGGTTATTTTTGATTGATTCTCATTTTAAAATAAAGCATTTCCAAACAGTTTGAAAATAGGAATACATAAATGAGAGCATTAACAACAACAAAATAATGTGAAAACGAGTCCAGCAGAGGAAAGAACAATAACAACAACAAAATAATACAATAACAGAAACACAAAAACAAATTGAAAAACAAATTGAAAAACAAGAAACTACGAGAATAATGTTACTACCACGATAAGAAAGAAGGTCCAAGTACGACCACGGCAATAAACCCCAAGATAAAAATACAACAGAAGAATATGAAGGATGAAAAAATTATACCTTGGATATATGGCCAACCTATGAGGGATTTCTTTCAAGAACAAGAAAATAAAGCATAAATGGTTCTAACTTTTAAGGTTTTTTTCCTGGTGTCCAAAATAAATAGACCCCAAATGTACAAATCTTTAGAAATATTCTAAAGATCAAATCTTTATTCTTGTGAAAACTCAAAAACCAAGAAAAAAGAAAGAAAGAAACCAGATAAAAATCTTAACAAATTGTATCCTAGAAAACCTCTGAATTTCAAAGATGAATATATAGTGTAGACACACATGACACTAGGAAAAACATTGTGAGCCAATAAAAATGAGTCAAAACATTGTGGCCAAAAGATTTAGATAAAAAATTTGTGTGTTATGTGTTGGAATCCCTGTAAGAATTTTTTTTTTTGTGGGAGAGAACATTCTGGTTTTTGACAAAGTCCGAAGTTGAAGGAGGTTTGTTAGGAAGATTTGAGACAAATATAAAAGGGCGGGGACTTTTAAAATTAAAAAATTGCTGATTTGACATTCTAGAAGAGATTTACGAGAACATAATGTTTTATAGCATTGTGTATACGATATTATTTTCTTCTAGTAGTACGTTAGTTTAAAAAGATAATGGTCAAAACCTCACTGAATATCACTTTTTAGCGAGTTTTACGCTTCTGAATTTAGTTAAAAGTGAGAATTGAGGGAACGACGGATAGTTTGGGCATAGGGGAGTCCAGCCCCAAAACAGAAGCTTTTTGAACACTAAAAACATAGATTAAAACAGACACTTCGTCCACAACCAAAACACACTTGTGTTTTTAGAGAGGATTTATTTTGGTCCGTAGTATCTAAAAAGTGTCTTTTTTAGAGTCGGAACAAATAAAGGGCATGAGCATGACACTCAAGACTCGTTTGGTAGGAGGTATTACATAGAATAGTCCATGGATTAAAATTTAATCCATCTAATACATTGTTTGGTTACATTATTTTATTTTATCCATGAATTGCTTATACATCATATATGGTCTTATTTTATCCCTAGTAAATGGATGGATAACTAATCCAAGGTTTGTTAAACCTTGAATAAGACCCCTAAATGACAAAATTATCCCTTTTCCTAAATTTCTTTTGTAATTTAATTTTCTTTTTATTTATATTGAAATAATTATAAATGTTCTTTTTAATTCTCCAAATTCGTTTAGTGTAATTTAATGATTTCATTAATATTTTTTTCTCCTTTTTTTTATTCAATGTAGTTCGTCGATTAACCACTTGAACTATTTTTTTAATAAGCTTTAGCTATTGAACAATATAAGTAGTCTTAAATCTATGTTAAGTTTAAGATATACTTGACCAACAAAAAAAGTGGTACATCATACCTCAAATATATATATATATATATATATATATTTAACTTAACTAGTATGTATGCATATATTTAACTTAACTAGTTAAATGAAATAGAAAATCCTAAAAAAACAATATTGTCCCACAACAACTTTGATTAATTATTATTCGGATAAGGGACTTTGGTATAAAATTGTATAAGTATATTTTTAGATCTTCATTTTTAATAAGTTTAAACTCTTTTGTCAACATCCGGTTGCCATATACAATAACTATACAGATTAAAATTTGTAAAAATAAATAAATAAAGATTTAGCATATATTTTTTTTACTATGAATTTTATTCAACTGTTGCATAGTATTAAATTTTTGTTATTAATTATGCACAAAAAAGAAAAAAATTTGTTTCAATTTATATAACACTCTTTTTCTTTGTTGTTATTTTCTAAAAAAAAATTACCGTAGTATTATGGTCCAGTTGACTCAATTACATGAAATAAACAATCTCATAATAACACAAGGGTATAATAGGAAAGAATTTTTTTTATAGAGTTCTAAATCAAACACAAGATTAAGTGGAAAGTAATTAACCAAACACTTGACAAAAAATAATCTCTGCACTACTAATCCCTGTATTATCAATGTTTGTACCAAACGACCCCTCAAAGAAATAAAAACCTCAAATATGTTTTGACCATTAACTTACAACAACCATAGTAGAGTTCGATTTCATTGCTTTTCGAATGAGGAAAATGCTAAAATTTCATTGCTTTTCGAATGAGGATACTGCTTTAGCATTTTACAGAGTTGCTCTATCAAAGAGCGTTACCCACTTAAGGATCATTTGATTGAGAATAAATTATTTCTTAGTTCAATTATCCCACCATATATATAAAATAACTTCTCATCACACCAAAGTATGAATGATAAGATAAATAATCCAGCTTCTAACCAAATTCTATAAAATTCAATTGATTTTCACCACAGTAACATATGCAAATATCTCAAGAATACTGGCAACAAAAGATGAAGCTTAAGTCCATACTTTTCACTACCAAATACAAGCCTTCATCCCAACTTATGTGCAGAAGATGATATAATCGATAATATCTACAACAACTTGGACTAGCCATTAGATGAAAATACTGAACATTGTTAAACACCAGTGGTGTGACAATCCAAACAAAATATACCATATTCTCCACCTACCCAAAACAGAACGACAGTAAAATTACAGCACACTTCCAGCTACCAAAACAAACTTAGAAGCACATTACCCTACTACTGACTTCATTAATTGTCTTTGTCTAACAAGAAAAGAGTAAAAATATGACAAACAAAGCTACTACTTCAGTAATCAAACTAAGCACGCTCGCCCCTAATTCGCCTGGCAAGCTGAATGTCCTTGGGCATGATTGTCACACGCTTGGCGTGAATGGCACAAAGGTTAGTGTCCTCAAAGAGACCCACCAAGTAGGCCTCAGCAGCCTCTTGCAGAGCAAGCACCGCATGACTCTGGAAACGCAAATCAGTCTGAAAGCAAACCAATGCACAAAGACGAATCAATCCGGATTCAGGACCACCACCATCAACATAACAGTACCAAATCAGAACTAAATAGACACGAATGAACAAAAATTTACCTTGAAGTCCTGGGCAATTTCACGAACAAGCCTCTGGAATGGAAGCTTCCTGATCAAGAGCTCAGTACTCTTTTGGTACTTACGGATTTCACTGCATAATGCAAAATCCCAATCAACAACATTCACACAATAGCATGTTCAAGTATGATGTACTTTAAAGACTAAAGAGAACATATGCAATACTGAATTACACTACGCCATCTATACTTACCGAAGAGCAACAGTACCAGGTCGGTATCTGTGTGGCTTCTTCACACCACCAGTGGTAGGAGCAGACTTACGTGCAGCCTAATACACATACAAAGCAAGTTAAAAACTAATACATACAAAAGTAGTTCAAAACCAAGAACAAAACTAAACGCAAAAGACACCTTAGTGGCAAGTTGCTTCCTGGGAGCCTTTCCTCCTGTAGACTTACGAGCAGTTTGCTTGGTACGAGCCATCTAAAAACCACAACCCACAATTCTCATAAGAACAAAAATATAACATGAGAAAAAGACTCAATTTTGAGTTGAAAACCCCCAAAAATAACTCAATTTTGCAATAATACAAGACACATACCAACCAATTCACAAAAATTAAGAAGAATTCCTACTGAAAGATTTCAACTTTACACTAAATTGAAGCAAATACACAACCATTCAAAGCTTATCATTAACCAGGAATACGAATTATGCAAATATGCAGAACCTAAGATTGCTTCCACCCCCCCCCCCCCCCCCCACACACACACACAAAAATATGTTCAAATTTGCACCCAATCTATCGACTCTAACACTAACATTCTATTATTAGCAAAAAGGAAAGGAATGATCTTTTATCCTGAAACCCTAAAATAACACAGTGCACACCGAATCAAACTACAAGAGCAGTTAAATCCCTAAATATTCAACAACATTCCTCAAAATCCTAGCTTTCTGCCACAAAAGAATTCCACTACCACAGAAGGGACTGGTTCAAGAGATAATCAGAAACCCTAGCCATAAAATTTCCAAAAAAAAAAAAAGACAGAATCAATCGTGATCTTCAAACACACAAACAAAACAAATTCATAAATATATGCAGCAAAATAATAAAAAAAAATTACCTCTTAGAAAAAACTGTTTCTCCTCCTCCTCCTCCTCTTTAGCTTTTGTGATTGAAGAAAATTCTGCTGAAATTGCAGGTGAAAGATTATATATAAGGGCTTTGGGGATTGTGGGGATCGTGTGTCAAAGTGTATTTGACGGCTCAGAATGATTATCCGTGTGCTTTTATAATCCAGTATCTACGGTTATTAAATGTGTTAACTGTGTTTTCTGAAAGTGATTGACGGCTATGATGTGACTTTGGGAGGCGTGCCGGATTGAGAACCCTTAATACTTGGTTCTCATTGGTTGAAATTATAGAGAGTTTCAACTTTGATTAGACCCTGGTGATAATTTTGCTTTGATCATTATTAGATTCTTTTTTAGGAAAAGAGTGATTAATTCAAAATAAATATTATAACTATAATTTCATTTAATTATAATTCGCAGCAAATTTCTTGCTATTCGTTTCTCTCCCCTCTCTTTGTAATCTCGCTCGACACTCTCCTCTTTTCAGTCATCTCTTGCCTCTCTCACTTTATACAAACACAAATGTTAAATTGTGTTTATGTTTGTATAAAGCGAGAGAAATTGTATATACAAATACAAATATATATATCTCTATCCTATACACTTATAATTATACAAATACAAATCTTCCCCTGTCCAAATCTTTTTTGCCTTTCTCTCTATCTCTCTTGCTTTATACAAATACAAATTATACAAAATACAATGTATAGTTTGTGTTTGTATAAAGCGAGAGAGAGATTTGATATACAAATACAAATGTTTTAACTCGATTCAATTGTATACGAATTCAATTTTTATGCAATTATACAAAAACAATCATTGATACATATATATATATTAGTTACATATATACAATCATCTAAGCGATATACATATACAATTCACTTCTCTCCAATCTCTGCCCTCTCTCGCTCGCCTCTCTCCTCTCTCTTCCAATGTCGCCGCCACTCTAGCCTAACACAAAGAACATATAGATATACAAACACAATTTTCATATGAATAGCCGCAATTTTTATACAAATCACTGCGATTTGTGAAATCAAATGCTCCATAGCAAACATAATTTGACTATGGAGCGCAAATCACAAAATTGTAGTTATAGAGCGTTAATAGGATTTTTATCTTTGCTATTCCTAAAATTACTCTTTTTTCCCTCAATGTCTGAGATCCACATTGAAACCCGACTAAATTTGAATTCGTGTCGAGATATATTGAGGGGTAAATCCTCTCTAATAAAGACGACTCTATACCCAAGAGGACTCGAGCTCGAAACTTCTGGTTAAGGATGAAGGAATACTTATAGTCAATAACCCTTGGTGGTCATGTCACTATTATATTTGATTTCATGCTCTTAATCTTGCTTATTAATGATTATTAAGAGAAGTACTGAAAATACTCCTTAATTCGGCATGAATTATTAGTTTCATCCTTGAATTAAAGACAAATACCCGTTACTTGACTAACTGAACTTAAATACAATTCCCGATCTAGCAACATGAGTGAAATACATCCTTGAATTTTCGTCAAGTTTAGGAGTGTTTCCTACACTTTTCTCAGTTTTTTATTAAGAGCATCATGCTCCTACAAGAATTTGAAACCACTTACTATGTCATGTTAAGTCATGAAACATGATCATCTTCTTTTTTATAATCTTAACATTTGTGGAAACTTATCAACTAGTAGTAGTAGAATATGTAGTACCAACAATAGGATAGATATATAGTACTTAAAGCTATCTTGTATAGTGTTGACAAACTTTTGGCTTCCATGTACCAATTACCTAAAGTAATATAAGTCTTATCTTTTCTATCAAAAGAAGAAGTTAAACACAAGGAATAAGATAAGATAAAACAAAGGGGGTCACATTTTTCAAAACAAACAAACAAACAAAGCTTAATAATATTTGATTTTCCACGAGAGCTCAAATCTATGAAAACGTTTGGCACTTTGACGTAGGCTATTGACCACTTAGCTATAGTTTATTTCAAGAATTGTGTTGTTAGCCCATTAAGTATTACATGAGTTGGATTCAAATGTGGTGAGACAAAACAATTTACATTCAATGTGCATATTAAAGCATTGAGATAGTTTTTTTCTAATATGAAAGGATCACGAAGGATGCACCTTTCATGTATCAGTTATCTATTCTAGAGGCAGATAACTGAAAGTATGTAAGTAATAAGTCCATCCTAAGATAAATATTCTCCTAATCGGACTTTCCTAAATTTTCAATAGCAAATAAAAAACAACAATAGTTCAAACAAAAACTTTCTTGAAAGTCATATATCAATACAATAGGTGTCAAGGGAAAGCACAATGATATACTTAGATAATCCAATATATTTTAGATTACGATTTTTGTTGAAATCATGTAAAAATATATATATATTTTTAAATATAGCTATTTGTGGGAATACTTTATTTTAATATTTTATTATTAAGAAGCAACTTCTCAATAGGATACTCCCAAATTGTGCTTTGTGAATCTACAAAGCACTAAAAACCAAATCCAACATCTGCCAAAAGTTTGTTCAAGAAAGACGCGCACGTCACACTGCGCTCACGTTAGAAAAACTTAAACCAAACGTAAAGAAAAGTCAATTGGCGCACGTTAGATAGTACCGCTTTACTTCTTCGCTAAATAAGAAATCGCAGACGATCGGAAGGAGAAGTACAGAAACTCGTGGTCGCCGTCACCGATCACTTCCTTCTGATCGTCTCCGATCACTTTTCCGACCAGTTCATACCAATTCCGATTTCATTATACAGAATTTGTTAAAGAAAAACGAAAAAATGTGGGTGTTTTATCTGATCTCATTGCCTTTAACCCTAGGCATGGTGATTTGGACTCTAAAGTACTTTTCTGGTCCAGAAGTGCCTCGTTACGTGTTCTTCACAGTTGGTTATACCTGGTTTTGCTCTATCTCCATTATTATCCTTGTGCCTGCCGATATTTGGACGGTACATTTCTATCATTCTTCTTTAATATGTTATATTAGTTCAAATTTATAATTTTTGTTGACCTGAGTTATTACATTGTTTTAAAAAAATTATAATGTTTTGCTGACATCAAAGCAGATATATTGAAAGACTAGAATATCTCGAAATTCATGTGGAATTAGCAAATGAATTAGAATACAATAGAAGCTACTGAATTACATGGGCGATATGGATTAGTTGGGATTAATTGCTAATATTTTGTCTTAAAAGATGAATTTTGAGTATTAGAATGAAGTAGGTCCAACGGAGTGGTGGAGGAGAGGGGTTGTGTGTGTGGAACAGGTAGCCCTTTCAAGTCACTGAGGGTTATGATGAATGGTCTTTCTCATCAAATGTTTTGCATACAATTTTAGTTCTAATCTTTAATTGTAGTTTAAGGAATAACCTCGAGTCATTGTGGTTCATTTTAGAAGACATTTTTTTTATATTTCCGTATGTTGTGCATGTTGATGGTGACTGAACAAGTTTGTTCATAAAACTAGAACTAGTTGCATGTCTAATGTGATCCTGGTTGTCTGGTGTCCTGCGTTAGCTGGGGTTTGAAAGAACATATTTGACCACCTTCTAGTGTATGATTTTTCTCTGTGTATCTAACAATGTCAGGAATATTATGAAGTTTAGTGAAATTAATGATTGGTAAATATGTTTTCTTTGATGTAAATGTTCACACAAAAGTATATGATGTTTACTTATGCTGATTTTTAGTCTTTTTATTCAGACAATAGTTGGGAGTGATAATGGAGGCATATCATTCTTTTGGAGCTGGTCTTACTGGAGTACATTCCTACTCACATGGTAATCTGTTTGCTTCTGGATGTTGATCTGCTGAGCTAGCAAATGCTTAAACTTTTTGTGCCATTTCATATATGTTTACGAATGCTCTTTATTTCAGTCTGTGTGGACAATTAATTATCTACACTACCAGTTATTGCAATATAACCGTCCCTAACTTATGTGTTGATTGATTGACTACTTGGTATCACATACTGTAATCTTCCCAAACAATGTTACTTGGGTAGCTTGTCTAAAATGAAATTTGAATTCCATAGAACGTAGATCGCCTCACTTAACCTTTTGTATTGTTCTTTGTTACAGAGTGCTGTGTGTTAATGTTTGTGTCTTAGGTAGGCAACACTCTTTCACTATTAACTGGCTGGTTCCTACTCAAATATTATATTTGCCAGTTTTCTCTTGGGAGTGATCTCCGTTTTGTCATTTCTATGACGTGTGTTTCCTAACACACATCTATTTATTTTGTTGAATAGGCTCGTTGTTCCCCTCATTCAAGGTTTTGAAGATGCTGGAGACTTTACACTTGTAGAGCGATTGAAGACTAGCATACACGCCAACTTGGTGTTCTACGCCATCTTGGGGATAGTCGGTCTTCTTGGACTTATTCTCCTCATTACTATGCGGAAAAGTTGGTGCGTTCTTTTTATATTAACATTTTAATAGTTAATCATAGACATGGGCTCCTTTACCACGGATCTCTTTTGAGCTGCACTTGGTTTAGATATTTGGATTGAATGAAAGAGCTTGACCTCTTGTTCATTGACCAAACTGAGATCGGATTGATCTAGCAATCGACTGCTGTTCCAACTGCATGAACACTATTTTTGGGGTGGCGAGTATCATCATTGTTTTCAGAAGATATATTTCGATGGAAAGGGATCCATATTTAGCTTATCTGTTCAGTGCTTAACATATGAGAGTCTTAATTAGTTGTTGAGACTTGAGAGTGTATAATTCACTTGGAAAATTATAGAACACAACTGTAAAACTTGTTTCTGGTTGCTAAATTAAAATTTATTTTCCTTAACATATGACAGTCTTAAATCTTAATTAGTTCTTGTCACAAAGTTGTAACCAATTTAACCAAAGGAACCTGAATTTCTGTCTCCAAGAAGTTTCCTCATTGTTATCCCTTCAATGTCCATAATCAAGTATGCTTTTTGCACCAACTCTGGATTCTGTCTCTGAGAATTTTTCTCATGCTTTTCATTCCAAGAAGTTTTTCCAGTGCTTCCTCTCTATGTTGCCAAAGATGTGCGCATTCCATTCAATCAGCTTTCTTTTTAACATTTTGATTTTCCTGGGCAGTTTGAAATCCGTTCTCCTTGTTACTTCAAAATCATTCCATTAACTTCGTACCACATTTATAATACCTTCATGTTCCACCCACATATTTTCAAATTTAAAGTATGTCCTACTACTCTACCACTGCCCACAATACAACATTACAAGGCTATGGCCCAACACTACTTTTGGAAGCAAACATTGTTTATTTATCTGAAATTTTCGTCACGTTAGTCGAGAATAAGAACTTATCTATTTTTGATGCTATGTCTGACTTGCCTCTTGACCATGTAAATTCTCCCCCATTTTGAGGAGGATCAACCAGTTCCAAATCTTGAATGAAAAAATCTACCATACTCCTTGACTATCTCCAATTATTGCTTCTTTCATGTGTGTATCTTGTCACATTGAAGTTATCACACATAACACAAGATCCTTTCCTATTTCTCTTATTCCTGCTAGTTTATCCATACCTCCTTCCTACTTTTCTTGTTATCTGTCTGGTGCATGAACTCCTCTTCTTCTTTTTTTTTTTTTTTGAAATTAATTCCTCTTCTTCTTCTTCTTCTTCTTCTTTTTTTTTGATGAAGGAATTCCTTTTAGTTGCCAATTGTATCTTGTATGTGTTTTTTCAAACAAGCATGGAACAGAATATTGTCCCTCAAGACAATCCATTCCTCATCTACATTGCTTGGATTTGACTCAGCCCTCTATCCTGCCATCTAGCCTTCTTAGTTTCTTGTACAACAAACAAATCAGTCTTCTTCCATTTTTCAATATAGAATTTAACAGTCCTAGGTTTGGAAAAGTCTTTTAAATGTCTTATGTTCTAACTTAACATTTTCATCTTTGTGACAAAATTTCACTTCTGTTTCCTATCTTCGTTCTTCCTGTCCTATTTTAGTAGTTGATGAGGAGCTCCATATCTTCAATTATTTACTCCCTTTTGAGTTTTGAGTCTGTTTGATAGTGGAATTAGATACCTCCAGGTTTCAGCCCTTTTCTTTTCCATCTCAACAAGTGGTCTAGGATTTGTTCCTCGAAGCCAGTGCAGTTTACGCCCAGCAGTTTCTCACTCTAATCCATTTTCTTCTAACCCAAATTGAAGTTTTCTGTTCTTTCGTCACTTTACCAATTCTTGAATGAAGTTGTTGTCCTTAGTCCTGACTGAAGTAGTACATTGGTTTATGTGCACTGTTTTCTTTATTGAGGCTTCATTTGAATGAAGTAATAAAGAGAATGAATGTAGTAGCAACTAAAGTTGATGTGCTTAGGGAGACACGAAAAAGTAGGGTGACAGGAAGTGGAAGTAAAAGGAGACACGGGCTGTTTATCCAATCCTAATTATATGAATGTTAAGAGAATAGAGGAGTAGCAACTAAAGTTGATGTGTTTAGGGAGACACGAAAAAGTAGGGTGACAGGAAGTGGAAGTAAAAGGAGACACGGACTGTTTATCCAATCCTAATTAATCTCTCCAAACTAGACCTAATGGCTTTGTCCTTCATAGGCTTTATCATAGCTTATCATCTCCTCACATCGATATTTGAACAAATAGATTCCAAATTGTTTAGACTGTTGCTTAATTTTTTGAAGGATTAGAGACTGAATCTTATCAGCGTGTTGAAGAAGCAACTCAACCATTGTATCATCTGTTTTATGATTATTTTAGTAGATGACTTCCTGTGTCCATATTTTCAATGGCAGGGATGGTAATGCACTGGGTTTTGCCATGGCCTGCTCAAATACTTTTGGACTTGTGACTGGTGCTTTTCTTCTTGGTTTTGGTATGAGCGAAATTCCAAAGAGCATGTGGAAAAATGCCGATTGGACTACTCGTCAGAAGGTGCTTTCTCATAAAATTGCAAAAATGGCTGTGAAGCTTGATGATGCCCATCAAGAATTATCAAATGCTATTGTGGTAAGTCTTGCTTAGATTTTGCAATTTAGTTCAGAATATACTTGCTAGTTGCTACCTTGTTCTGTGGATTTGCGGTAATTTCTGTACTTGGGTCAGCTTGCATTTGACATGTAGTTGAGATTGCCCCTTTTTTGAATAATGTTCACAGAATGCCAACGAATTTGCAATTTTTTATTGTAAAAGATTTTTGTTTTACTCTTATGTGTGCCCAGTAAGTTATGTTTTGCTCATTGAATATTCGATGGGAGTAGGAAATAAATTACATCAGTTTAATTGGTTCTCTTCACCTGCACTTATGAGTTACTGGACATGGTGAACTTAATCAGGTTGCTCAGGCTACATCAAAGCAGATGTCCAAGCGTGATCCTTTGAGGCGTTATATGGATGTTATTGATAATATGTTAGTTCAAATGGTATTGCTCCTTTTCCATTTCCTCTGACCTATACCACTTCTCCTCTTTCTTTTCTAAATACATGTGTGATATTTCATTTCATTTACAGTTCAGGGAGGATCCATCTTTCAAACCTCAAGGGGGTCAGTTGGGAGAAAATGACATGGATTATGATACAGATGATAAATCAATGGCAAAGCTTAGGCGTAATCTTCGTATAGCTCGAGAGGAGTACTATAGATACAAAAGGTAAAACCAATGCCGCATGTCAAGTTGCTACTTCCGATACACCAACTTTATTGCGCCTTCTTGCACTAGTTGTCCATGTGAACCTGTTCTTCTAAACTATTTATTCATAAGGAAAAGATTCCCGCACAGTGAATTTTTTTATCCACTAGTTCAAGAGTAGGTCAGATCCAGGTCTCTTTATTCCTTAAAGATTTGTAGTATGCCAATTTACCAGGTCACATATCCTTCTCAAGAAAATAATAATAATCTACCTGGTCACGTAGAATGTTGAAAAGCACAGATCCTTTTTGATGATATCTACTAGTTCCTACTTTAACAAGCGTCTGTTACCTCCGCCTATTAGTACTAGACTTAGAAATGGTCTTCTGTTTTTATAGATTTTTGGAGTTCACAATGCCTGCCCCATTAGTACAGATGTTTGTGGAAAGCTGTTCTTTTGTCATGGCTTTCACCTTTGGTACTGTTTATTTACAGATCTTTCCCTTTAACATCTTATACATCATGGCCTAAAAATGGATACTGTTCTTTAAGCTCCTGAATGAAGCTAGAATTATACTTTTGACGCTCGTGACTAACCACTTTGTCCTGGTTATTTACGCCCTTCACTAGCTCCTATTACATATTGTTGAGGTCTCATTATCTTCTCCAGGGAACAACTGATAACTTTATCTTCTAACATGCAGTGAGTATTTGACGTATGTAACAGAGGCTCTTGAACTGGAGGATACTATAAAGAATTATGAGCAGCGCAATGCAACTGGTTGGTATGTGTTATTATTCTACTGAATTTTGGTAGTTGTTCTATACATTATTATTATTTTTAAATGAATAGTTGTTCTATAATGATCTGCCACTTCTGTTTAAACAACCTGCTTTTCCTCTGATCCCCAATAGAAACCAGGAAAATATTCAGGCCAGAGTTTCAACCTAAATATCTCTTTTGTATGTCTGAAGTACAAAGGAGATACATTTAGAAACTATAGTATACAAAATTTTCAATATTGTTATGAAAAGTGACATGGAGCAATGGGTTTTGTCATGAGTAAAACAGTGCGACTTGAAAGAAGTGCACACTTTGGATAATGAGGTGTACAGCAGCAGGGAGCAATCACTTTTTTGAAACAATATTGGAAAAAAAGAAGAAAAATGAGAAAACTTCTCTTCTTTTACTATTTCTGTTTATCTGTGTCTTTCGATTTGCTTTCTTTCATTTCACAATGAGTTTTCTTCTTCTGATGAGCAAATCATCCTCTTCTGCTAGCTTTCAACTGAGGCAGCTTTGTTGTTGTTGTTGGCATGCAAGTCCTATTCTTTTGCTACTTCTTCTTTGCTGTGCTTCTCCAATATTTCTTTTGTAGGAAGATTGTCTGGAATTAAAAAATGATGCATCTACACCTAGTTATTGGTGCAATTGCTAAAGCAATTAGGGGTAATACGTAAATATCCCCCAAAGTACTCTTTTTTCAGTTACGACCTTGAAGTGGGTAATAAGAGCCCCCTTTTAGCCCAACTGGCATGGAGAGTGTGTTCTACACCCCTATAGCTTGTGAGCTTGAAAGAAAGTTTAAAATTTATATCTTTTTACAGCATTTCTGCCATTAAAAATATTTTTAAATTTATTTTTTTTCATTTTTTTTCTTTTTCATTCCTTTTTTGATCTGGTTTTCACTTTCTGCACCACCACCGTTTCTGTAACAAAAGTAGCCATCACCACTGACCCTCGTCCTTCTCTCCCATTAACACCACCAATCTTCTGCTACCACAACTCAACCATTGAAATCAAACACAAGGAAGAAGAAGAAAGATTTTTTTCGTGGGGGTGGGGGTTGAACAAAACAAAGAAGAAATTATTGATAGATGTATATCTTTTTTTGCTTTTGGGTGTAGACTAGAGGATGTTAATACAACAGATAGGATGTTGGACTTTCTCAGCTTGATGAAGGAACCCGGGGACGGGGGCAGTGGAGTTAAACACATTTTAAAAATAAAAAATGTTAAATTGAACTATGATATAAGTTTTTATATATTAGGTAGTTTTGTGTTATTTGTTAGTTGTGAACTTCACTTCTCGTTTATACAACTATATTGGATTTTTGAAGATAGGATTTAAAAAGGAGGGACCTGTTTGATAAGGGGAAAGTCTATTGTCGTGAATGAATTTCTTTTGGCATTTTCTAGCCTTTTTTGTTTTTGCCTTTATTACTCTCTTTTCGTTTCCCTATTCTTCTGCTTTAGTTACCTTCTTCTTTTTGAGTCCTTAACATTTTTGCGCAAGAGTTTGAAACTCCCAATTATATGCAGTAATATGATCTAAATTTAGTCCTTTGCTGCTAGATTTTTACTCCAGTGTAAAAATTTATGCAGGAAATTTGTTTCAACCTTGAGATCTGAAAGGGCTGGAACATTGGGTTCCTTCTTTGACACAACAGGTATTTTTCAAGGGTCATATTCTCTAGTTTATATATCTGACGCAGATGGATTTAAAATAGGAGCATAATCACTTATAGCATTCCAAATCAATGCTGCATAACTATAATTGAGTTTTTGATGATGGCGTCATATACTATAATTAGATTTTCTTTCTGGTTGGGTTTCTCTGGATGAAGTAGATAATGTTTTACCAAGAGAACCAGTTGAGGAGGAGAGCAGAAGACATCTGAGTTCCTTTGTGGGTCAGATAATAATAAACACGGAAAAAAATGTTGGTTATAGAGGTTATAGACTCCAGCATTGTGCCAAGCACGAAGGAATAGGTTTCAATGTTGATATATGTCGTCTTTCATGATTTCAGAACTGCCAAACTGTTCCAGTAAGCTTGAGGTTCAATTCAGGACTCCTTAGTTTGGTTTGTGCTAAATGAATCCAACAACACATGGAGGGGGCATATTTCCATTGTTGCATTGTTTCTTTAATGACGGAGAAATCCCCGAGGGCACTGGTGGATGGCTTGCAACTCGGTGGATAATGAACCTGTCTCTCTTCCCTTCACTTAAATACCAGATTTTTGTGAATAAAGGTCACCAAAGAAAAAACACACCGGGTTTTTGCCAGCGGCAGGGCTTGACTGTGACACATAATATGTTGTACAACTAGACCAAAGTCTTGGGGCCAACATTGCTTGTTAATCAAGATAAATACTTTGAACTCTTACCAAGGACCGGTCGTACAAAGTTGGTGGGAAACTGGGAGTGCGTTATCCCAAACGGAGTAAATTGGTTTTAAGTATGCTATAAAAGCACTAGGAAGTGATTTCAGTGTGTTTCGCCATGTTAACTAAATATGCAATTATACTCCAGTTAATAGAGTACTAATTAGTCAATAAGAGTGATGGTTCATGGTTTAGTTTTTTATTTGATCATTGGTCTGTCTTTTGTCAAAGTTATCAGGATTTAGGACAATATGATTAATGACGTCCTTATGTTTGGATACATCTAACTCACATGTAAAGAAGGATCCGGATTAGTGTAATCAAAAGCAAAAAGTGCAAAAAAAGCTCTAAGGTCCATTGGGGCTTTAAGCGCAAAGCACAAATAAAACATGGACTCTAAAAAAATCTCAAAGGGAGAAAAAATACAAATATGTAGTGTTTAGTCCAAGACTGGTAATTATATGTATGAATGACAAACATATGAACAAAAAATTGATTTATTTTTTTACGATAAAGCGAAATATCAATTGTTTAGTGTCGGAGGAGGCTCGTTTGCAAGGAAAAGTGCCTTAGAACCTTGATGATGACACTGAAGAGCACATTGAGCGAGGCGAAGCGCTTAACATGTTTTGAGCCTTGCTTCCAGCCTTAAGCGTGCCTTTGACAATATTGATCCAGACACATGCCTTGTGAAGTGTGTCAATTATAAACAATTACTTTCCTGAATCCAAGGCGTTGGTTATCCAACTAAATTTGCTGGCGTCTTAGTGGGTCGTTTATTCTCTAGTTCATAACTGGCTAATGTGTACTCGAGTATTTTATTTTTTGATGCATTAGATTTGTCATATAAGATCTGCTTGTATTTGGTTTCTCCACTTTTGGAATAAAAGTTGACATTCTTTTCCAGAATTAATCTGGCGATGTGTCCTGAGGAAGCAATTGAAGAAAGTCTCAGCTGTAATTCTTTGTTGCATGTCTGTTGCTATTCTATTAGCAGAAGCAACTCTTTTGCCAAGGGGAGTTGATTTGTCTCTATTTTCCATTCTTATAAAGTCTGTTGGAGATCAAGAGGTTCTTGTTCAGGTATTTCCAGATAATTGTTCTTATATGGAAGTTCTCACTTGGTCAGGGATGTTTCTAGCATTATTTATTGGATAATCAGGGGGCATGACATGCTAATCGTGCTACCTTGAAATTTTTGGTTGGGTTAACTGCTTCATAAGTCATATTTCTTACAGTTTATTGATATAGGCTGATTGCTTTTGCAATGCTTTTATCATTATTTAATGAGATTCTACTAAATTTTTTAAGGGGGAGCACTTTGCTTGTTAGGAGGTTGTAAGAACTTGATAATATAGTCATTTCTAATCGCCCTTGTTCTAGGTGCTCCTTTTTATGTATATAAAAAAGAGCTCCTATGGTGCCTTTCTAGTGGTTATTTTGTATGCGTTTTTGATTAGTTGTACAGTTCGTGGACATAAGGATGCACAGTGGGGGCATTAGAGTTTTTCTTGCTTTGGTGACTGTCTTGTAATCTTGTTACTTGGAGACTTTAAAACTATGACATTTCTTGATTTTCGTAGGTAGTGGTGGCAATTCTCAGTCCTTTTCTCTTTTTCAACCTGCCGAATCCTTTTATCACCCCACCCATGAAAGTAAAAGCAAGTCTTGTTCATAGGAGTTGTCAGGCTGGAAATGGATTACTTAATTTCTTAAAAGAAAAATGAAGAGAAATGTTGGAAGACTCATAACCCAAAAGATATAGAAGCTGACCCAGTGTGTAGGATGATTCCTTTTTAAAAAAGAAAATCAAATTGTCAGTTTTTGTTGCTAATGTGGGAACTAAGTTAAGATGTATCCTGTTAATGCTTTTGTATTATTAATAATTTTGCTCCATATTTATACCCACTGTGATCCTTCGGGGTGGCTCAAATGGTTTGGCTAGGGACATCCATAATGGAGGTCTATGTTCAAAACCTCTTGCCTGCGACAACTGGGGCTGACCTTCTAGGTCGAGCTCGTCTCATGGGGCTTGTATAGTGTGGCTTACCTCTCTTGTGTGGCTTGCGAGCTATTACACAGGAGCGGGGTTCATGTTGCGCGCACCCAAAGGGTAGTGGCTGTGGGTTCCCTCGTCATAAAAAAAGTACTTATACCCATTGCTTTGGAACTGAATGTAGATGCATGTTTTTTTCGTCATTCCTTTGTTTAATACTAAATCTGTTTCATGGGACTTGGATATCACCTCTTGTTTCGACATGATTGTGCTTTGGTTAAAAAAGGAAATTGGGTTCAACTGCATTTCCAGGCTTACCTCTTTTAGTTTTGACCTCCTCAGATGATCCAAAATGCTATCTCTAACTCTTAAAGTTTGTATTCGACACTCAATTTTGGAGTACCTGGTGTTGATTAGTAACATGGAACCCCAGAGGATTGCTTGCAACCATTTCAGTTACAATGATATTCTCTGTAAGCTCTGTCCTACACTGTTTGTGATCCGTAGAATGTGTGTTCTGGGGCCATGGGATTGTCAAAATAAAATTATTACAATCAAAATATTATTACCTAGGATGAAGGTAAAGCAGTAGATGACATGAAGTAATGGTTCAACCTCAAAATAAAAAGCTAAAATGTTTGGATAAAAAAGCTGTAGATAGGGCTTGTATTACTTTCAGAAAAGTCCCACTCCCTTCTCTGTTAAACGATATTTTATTTGGTTTCTTCTGTTGGCTCTCATGTATTGATGATCTTCTCTTCTAGTTGTATCCAGAACTATTCGTTTTGAGATAAGGTCTAGGTTCTGTGTTAAGACAGCAACATGGAAGGTGTCTTGATTCTTCAGACTTCGAGTGAATTTTGTCAATGTTCTATGTTTTTCTACCCGTGTATGTCTTTTTATGCATGCTGAAAGATAAATACAATCTACAGGTTTCAAACCAATCTGTCCTTATTTTGCAGGTGTTTGCTTTTCTGCCACTCATGTATATGTGTGTCTGCACTTACTATTCGCTGTTCAAAGCTGGAATGTATATGTTTTACTCATTGACACCGAGACAAACAAGTTCTGTGAGCTTGTTAATGATTTGCTCGTAAGTTCGTAATCTTCTTGCAGTGAAAGCAATTTGGTTTCCTGTATTAATTTAGTGTTTCCTCAATGTTTCTGCCAGGATGATTGCCCGTTATGCACCTCCAATTTCGTACAATTTCCTTAACCTCATCAGTCTAGGCGAAAACAAGAAAACCATTTTTGAGAAGGTGAGTTTATGACCAACCTCAGTTTTATTATCTATGAAAACTGATGGTGAACAATTCTTGAAGAAGAAAACTGCAGTTCTTGCTGCGTCTTTTATTGAGTCGGCATGCATTCTTCACTTTTCCAATCTCTTTATTTGGTGGTCTAGAATAATATCTAAATGATGCTTATTGATACTAAGATTTGCGTGGTTTTCCTTTTAGCTGACGCTTGATTAATGCTGGTTGTAACAATGTGAATATGGTATCGAAAAAACCCATCTCTACCACAATTGCATAGTCTTCTCCTTCATCTCTACTTTACCACAATTGCGTAGTCTTCTCCTTTGAGTTTCATCAAGATGGTATCGTGCAAACCTTCTGAATCTCACCTATTAACAATAATGCCAAAGAAAAGGTATAAAAGAGAAAGTGTAGTTGAGTTGTAAATTATTCTAAAAGAGTCTAACTAAGTGAAGGGACTTCATTCTGGCAAGGTAAAGGATTTTTAGAGTGTTTGGATTGGCTTAAAAGCTGGTCGAACCAGCTTAAAAGCATATTTGGCTTGTTTTGATGTTTGGCTAATAACAGGAGTGCTTAAAAGTCAAGCGCTTTTAAGCCAAAAACTAAACACAAGCCAAAAGCCATAAGTTGGTCTACCCAACTTATTGCTTTTTGGCTTAAAAACACTTGAGGTTTGACCTAACATTTTAGTTATTACCATTACAACTTATTTATATCTCTAACATGTCCTTCCATCTCCTCTCCCTTTCTTCTTTTGTTGATGTTGTCGAACCTTTGTCTATCAGATTTTTCTGCCCGCCGACAGTTTCATGTAGGAGCATGATGTTGCTTGTGATCGACAAACTTAAAATAAACCTAACTTCAATCACCTATGGGCTATATGAATCATTTCACAAGTGTATTCCTACTGTATATCCATATTGTGTCCTCAAAATATATTAATTAAGCATAGATTGCCCCACTATTTAGTTTCACACTATATACTTGAAAAATTATTTTAAATCAGAACTGAAATCAAAACTGTGGAGGAATTTCATATTTTACTTGCAAACTTTAATCAAAATATCATTTATTATGTGTTATTTCAATAAATAATCTATGTTTAATAAAAATAATGTAATACAATCAATTTTAGATTGAAACACAAATAAATTTGTGTTTGAGCTGATTTAAATTTTAAAATATTGCAATAATAAGCTCATTTTTAGTTTTAAAAGTTTAAAGGGTAGTTCAGTCATTTTACCAGCTTTAACACTTCTGTACCAAGCATATCACCTGCTTAGTTTCATTTCAAGTGTTTTTTCCAAACATATAACTTATTCATATTCAGCTCTAGCACTTAAAAAAGTGCTTTTCAGTGCTTAGTGCTTTAAAGCTACTTAAATTCAGCCCAGTCCAAACGGGGTCTTTGTCCTTGCCAAAGACAGTATGATGGGGGAGTACTCTCTACCAGATGGTATTCTTTCGTCAAATATCTGTATGGGGTTAAATTTGTCAATAAACATCTGCGTTTATTCTTTAGGCATTCCGTGACACATGATCTCCTTATCAAGTCATAAATGCTTTATTTTTTATTGCAGCGAATGGGAACTGTTGACAAGGCTGTTCCTTTCTTTGGTCAAGGATTCAACAAAATTTATCCACTTATTATGGTTGTATATACGTTGCTAGTTGCAAGCAATTTCTTTGATCGGATAATCAGATTTTTTGGGAACTGGAAGATATTTAGATTTCAGTCAGAGACAGATGATATGGATGGTTTTGATCCATCAGGGTTACTGATCTTGCAGAAAGGTAGGCAGGTCACTGAAATATCATTTTTCTCTGTTGCTTTTCTTTAGTCTTTTATTGGAATGCAAGCTTGTTGGCCCACTGAGTGGCTGGAACTGGGCCGTATCGCTTTAGTGTTTTATTCATCTGGATATTGTAGTGTTAGTGTTGATATGGAAGTAACACCTTCTGTTTTGCTATTGAGTTGCAGTAGTTGTTTCACCAGTGAACAGAGTATATGTTGCCAATTTTGATGCACCTATCCTTAATCTTTGCAGAACGAAGCTGGCTTGAACAAGGACGCAAACTTGGTGAACATGTTTTGCCATTGGCAAGGAATTTCAACAATATGACAGTGGATCTGGAATCTGATGGCAATACCATAGTATGTGATCTACCTTTAAGCTATATTTGGATATTGAGTAGCTCTAAAATATGCATCTAGAAATTTTTACAAGGAAAAGAAGAGAGGTGATATTTCCTTTCATACATAAGTTGAATGGAAAATGAAAGGTTTTGAATAGATGACAGTGCGCACCCAAGGGTATGGCCTAGTGGTCCATGAAGTGGGTTGAGAACCATGGGGTCTCGGGTTCAAATAACAGCAGAGACAAAAACACTGGTGCTTTCTTCCCCATTTGTCCTAGTTTTGGTGGACAAAGTTACCTGGTACTCGTTGTTGGTGGGAGGTGACATGTATCCCATGGAATTAGTCAAGGTGCGCGCAAGCTGGCCCGGACACCACAATTATATAAAAAAGAAGAAGAGTGTTTTCAGCTTTCGTTCAGAATATTATTAACTTGAGCAGGAACTTAATTGGAAGAAATTCTCTGAAGGGAAACCCTTAAATTGCTTTCCCTCCATATATTTCCTGCTTCCCAAATGCAGAAAAGGCAACAATATTATCGTTGTATCACTTCCTTTTCCTTTTTGTGTAGACCGAATGCTACCTCTCATTTGTTTCTTTCCTTGAGTGTTCATCATAGGGGCGGATTTAGTGTAGAAGTTATAGTTCATGGCTTTGGCTCAGGCTCAAACCTTGTATTTGTTAAAAATGTCCACCAAATAAGTATAAACAATGTATTTCCAACCCAGTAAATCAAATAGGTTATGATAGAATTTTGAAAACTCGGACTCATTAAGTTCAATCGTGGATCCGCCTTTGGTTCATCACTACATCCTTTAGGTTTATTAGTTAGTTCTGTTTTTTCTGTGTTGAATTAAACTGGTTTGTGCGATTCTCATGAGGAGAATTGCATGTAAATTTTATTTTCTTTGCATGTAAAATTTATTCTAATCAGCAATGTCTATGACCATGTCTTTTCAAGTTATCTAGTCATAATCTCATTAACTTTCATGCTTCAGCCTAGTTACATTCACTTCAATTTTTCAGCATACAAATGATTTTGAATCAAAGGCATTCATGGAATCAAGCAAGGACCGAGTGAGTTCTTCAAAACCTTTGAAAGATGAGGCCCGTCGGTATTCAGGGAGCAAGGAAGCCATTGGCAGCAAATATGCTGCCTTGAGGGAACAGGGCAAGCTACCATCTCATGTGAAGCCAATGGAGGAGGATATAGGCTCTACTAAGGTCTCTTTACTTGATTCTGCCAGCTCTCAATCTGGCAGTGCAGTAGCAGCTCCATCAGGTTTGGCTGGTAGATGGGCATCAATGAAATCAGGTTTCCAGAATTTCAAAACAAACATTGAAGCAAAAAGGTTAATTCCACTACGCCAAGTTGGTGAATTTGTTCCCTTACGTCAAACTCAGGATACAAACGTTTCTCGTGCCTCCTCATCCGAATCTCTTGATGAGATATTCCAGAAATTAAAACGCCCTGCTACGGAGAGTGAAAATTACGGTGATGATGACGATCATGAGAGAAGGCCTAGGAGGTGATACTGTAATTTGCTTTCTATTAGAATGGCATATACTTGTCGATAACTGTAGAAATCAGGAAGAAAAGAGCCAAGAAGGTGTACAGGTCTCAGAAAAAGTATCAGCTGCTTACTCATTCTTTACAGCTGACATGTAGTTGAAGTGCTGTGTATGCAAAGATAAGGGCCAAGCAACTGGTCAGGAAGTGATGGCACAAGTCCAGGTCATAGGAAAGCTGAAATACAAACTCAATCCACAGTGATGAAGAGAAATCCTGTAGGTCAGTGAATTCGGTTTATATAAGTCGATTCTTGTATAATTCATGTACTGCTAATTTTTGAGGGTTTGTGTCTTTAGAGTCGGGGTGTCGATTATACATAATCCATTAGAATGATTATATAAGATTTTGGTCCGTCACATTGACTACTGATAGAAAAGGTAAGATATAAATTCCATGGATACTTCCTTAAGCATGAAAACACCTGCTGTTAATTTAGATAGACTAGTACAAGGTTGAAATTGCAGTCACAGCTAGATGTGGTTTTGTAATTTTTTTTAATAGAGAACATATCCCATGAATATTATATGATGAGAATATTATATGATGAGAAGTTCTTTTTCTATAATATGTGGATTATTGGATTTAGTGGATGAATGTCTATGAGGTAGCGGTAAGGTCTGCGTACACTCTACCCTCCTCAGATCCCATAGGCTTGCACTTGGTATGTTGTTGTAGTGGATGAAGTCCTTACAAAATCTGGGTACATCCAAAATTATGCATTGCATTTATTTGACAGAAATCAAACTTTCCTTGGACAATTTTGGCCAACCTTTTAGGACCAAAAAGGTGTGTTGAGTATTACTACTTTTGAGTTATAATTGTTCTGGTTTCAATTTATTTTCCCAATTATTTTAGTTTTAAAACCTTGTTTAATTTAAAATATGAATGTGACAATACATATCATTTAATTTTGACTGTACATACAAGAATATAACTTCTCCACGTAAGGTTTCTTTAACTTTGTTTTGAGGTGGACCTAGGTGGGAGTTCATGGATTTGAACGAATCCACTAACTTTTTTGTAGACCCTATATTTGTATTAGAAAATTAAATAACTATATATGTATATTAACTTGTGACCCCCCCTAACAAAATTGATTGACAGTTCAATGGTAAGAAATGGGTGGTGAAAATGTTTTTCACACTAGTGTTGTGGGTTTGAACTCCACTATTAAAAAGGAAGCATGTTTTGCAATATTTTTCTCTTCTATCCTAAAATTTAGAACCTCAAAAGTCCAAACTTCTTATTCTGGCTCCGCCTCTGGACTTTTGACCACAGATTTACCTTGCTTTAAAAAGAAAAATAATGACAGTGAGCAAGCTGTGTAGTGAAATAAGGAAGAAGACTATATATCTTAGCGAAATTTATTTTGTACCACCAAAAATATACTAAGGGTGTGTTTTGTACGTAGGAAAATATTTTTTAATTTTCCATATTTGATTAGTCAAAATATTTGAAAAATATTCTCTATGAAGATAGGCATCTTAAAAATGAGAAAAACTTCTATAGTTGAACTAGAAAAACCAAGTCCACAATTTGCATTCTACACTCATTATCATCTTACCTTAACTCCACCCCGACACGCTACTATCAAACCTTACCCTCACCCTGTTAGTATTTGATCAGAATATATATAAATGTTTTTGAGATAATATTTTCATTCACATATACCGAATACAAAAACAAATAAGAGAATCACTTATTTTTTTGAATAGCATTTTTCAAAATTTGTTCACTCGTGGAAAACATTTTCATACTACCAAACACCTCCATCAAGTTATTATTAGTTATTACAATGGGGGTTATATATTTATATAGAGAGAGAAGTAAACCATACTAATATAGGCTAAAATACGAAAAACAATTATCATGATAGGTTAATATAATTTGATGGATAAACACCGAAAACAAATAAAATTTTCTATTAAATATTCTACTTTCAAGTTAATGACCCAAGTGGATGATAATTAATTCCTCCCAACTATTACTCGAATTTTCTTGGCAATTTCGTCCATTGACCATCATTTGATATTTATAAAAATTAAACAAGTAGAATAGACACCAAAACTAAAACAAGAAAGTTAGGCAAGTGATTCTTAATTTCCACATTTCAATAGTTCATAATTTACTTTTACACCTATGGTCCAAGGAATACTCTTTACTAAAAAAAATAATTAAAATAGATTTAATTAGCTATGATGTATTTCGTTGGGAATCTATCGCTTAATAGCTAGTACCTAATAGAATACTCCGTCGCTTGATAGATGAATTTTGCTTTTTATTCTAGTAATGCTTTTCCTTCTTTACCCTTCATTTTGTTCCTATTTTCGACTTTGGACTTGTTTTAAATATCATGCCATATTGGCTATTGCTATAAAAAGACACTAATCCTACAACTAATCTTTGCAAATTTTGGATTAACCTCCCTTGATATAGTGCACGTGCAAATAATAACCCTAAATTCCAAAATCATTACTAAGTACAAATTAAGTACTTACCTAACTCATCACCTAACCTTTTTAAAGAGTTTTTAACTCACACGCCAATAATTTTATACAATCAGATCACTTATATATAAAAGTCAATTATATATAACCTTTTATAGCAAGTATAGATAGATAACTTGTTAGAGATGGATAATAATATCAAACTTATCACATTTGGTACAAGTTTACCAATTATATCAAAATCTTTTACATTGTCAACATATATAAGTTAAACCTATGATCAATGTACAAGAACCCTTTTGGATCTTTTACCCGTTGACTTTATTAGCTTTGACCAAAACCCTTCTTTCTTCTTTTGCTCATTCAATAATCCACATGATCTTGCAACAAAAGCTATGGATCTACTCTTCTTCAAACCTCCTCCGGCGCCGGTGCCAACGAAAGAGAAGGGGCCCACAACGTCAGAATTGATCCGACGATGGCGTCGTGGAGAACCACAAGTGGAAGAAGATGTAGATGAAGATAAAGAAGAGTAGGTACATGATGAAGAAGTTGCCATTATTGTTGTTGTTGAATTAGTAGAAAGCTTAATGAGTCTTTCTCTAAGACAACAAGAACAAACTCCAGGATTTTGCTTATGATCTTGATGCTTCTTGCATATAACTTGTGGTTCAATAAAAACCATTTTTGATTGGTTTAATTATAAGATATGTTGTATTGTATTGGACTAGCTTGTAATGAAATAACTAATGACCAAATTGCATGTGAGGGGTATATAAAGATATGAAATATATATGTGTGCGTGTGAGTGAGTGGATGTTAGGGGAAAGTACTAGTCAAGTAGAACGTGTGTCAAACAAAGCGGATTCAAAATTTTAAATTTATAATTTGATTTGTTCAGTGGCGTAGCCACATGGTGGTCAGTGTCCAATTAGACACCCTTTGTCGAAAAAAAAACCCGTAAATGATTAAATAACATATTTTGGACACCCTTAACATAACAAATTGTTATAGCCCAGTGGTTTCACCTCCTTAGAATGAGGAAGTGCTCGTGTCTTTGTGAAATTTCTGACTCCGCTACTAAATTCGTTTATTGAGTTCAGAATAAATTATTTACGTCTCGCGCCCTTTAATTATTTTTGAGGAAAAGTCATGAAGAAGGTGTGTGTCGTATTGAGCAGTGTGAAAATAGGAATTTGTGAGTTGTTTTTAGGAAGAATAATTAGGAGTATAGGGACAATGTGGGGCACGACGTTACCGACTTTTCTACTGATTTTATCATCACTCAAATAGTTACGTCTCTATGAAATATTCTTTTTTGTATTTCATTTTCATGAAACTTCAAAGAAAATCAGTAATTACTATCTTTTGAGCTTGCATTGAGTAAATCGCTCTTATAAAATATCTCAAAAATTATATTAGATAAGTTCAATATAACGAACTCGATTGAGAAAATGATTTATTGAGTGATATTTCCTAGCACCCCTTTGAGATACCACACTTGCTACATTGAAGATAGACTGAGAAGATCGATTTCCCTTATGAGATATATCGCTGCTACAACAATTCAATCACCCCCTAAATGAGCGTCTCTAGTAATTCAATGATATATTTAGACTAAAAATATTTACCGCAAATGGAAACATAAAGATAGAAAAAAAGGGACTACATGTTACTTCCTATGTCCCTAATTACTTGTCCACTTTTTTCTGTTTTAGTTGTCCCTAATTACTTGTTCATTTTGGCAAATCAAGAAAATACAATTTTTTAAACTAGTTATACCCTTAATTAATTATTCTGAAAAAGGTAAAACTTCTTTAAAATCTTAAATTTTTAATTCATCCACTTCATAATTAATATGGGAAAAATATAATTAATGATAAACTCGCTATGTCAATAAATGTTTTCTTAATAGGTGTGTCAATTCAAAAATTGACAAGTAATTAGGGACAAAGGGAGTAGTTTAGTGGATCCGCGTTTTCAATATTTTTTTCTTTTATCAAACTTTTGGTCAAATGGAGGTCATTAATGATGTTGGTGGACCTTAATAATATTAGGTTTGAGATTAAGAGTTAAGACAACATTATTATAAACAAAGTTCAATTATATATTTTTCCTTTACTTTATGTTGGTGATCGGTTAGACCTTATAGATAGAATTAGTTCTTGAATTCGAATTGATTAATGGTGAACAAATTCTATTTATCTCACCATATCGACATGATCTATAAATTTTAATGTTAGGAGAAGGTCAAATCAAATTGGTAATTTGGTATTCTCTATTGATTGTTATATTGTAACGGTCATAGATGCATAATTATTAATTTACTTCTCATAATCATTCCGCTAATATTACCTTCACATATGTGGTAAACTTTTGGAAACATTCATTTAGGAAATTAGGGGCGGAGTTAGAATATAATTAGAAGTTTGGAATTGAATTCATAAGTTTTGATCTAAATCTTTTATTTATATAAAATATTGTGTTAAATATATATAAATTATAATTTCAAACGCATAAATTTCAAATTATGATTCCATATATATATCTCTGCATTCATCCATTTTATTTGTATCCATGCGTGTTAGACTAATTGATCTTGCACTCATCAAAGTGATCAAAAGCCATACATTTAAATACAATGTGTGTCAATTATCAACGCAAACAATTTAATTTAAATTCATAATATGATTTCTTTTACTATACATTTACTCATTTTACCATCATTTCTAGCTAGTAAATGTAATTGATGATTAGAACCTACCATGTACGGTACTGTAAATTTAATGTTCTGTTGGAAAAAAATTGTCCAAGTCTTATAAAGAGTTTAGGAATCTCGTTCATCACCCCTAACTCCACTCACGCCGCCTTTCGAATCAAAAACGTGCACATTCATGAATTGAAGGTATTTTCACCAATCTTCAATCAATATGAGATCGAGGTATTTTCACTCATTCAATCAATCCCTTGAAGGTCCACATTGAATGAGTCTGATTCTATATTAAAATGTTGGACTTAACTCATGTACATCCTAAAAACTAAAGGTTAAAAGAATAAGAATTATTCAAACCGTATAAAGAGTCCAGAGATTTTATCCAGACTAGCTGGCCCACTTACGTAGTAGAATTGAAATCAAGATAGAGCGAATGAAGAAAAAAATAATTCTCAACGCCCTTATGAAATAGTGATGAGTTAAACTACTCCGTGAAATTCTTTCCATTCATCATATATAGTTAGTTTGACAAATTTGTCTGTTTCTTTTGGTAGAATTATATAACATTACGTGCACGTGAGATTGTCTTGTGAACAAACGACCAAAATATTTTTAGTTTTTCATTCATATGATTCCTTATGTTTTTTTATTTAATCATTGTATGCATGAATAATGAGATTATTGTTGCCTTTAGCTAGGAAGCTTCCATTAGAGGGTTTTTTTCTTCATTTTAAAAATTATTTTGGAATGAATATAATTTAACTATGCACATTTGCTCCCTCTGCTGGTGGACAATAAACATTCTTGGATTTTAAAATGGGAAAAAATTTAAGTATACAACTTAATAACTTTAATTACACGAATATAGCAATACTTTTTTTTCAATTGAATAACAATATTTAAAAAAGAATTGGAATTCTTATTAAAAAAATATAAAAAAAACGTTTTCAGCCACAATTATCCATATCCCTTAAAGTTCTCTAATTATATTACTTTCCTTGAGTTACTCCAATTTGTTATATATCATATCCCATAAAGAGAGGTTTCCTACAAAAATAAAACTTCTCTTCCAAACTAAGATCGATGATCAAATATGCAAACCAATAATTTTTCAATTTTAATTTATCACAGCGGGCGTTGTGACTCATCAGGTAATCTTTTTGGTAATAATTCCTTTGGTTTTGTCGAATTTGGTGAATATACATTCATAAGATTTTGGTTAATATTTTGGTGCAACTGTAAAAGGTTTAATTATTAAATAGATATTAAGATTTAGCAATTGTTTGTGGATTATTATTAGGATTTTCACATAATCTGTGTTTTAATTCTTTTTGGTATTTATTCGTTGTTTTATATTAACGTTTTTGGTGTAATACAACAACATCATATGATTTTGATTGTAATATGATGAGTCAAATAAGTTTTTTTTAGGTTAATTGGTATGTTGCATGCCGAATGTTAACAGATTTTATCAATAGTTTCTTTTGGTATGTGATAGGGTGTACACATACCAACTTAAAGTTAAATTTCAGGTACATATTTTTGTGTATTTAGTTGTATTATTTGGTATATAAAATATAACTTCCAAAAAAAAATTGATTAACTTTTTGGTGTATTGTATTTATCCGAATTGGTGTAGATAATAATTAAAAAATTGGTCATATGTGATTAGGTACTTAATTTGGTATATTTGTTTCTATAAATTGGTGGTAAATTAATACTCTGATCAATGTGTTGGTGTATTTTTGGATTAAATGTCAGATTACTTTTGGTACATCGATTGGTGTAATACATTGTATGGTTTAACTTATTGTGTGAATTATCACAAATTGGTTTAGGTATGTGATGTGGTAAATGACACCAAAATAATACTCTGATGTTTGAGTTGATGTATTTATTGGTCTAATATATAATACCATAATTTCAAAATAGGTTGTTGTTGTTACTCAACAATTCAGAGTTTTTTTTTTTTTGTTTCTGGGGTATTTTTTCTTTGATTTGTTTTGTATGGTTTGTAAGTTAGGAGTAGAAATCAGTTTTATTGATTATGGTTTTTGGTAAGTTAATTGGTAAAAAATATCGTTAAGTTATTTGGTGAAAATGATAGTTTTTAATTTGTGAACATAATGGTCTGCCAGTTTGGTGTAATTCAGTTATTATTGGTGTCATTCAGAGTGGTGTTTTTTGGTACATAATAATGGTTTTCAAATTAATTCTATGTTGGTTGAATATTTTAGATTGATAAGGTAATTGGTGTAATGTATCGTTTTTATTTGGAGTGATTCTGATTTTTTTGGTGTCATTCATAGTGGTGTTTTTTTAGTACATAATGATGGTGTACATATGCAGTTGCAGTTATCAGATACAGAAACAAACATTGCGAAGATTATTGTTCCTCCTGTTGACACCCAATTTTGACCCTCCCCAATATAAATTGATCATCGAGCTTCCTAAATTCTAAATGATTTGAAATAATTGGCTTTATAAAATTCAAAAATAATTTTCAAGTCATTTTAAGTAGTTTTGTCATTTTTATAAATTTCAAAATAATAAATATGATATTTTATATAGTTATGTGTCTAATTAGTATATTTTATGAATGTTCGAAAATTGCCTCAAAAGGATTTTAGTTTTATTTAAATATTTGGCTATTTAGTTTAAATTAATTAATGATGTCGGAAAAGATCATGCATTGCAAGACAAAAAGATTCATGCATCGCGGGGGAAAAGATCATGCATAGCAGAGAAAATATTCATGCGTGTCGGGAAAGATCATGCATTGCAGAGAGAAAAGGATTCATGCATCGCGGGGGAAAGATCATGCGCAGCAAGAGAAAGAATTCATGCATCATGAGAAAGATCATGCATAGCAAGAGAAAGCGATCGTGCGTTGCAGCAGAAAAGATTCATCCATCGCAAGAGAAGATTCATGCATGCGAAAAGAGATTCAACATCGCGAGAAAAATGTTCACGCATCGCGAAGGTTCACTCACCAAAGAGAATCAGCATCGACTATATCATTTTCTTGCAAATACAGGTATCAAGAGAACTATCAACATGTACATATGCATATTTTATTACTTCGTCATCAAGAAAGAGTACATGAAGATTATATTACAAATACAAAATACAAGCTTTATTTGCTTCACGTCAAACCCGATAGAATTGGCGTCAAATATCAAGGAGAATAATTAATTGTCAGCGGTAGACATTGTCTCCCATTTAGTGCATTTATGCTAATGAGTTTTATCTCGAGTCTTTGTTGAGAGCATCCAAGAGGATGAATTCTCAAAAGAAACCCACAGTGCGGACAACATCAATTAGGATGCGGCACAACGTGGAACTTTTTTCTTGGCCAGACATGGGACATAGTCCAAGGAGTCCAAACTCTTGGGACGCGAGCAGAGATGACTTCCACCATGATCAAACCACCCAGCTCTATCAGAAGGCATGTCGGGTTTCATCTTTGGGTTTAATGGAGTTTGGTTTCGCATCCGAAAACTTTTTGGTCTTTGCGAGAAAGCAAATTTCCAATCTGAGTGACAATAATACCAAGAGCTTTGGAAATTATGTCCGTGTAAATTCTTAATTATGGGTGTGAAGTGCACCACATTCATGGCTAAGTGCAAGCCTCTTTTTCATACTCGACTTACTTTGTCGCTCTTTTGAAACCAAGGTGATCTAACATAATAGATTTCCTTTTCAACCAATAAGTAGAACTACAAGTGGCCTGAATTCTCAATACCCATCAACAAACATTACAAAGGCCCAACCCATTTTCAATACCAAAGACATACAACTAAATTCTAAAATTTGAAATAACAACATAGTCAATACATAAAATTTCAAAATAATAAATATGATATTTTATATAGTTATGTGTCTAATTAGTATATTTTATGAATGTTCGAAAATTGCCTCAAAAGGATTTTAGTTTATTTAAATATTTGGCCTATTTTGAGTTAATTAGTTTATAATTAAGTTAATTATTATATAATTATGTGTCTAATTAGCATATTTTATAAATATTTGAAAATCATCCGTTTATATTTTAAATCATTCGGTTTATGATTAAGTTAGTTATTTCATTCATTAAGTTTAAAACCAAAAGCTTTAGATTTTAGACGAATTTATAAATTCCAATTCGGCTATATTGTGAATTCCATCGCGCAATTCATTTAGCCATTTATATTTTCACGTGAAGATCGCCGAATTTAAAATTGAAAAATTCACCCGATTTCCTCGGATTTTCCAGCTATATAATCATCTCTTTGATCATTGTTGAGGGGCAGAGGAAAAAATTTGAAAAAAAAAAAAAAGTTGGAAGAAGGTCGGCAAGAAACAGAAGAAAAAATCAAAGAGAAATAGCTCAAGAGTCAGAGACAACAATTATATATATATATATAGAAATACATATAGAATTAGTTATAGATATATTATAAGGACTTGGAGTCTAGATCTTTGGAGTTTTTCTTTCTCGTCTTTGGCTAACTGAAGCTGGTCGGAACATAACTTGTGGTGAAAAGCTTTCGCTCAGCTCGTTTGTCTCAGTTTCTGCTTGACAAGAGGTAAACTCTTCTTCTTTTGTGATGATCTTCTTTATCTTTTATTTTTCGTGTTAATATTTCTAGTGTGATGAAACTTTTTTTTTGATTTGAGAATTATAGCAGTTGTTTGTGTTTGTTTGTTGGTCTAAATGGTTTCAAAATCGGGTTGTGAGAGTAATATAAGGCTGTTATTTCATCTCTTGCTATATTTCTTTGAACTATTGTTGAGAATATATTTTGTGTCCAATTGGGTATTAAAATCACTTATAGTAATTCTTTTACCTTAGTTCTTAGTCAATTATTTAGCTTGCCTTGAAGGAGCTCTTTGTAATATTCAAATGGGTTTCCTAATATGTATTGTTCAAGTGTGATTCATGCTCGATTGATTATGTGAGCATTCATCTAGAGTTAGTTGGATTGCTTTTCTTTTATTGTCAAATAGAGAATGTGGTCAATAGAAATATCACTGTGTGTGTATATATATATATATATATATTATAATATTATCATTATTATTATTTTATTTTATTTTTTGCTTTTTGTAAAGTCACTAATGCTCATTATTTATATTTCTTTGCATGAATGACCTCTTGGGATGAGCCCGACCACCCCATTTTCCTCGCACTCTCTTTGTTGGGCTTCAACCCAACAGTTCGAGTCAACCTTTGGTGAAATACAGGTGTTCGGAAGCAAGAGATACATGAAAAACACCTATACACACGTCGATATACACTGATATACACCACGTGTATACAAAAACGGGAATTGGGTTAAGCCCAATAATGGCAGCGAATTTGGCCCAAAAAGGGCCCAAATTCATTTCTCCTTTACGCTTTAATTATTTAATTATGATTATTTATTATTTGTTGTTTAACTCTAACTTTAGAATTTTTAATTAACCTAGTTGAATTCCCCAAAAGACGAACTATTCATCTGAGTTGTTTTGTTTTTTAACAAAACTTATTTTATCAACTTTTGTATTGTCATTTATAATCTTTAGTCAAAATTTTTTTTTTTCTTTTATTTTATTAGTTTAAAATATTTTTTCATAAACTAAAAATGACTCAAATAAAAATCAACTAATTTAGTTTCAATCCTAATTACTTGTCTCTAATTCAAATGTTTCAATTAAGGTCCCATTTTCTAAAAAATAAAAATTGCTATTTGTTTAATTTTTCTCAAAGTTAATTTAATAATGTTAATTATTATTATAAAATACTTACTTAGTCATTTTCTCAAAGAGGTTAGTCAATTAATAAAAAATGATTTTCATGTTTTAATTATTATATTGGTTTTTTTTTTTTTTTTTTTTTTTTTTTTTTTTTTTTTTTTTTTTTTATGAATTAAATAAATTCTAATTAGTCTAGTTTATTTAATATTCTAATCACTTGCAATCTAATTCAAACGTTTTCATTTTTTGGGTCCCTTTTCTCTAAAATAAATAAATAATAATAATAATAAAAAATGCGTTATTTATTCAAAGTTAATAAAAAATTGTAAGTTATTATTTTTTATGTTAAATCATTATTTTTCTGAAAATAGTCAAATACATTTTAGTCAAGTCGCAGGTCAACCGCATGTTAGCGGACACTTCGAATGCTTAAACCCTTCTCGAAGTGTAAATTGAACCCCGAACCCTCTTTGGCATTTTCAAATGATTTTTTCTGTTTAAATCTTTGGAAATTATAAGTTTTCTTAATTTCTTTAAAAAATTAAGTGGCGACTCTTTTCTAAGTATTTTTCTTAAATTGTTTTATACTTAAAACATTTCAAAAAGTGATTTTTCTAGAAATAGTTAAATTACGACACAACACCTCCTATTATAGTAATACGAATTTTGAAGATACTTATGCAATTCGAGTAGAACCATTGCCTTGCGAAAGCACTTGGAATATTCCATCGCATATTTTGAAGAGGTAATGCTACCACCAATTGCAAGAAAACAACTAGACAGACCGCCAAGTAACGATGAAAGAAGGGATTCAACGAAAGAAAATACAAGAGTAAAGTCACTTGTAGTAAATGTGGTACATCAGGGCATAACAAGAAGACTTGCTTCAAATTTGCTTATCAGAATTAACATTGTTGTATTATTTTCAATTATTATTGTTGATGTTTTCTTCCAACAATTCAGAATTTTTTAAAACTGATAAATGCACTTCTATCCAACTTTGGTTACTCTTGAATTGACATTTCTTTGGTATTCTCTTGTTTGGCATACATGTTTGGTATTCTCGTGTTTGTCATACAATGTTGCATTCTGGGTGACTTAGATAATTGACAACATGTTAAAAAAATATATGCTATAACTTATGAGTGAATATTAGTGTAACATACAAATAAATCTAGCACAATTGATGTGCTTATGGTGAAAAAAGAACATTGAATAAAATTAAAGCTAGTTAAAGAGAGTGTTTGATTTATAATAGACATCATTAACGTAATAATTTGATATGATATTTGAATAATGCTAAAAAAAAATTAAAATATTGGTTGGTTGTACTATATAATACCCAGAACGTACACAATTGGTATAGTTGTTTAAACACAAATAATGATAAAAATGGGTAAATATATTGGCTGATATTCTGGTAATATATACCAAAACATTGAAAATGCTAAACAGTGTTAAAAATAGTGATTGGTTGTACTATATAATACCCAGAACACACACAATTGATATAGTTGTTTAAACACAAATAATGATAAAAATGGATAAATATACTGGCTGATATTTTGGTAACATGTACCAACCTAAATTATTGAATCTGAAAACCACTACTTAAAGTAAAAGATTTTGGTTTGAATGAAATGTTGGTATTATATACCAATAGCATACATCGAATCTTTTAACAACTACTTAAGATATAATATGTAATAATGTTGGTATATAGTGTCTGACATGTTGGTATTACATACCAATCTCACACATTGTTAGACAATCCATACCAATCCACACAAATTATGTTGAAATGTTCTATTATAAATCAAACTCGGAGTCCTCCATGGCGAAACTATCGTGAATCGGATAGTATAGAAATGAACTGTAGTGAAAATAGTTCAACAAAGAATGTGGAAAGAAGAAAATGGAAGGGTTAAAAAATTTTAACAGAAGAATATGGAAAGGCTTAGACGTTGGCAGAAAAGAAAAATGGTAAAACTTTCCTAGGAACTATAACTCTCCTATTGATAACAACACCAATTTTATTGGTAAAATAAAAAAATATATCAAAAAAGGAAAAAAATATATCAAATCCCTATAATAATCAATGAAACGTGTAAACATGAAACATTGAAACGTGTAAATATGGAACTATAATAGGAGAGATAATATTGGAAAAATTTAATATCCCTAATTAATCTCCACATTAAATGCACGTAATTCAAAAGTCATGAGAGAGGAAAATCTGAAAAAATAAATAAACTTAAATACAAAAAATAATTATTTTATTATGTATGTAATTTAAAAACTATGTTTGTAATTAAATAGAAGTACATTGATAGTTTGTTAATTAAAGTCTTAAATAGTATACTTTTGTAATTTTCACTTCTAAAATATATTCATGCACTTAAATGCTTTTTATAAACGGGGGATAAAGATTCACTTGAATGAATAGTGATTTAATGAATAATGTTATAAAGTTAATAAAGAAAACTTTTGAATGGTGTACCTTATTCTTTCACTATTACTTCTCCATATACTAAAAATATAAGTTCACTTTTTACTTTGTCTAATTTAATTTAGAAATCAAGAGATAATTTATCAGTTAATTTATAATTTATCTTTATTATTAATTATAGTCATTTCTAAAAGCATTGAATTTATTATACTCCCTCCGTCCAACATTAGTTGTCCACTATATTATTTTGAGATGTCCAACAATACTTGTCCACTTAATGAAATCAATGAATAATTTTACACTTAGTTCCTAATTTACCCTTATAATTTTACACTTAGTTCCTAATTTACCCTTATAATTTTACACTTAGTTCCTAATTTACCCTTATCATTAATTATAGTCATTTTCCTATTACATTTTTTAAGATATTGTATTTATTATACTCAAAGGGTGATATAGTAAATTACCCTTCTATTTGTAGTTTCATAAGATGTGTGCAAAGTCAATAGTGGACAATATTATTGGACAGAGAAAGTATTTAAATGGTGATATAGTAAAATTGCAATTCTATGTATTACTCTTTAACGAGTATTGACAAGTAATGGACAGAGGGAGTAGAATATATCAAATATCATTTAATCTTGTGGTGTTAATTAATATGCCTTATGAAAAATTGAAATTTATGAGTTGTCGAAAAGGAAAGAAACATTCATTTTGAAATAGACTAAAAAAGAGTAAGACAAACAAATCGAAACAACGGAAATGATAAATTTAAGTTATTCTTTTTGTGTGTACTTTTCTTTGTAACACTATCCAAGATTTAAAGTTCATGCCACTTTGGCTTTTGGTTGATTGAGGTTCAAGTTCCATGAATGCATTGGAGAGGTTCCAACTTCTAAATACTATTTCCTAGAAAGATTTCTTGGAAGATTTCCAACCTCCAAGTTAAATTCACATTGTGTTAAATTAGTAAAATAGGCATTATAAAATAATCTTAATAATTTTTCAAATTTAAAATGTTGTGGGTTAATGTAAATAGATTAGTATTTACGCTCAATAAATATGAATTTAATTCAAGATTTAGTTTTGTTGGATTAATCAATTTATTTGTATTAATGTATTTTAGTTCTAGTAGATTATCATCTAGACATCGAATGTAACAGTTCAATCCCCTAGTGATCAACAACAGCTTCGGAAAACCAATAGCTAACACATTGCCTAATCTTTTCTTGAAGAGTTTAACTATTACATCCTGATATTATAAATAATGTTTTACTTTATCATATTATTTAAAAATCAACATTAAAATAGAATGCACATTTTTTTATAGTAAGTACAACTTTCTAATATACAAAAGATGATTAAAGTTATCGTTGACGTTTCTTTTTCTTGTTCGCACCCTAAAAAAAAGGATCATATTATTAAACGGTCTATTATTATTATAAAAAAAAACTAATTAATTGAATATGACTTCCAATTAATTCATATTCATGTGAAAATATGAGTAAACGGTCCATTATTATTATAAAAAAAAATTGATCTATCCAATTGGTCAAATTTAAGATCGGTTAAAAAGCAATATCTAATAAGCTTAGATTCATCATCGCAAATAAAAAAAAAAGAAATTGATTGTGAAAGTTCAGGCACATATCTAACTGATAAGAAATCGATTGACAATATAAAATTTTATTTATACGATTAACGTATATAAATTGAATGTTTTTTAAATAGAAGATATCAATTCACAAAAACCCTTTTGGTCTTGTTACCCGTTGACCTTATTAGCTTTGACCAAAACCCTTCATTCTTCTTCTTCTTCTTCTTTTCTCTTGTTGCAACAAAAGCAATTGATTTACTCATCTTCAAACTAATGATGCTAACAAAAGAGATGGGCCCCACAACGTCGGAATTCATCCGTCGATGACTGACACCGCCACGAGGAGAATGATCACAAGATGAAGAAGAAAAAGAAGAAGAATAGGTACATGAAGAAGAAGAAATTGTTGATGTTGTTGCATTAGTAGAAAGATTCATGAGTCTTTCTCTAAGACAACAAGAACAAACTCCAAGATTTTGTTTCTGATCGGAATGTTTTTTACATATGACTTCTGACTTATAAGTAAAATTCATATTTTTTGATTAGTTGAAAGATATCGTCTTTGGCCTAGCTAGCTTATAGTTATTGTAGTCACATAATAAGTAATGAATGACTAATGGCCAAAAAATTGCATGTGAGGGTGAATTATATATAAATGGTAAAGACATATATGGTTATTTATAGTGACATATAGATGGTGCGGATGTTAGGGGTTAGGGAATGGGGTACGTACGTAGTGGGATGAATCTACTCTATAATATATGAGTTTACGTGAATTTAGTTTTATGATCGTAGTGTTCGGATTAACTTTCGTGTACCTTGACTAATTTGACAATATATCTGTTATCTCCCACCAACAACATGCAATATCAGGTAACTTTGTTGATCACCATGACTAGGATAGATTTGAAGAATCACCTAGTGCTGAATTTTTGAATCCTGAAGTCTCAGGTTCAAAAATCTTGCATAAATATTAAAATATTTAATTATAAATATTATTACTTTATTCGTTTCAATTTGTTTGTCTATTTCTAACATGACACAAAATTTAAAAAGTAAAAAAAGACTTTGAAAGTTGAAACTAAAGAAAACATTCTTTTCTAAAATAGATTAAGAAGTAAAATATGGTAAACAAACTAAAATAAATAAAATATTAATTTATATTAATTTAAAATCAATATAACAATTCATAAATTTTGAATTCTGAATCCACGGCAAAAAATTAGGTCAAATTTGGAGAAGGTGGTTCAAAGATGAGTCATAAAGGTCACGACCGGCTTTTGCTACCCCTTTTATGATCGATCCAACTGTAGCCTTTGCACAAATTAATTATTTAAAATCCATTTTGATTAGCTGATAAAACATAGTAGTTAATAAATATCAAGCACTAAAATTATTAATTAGTGCTTAATTTAATTTTATATATATATATATATATATATATATATATATATATATAGAGAGAGAGAGAGAGAGAGAGAGAGAGAGAGACTATTTATTTAGATAGAAGTATTGTTCAAAAAAATAAAATTGTAAAAGATATATTCAAACTAAAAAATAGTTTTATAATTATAAAATAGTTGAGTAGCCCACTTTTTTATTTTCCAAAATTTGGTCAAAAGGTATTTAATGGTGTTGGTGCAATACAGATAGAGAATAATTAAAGAGAAAATAATTTGTGTGATAAGTTTCTTTCTTATATATAAAGTTCGCATGCACTTGGACCTCCTTTTTAATTATTTAAAGTTCTATTGCGTTACTTAATTGGGATATTAATTATATTTAGGTTTGAGATTAAGACACTTCAGAAAGAAGTTAATTAGTCAGATGATATAATTACTTAAGTGGCAAACAGCACATTTTCCTTACGTAATTGAAAGTAGATGATATAATTCACTTGCTCAAATAATTAATTTTATGAATAAGTAATTAAGTATTTGTGTATATGATGAGTATTGAAATGATAATATATAAGTAGTTGATGTGTTGGTGGACACTTTTTATTTGTGGTAATTAAATTGTACATGGTCGAGTCAACTTTCGCACACCTCAATTAATTCCACAGGATATCTAGCCTTCGGGTTCTCAACCACTTCTTGACCACTAGACCACACTTTTGAATAGAATTTGCTAAAAATTGATTAAAATTAGCAACAAATATTTGTTGTTTAGTGATATATAAATTGTCTTGTCACTAATTTTTTTCTTGGTGAAATAAGGATTTTGCTTTAGAAATGGTACTAAGAACTATAAAAGATACTATTAGGGGAAAAATAGTGGAAATAATAATCAAATTAAAAATGTTTATAACTTAAAAAGTCCTAAATTAATTAGAGGTGATCAGCTTTGGTTATAGAAAAGATCTCAATAGAAAGTGTTCTACGTACACTTTAATAGTTTAATTGACTTAAGCACAATGCAAATTAGAATTAATCGACAGTCATAATTTCTTTTTTAAAAGTATATGTATATAATTTAGAAAAATATTATTCTCTCTGTTTCATTTTATATGAGGTACTTTGACTAAGTATAGAGTTTAAGAAATGAAGGAAGATTTTTAAAACTTGTGATCTAAAATGATTGATAAAAATTTGTGTGACTATAAATCATTTCATTAAGGGTAAAATGGACTTAATATAGAAGTGCGTCATTCTTTTTTATACGGATTAAAAGGAAAAATAAGTCATATAAATTGGGACAGAGGGAATATAAGAGATGAGAGTAGAGGTAAACATCCTTGGACTTAAATTTTCTTGCACATATTAATTCTTCCCTATTGATAAGTAAGTAATTCATTATTCTAATCATTGTGGTAAAATGACTTTAACTTAAAAGACATATGTCGTACCAATAGTGATAGTGAGTGATCATAGATTAATTGAAAAGGCAAGCAAAACTCATGCCACTTTGCCTTTTGGTTTACAAGTTCCATGAATGTATTGTGTTATTTCCTAGAAAGATTTCTTGGAATATAATTTCTTACAATTCCAAGATATATATTTTCGCAGTGTGTTATTTTAGTACCACACATGTGAAGAAAATAGCAATCGAAACCAGACGATTCTTTGTATATAACGTAGAAGCTAAGTACATCTATATTTATTCCTTGTAATAAACGAAAAATGAACTATATCGATTATTAGTCTCTCTTTTATATTACTTGATCCAGTTGACTTGTCACACCCCTTATAATCAATAAAAAAATCATTAGATATGTATGTTACTAAACTATCTTTAATATTAATGATGTTATGAAACTCTAAATTTGACTACTATTATATATGTAGTTATTTAATACTAAGAGTAATATGAAAAAAATAATATAAAACTTTATTAATTTTATAATAAGTAAAATAATTACAAATGTTAGAGTATAGATATGTGCTCTTCGTTTAGGTTTTCTATGCTAATTAGTCCGTGGTTATTATTTCCAAGAATAATTATTCATAAGGGCACAAATGAGAAGAATGCACTCAATTATATTTTGATTTTCTAAATTGACGAATATTTTGAACTGTCTATTTTAAATAAGGACGATAATTAAAGTGGTCCGGATGATACTAAAATGATTGATTTTCCTTAATTTGTGGTTAAGTTATAACAAGTTTTCATTTGTCCAAATTTACCCAAATTACTCAATTGGACAGCCCAAAATTTGATGGGCTTTGATACCCTTTGGACCAGAAAGCCCATGGGCCTTTTCAACCTTACGCAATCCAATTTCATCCAAGCTAACCAATTTTTTCCATTTTCATTTGAATTTTTTGTCAACCTTTTATTAGATCTTTTTATGATAAAATTGTAAACCAACTGACTTTTTTTTTGTGGGGAGTTTGGTGTGAAAAAAGAACAAAATAATAATTCGAGTTTGCTTTATATCATGTTATATATATAGTGCTTTATAGACAAGTATAGTAAAAGATTTGTCAAATTATAATTCAAAGTCATTTATATACAAAGTGGAACTTTTCAATCCAAATTAATCAGACTCTAAAGTGAGTATCGAACACCGAATAAAAAAATGAAAAGATAAAATACAAATTATTGCAATGTCTACCTCTACCCTTATAATTCTCACAATGTACCGTCCCGCATTAATAGGTGCGATTATGTACCTCTATGGTATTAGACTTGATTAGTTGATCTTTAAAGTTGAATCTATATATCTAAAAATTTACTTTTTATCATGACATCACATATAAAGGTCAACGATACTTATCTCATGATTTTATATTTTGAAGGGAAAATGGATAAATATACCTCCGAACTATCGTAAATGGTAAACAGATACTCCGTCATACTTTTTGGGACATTGGTGCCCCTGCCATCCAAAAACTAGAGCATATATGCTCTTCACTCTAACGGAAAACTAAATAGGGACACGTGGCGCAATCTTATCCGTCGATCCGATATGTAATAAATGTCGGATCGGTGGATAAGATTATGACACATGTATGTCTGTTAGTATAAAGGGTATATATGCTCTAGTTTTTGGACGACAGGGGCACCAATGTCCCAAAAGTATGACGAAGGGTATCTGCATACAATTTATGATAGTTCGGAGTATATTTATCCTTTTTCTCTATTTTGAATTGAATTAGCCCAACGTCAAATTCAAAATGGGTGCCCTTAATTGTTGATTGAGACATTACAAAGTGGGTACCATTACCATTTGTGTTATAATTTGCTTTATCTGTTTTGTTACTTTATTTTGTCTTGATTTAGTCTAAACGAAAATTGGATTGATATGTTAGATATCTTATCAAGCATATACTATATTATTCTTCAAAGAAACTCTACTCGTGGACACTTGTAATTTAACATTAGTAAGCAAGATTATTGCTCGAAAAAAGGTGATCTTCTGAAATAATAATTATTAGTAAAGTAATTATCTAAAAACATGATTAAAATCGAGAGTGTGTATTAGTTCTTTAAATCCGACCCACAATTAACCATCGTTAGGCAATTTGTTGGTTGTGGGTCGGGTTTGGCACCGTCCATGAGTTCCCTGGCCCATTATATATGTTTATTGAAATGGAGCTTTCATCTTTAATAATCCTACAACAATTTGCCATCTGTTTATATTCATGGACAAAACCTCTTTTTTTTGTTTCCCACTCAATGTCTGGAGTTCGCGTTGGAGCCCTGACGGTTCATTCACGAGTGACACTCCAAACAAGATTTTCTCCATATTCAAGGCTCAAACTTAAAATCTCTAATTACGGATGAAGCAGTCTCACCATGTTACACCACAACCCATATTGATACGACAAAAACTTTATCATTATAGCTGGAAGAAACACGTAAGGTTCCCCATATTTAATTTGTGATGTTAACCTCATAATTCTAAAATGTAACGGAAGCGTGCAAAAGTTTCCTCAATCGAACAAGACAAAAGTTGGCTCTTAGTGCATAGAGAGAAAGGAGGTTGACTTGTAAGACCTATCCCTCAAGCCAAATTGCATGTGTATATACATAGTTCGAGCTCAATATAATTTTTTAAAAATATTATGAATATATGTTAAGTTGGCGTTGTTAAAAAAATATATCAATTGAAATATGATGCAAAATATTAAAACTACCTAAGTCCCAAACGCAAATCACTCAATTTAAAGTTAAATTCAATTAATAAGTCTGATCACATCAATTATACAAAATTTCGAGCATATGCTGGTGACCTATGTTGTTCGGAATTTTCAAAAATGTCTATAAATAATATATTTTTTAAAAATCCAACATGAATACAGTAACATAAATGAAGAGTCCATGCAATTTAGCTAATGACCATTAATTCCTAATTAAGAAACTTTATGAGTGAAAATGTCATCTAAATGCAGATGGATATATAAGAAAAAGAAGGAGCAGTGATACATTAGATGGTTTTCGATCAATGCCGTGTGAATAATCTTCACTTGGCTTGGTTTTCGATTTATGATATGATTGATTGATATTTTTTTCAGATTTAATTCATATAAGTTGGTTGCCACCAAAATATTATGCTTATTTGGCAATAAATCTTAGTTATGAATTTAAAAGTTGTGGCTAATATCTAACGACTACAAATATTCAAATTATGTGACTATTTATAAATTCGTAAGATTTCTTAGTAATAAAAATTAAATTGATAAAGATAATTCCTCCTATGTTTTATATTTGTTAAATTTCAGGGGAATAATTCTAATAAGGAACTAAGTTATATTTTTTACTAAATAACTTTTGTGTTCTGAAACTAAAGTTTTTGCCTCTATCAACATAATTACGTAGGAACTAAGTAATATTTGTAATGACATAACTTGTGTGTTCTGAATTGAACTTTTGACTCTATTGGCTTAAGTTATGTCAGTAAACTTTTGCCTCTATCATGATTAGTTCAGAAGGAATTAAACGTCATAATTTGTGTTATATTATGATACGAAAATATAAATATATACCCATGAAAATTATTGTTACTTCGATGTGAGAGTAGTTTCGACCTTTGTTACGTAAAGTGCTAAAGTACAAAGATTAAAAGGAATTATTATTGTGAGATAAATTAGGAACTAAACTAGGATACACTTTATTTTCTATAATATTGACATATTAACATTTTTAATAATTATTTTAAAGTGTAGATATTTTTAATAATTATGTTAGAAATTTTGACTACAAATTTAGGAGGGGTAATTAAACACCATCCCAAAATAAAGATATTTGTGCGAATGACCCTAGTTTTTGTTGGGCTATCAAATTATCAATAGACATGTCCCTTTCATAAGGCCCCCCTTTTTGTCCTGGCCCATTAGAAATTTAGACATGTGTACTGGGCCCATAGGTCCCACAATGAAAAAGAATCTTAATGGGCTGGCCCACTTAAAGCTCCTTTTCCTCTGCATGAGCTGATGGGCCATGATATGGGCCTGGCCCAAAGAATATTGTAGGTGGGTCCTAGCTTTTTGGCTCCTTTTACTTCCTGTTTTCCCATGTTCCTAGATTTCAATGCATTTTCCCTTTTTTCTCCTTTTCTTCTAAATAAAGTTAAACAAAATTGATTAAAATTAGTTAAGTAATAGTAATAATAATTAAAAAAAGTTAACAAATTGAAAAATGAAATAAATTTCTTTTGTTCTTTTATTAGGGGAATAGGGACCCTTAATTAGTTTAGAAAGAAAGAGAGTAGAAAAAGGGGAGGACCTTAGTAAGTGATGTATTATAACGAGGGATCGTGATCAATTGCTAAGTAATTCTTTATTTTAAATTAAAAATATTGAATTCAAGTTTGGTGTGTATTTTTATTACGGAGCGTGCTAGTGTTGAATTTTCGAATACAAATTCAAATTTAATCGAAATTCATCACAAATATCAGACATCATATGAAAAAAAAAATCTTTCTATATATCTTTCGATGTCTAATTTGATGCACTCACTAAAATAAGTCATCTATTAATTATAAGAAGCATTTGATTAAACTATTTTATAGTTTAGCGAAGAATCAAAGAAAAATTGCTATCTTAGAATTATTACTTTTTTTTTTTCATTCAGTGCTCAATACATGAACTGAAGTTCGACTAAATTCAAATTTATGTCAACAAATCTACTAAGTAAACCTTTCGAATTATCGTGAACACATGATTTTAATTAATATTATTCCACAACTAGTTTTATTATTATTATTATTATTATTATTATTATTATTATTGTTCAAGCAACTAGTTTTATTTTTGTACCAATATTTTATAATTACCACTTGAATCTATGAAAAAATAAAAATAAAAGACAATGCTCATGATCATATAATCTAGTTGTCTCCTTCTTCTCAACAATTTATAATTTAATAAAATATTAAAAGACCAGACAGTGAACGAGATATACATATTGTAACTTGTAACGAATATTTGTTTTTACTTTATTCCATAAAATCTCGAAATGATACTAAACTTATGTTTTCATATTTGGATTCACATGGGTTCATGTGTTGAGAAATTTCCAGAGAATAATCCTAGGATCAAGCTGCTATTAATAAAACATTAAATATCTGTATTATCTCATAATATTATAAGTGGTTAATTTATTTACGTGATAAATTTGAGAATATGCTTAAAGCTTTTCTAAAATTTGAGTCAAAAGTATTTAATATGAACATTTTATCATTCATTCAGATATTCAAATTAATACATGTTGCAGTTTGATATTAAATAAAATTTAATAGCAAATTTATGAGATTGGCATATTCTGCATTAATTAAACCTTATCACCAGATCGGGATACTATTATGATAATGTGTACATATTAATTCTATCCTCGACCAGGAGCTGATCTAGGGGTCACAAGGGGTTCACCCGAATGGCTTTGTAAATTGTGTATATAAGATTTTTTTTGTTATGTATAAATTTAAATTTTAAATTCTCTGAACATAAAATTAGAAATTAACTCAATGATTTAGGCACTTCAAAATTCACCTTGACATTTGAAGTTCAGTCAAATTATGAAAAATGATTTTCTTTATCACAAAGAACATTTTTGAATGAAAAATATTTTCCTAATACTATGCACAATCAAAATCAAATGACAATTGTTTAGTGTTTTCAAACATGCTATTTTAATTTGATTCCTTCAAAGTAACTTGGTGTTGAGTAAATTCTATAGTTGAGTTAATTCTAGCTATGCTAATTAAGTCTAATGCAAAGATATAACAACAATACGTTTCAAAGGAGAAAACATATCCATTCCAAAAGACAAACAAGGCGATTTCTGTAAAAGTGAAGTAATGGCCTTTAATGCCATTAACCTTCACAATCCGTTTCTCAAAATGAAAGATTAACTCTTATATTTGCAACTCCTCCTCTTGAAATATCTATATAAGTATGACCTTTTGTGAGCATAAGATATATACAACAAAAATCAAAAGAAGAGAAAAAGTTTTTCCTCCTTTTTTTTCTTAAGCTTATTCTTAGAATATTTTTGGGCAATTGGTTTTGGGCAATCTCCAAACTTTCAGCCATAAGTGCACGTATTTGTGAGTAACTGTGGAACCTTGGGGAGCGATCGACTACTACGATTTGCACCGGAGTGGGGCCGAAATCGCTTTCAAGTCAGTGGCTTTCCACAACACAGTGTTTGTGATAAGACATTTACTACTTTGCAATTCCAATCCAATATCAATATTGTAGTATTTTTCCCAACAATTTAAAAGCGATTTCCTAACATACAATATTGATAAATGGCTATTTCTTTGAACAATTTTTTTTTTTGATTTGTCAAAAATTGAGCCTTTGGATGGAAACAATTTTAAACGTTAGTCACAAAAACTTTTAATTTTCTTTGAACAATTAGAAGTTGATTATGTTCTATTTAAAGAACCTTCTATGAATGGTTCTAACACTACTATTGAATTTAGCAATGTTATGACTGTTGATGATATTGCTAAAAAGAAGTTTGAAAAGGATAATAGAATCGTGAGAGGACATTTGTTAAACCATATGACTAATCCTTTGTTTGATTTATTTGTTACTTATAAATCTACTAAAGAAATATAGGATAGTTTGAAAAAGAAATATGGTGTTGATGATGCAGGAAATAAAAAATGTGTTGTCGGTCAGATAATAAGTCAATAATGGAACGAAGTTCATGATTATGAGAACTTGACTGCTGATGTTCTCAACGAGGACATGAAGATGTGTGAGATATTTCAGGCTAATGTTCTGCTTGAAAAATTCTCATCTTGGAGTGATTATAGAAATCAATTAAAACATAAGAAAAAGAATTTAACTCTCCAAGAACTTGTTAGTCATATGAGGACTGAAGAGGCAAATCGTCTCAAAGATAAGATGAAAGAACTTTCTCTTAATTCTTCTAAAGTTAATCTTGTTGAATCTTCTGGTACTGTTGTGGAAGATAGGTTCAAAGGCAAACAGAAGAAAGTCGCAAAAGAGGAATATATGAAGAAGAAAAAATAATTCAACAAGCCGGAGAGCCAAATTCAAAAATTGAAGGGTCCTTGTTTTGTTTGTGAAAAAGTTGGTCCCAGGACTGCCAAGTGCTATCAAAGAAAAGGGCAGGACTCAAAGCAGGAAAGACAAAGTGATGTCCAAGCTAATCTATTTGAGGGTAATGAAGTGATTGTTGTTGTAGTTGTTGAGGCAAATTTAGTGGCTAACAAAATTGATTGGGTTCTAGACACAGGCGCCTCAAGGCATTTCTATGCAAATAAAAAGTTATTCCATGACTTTGGGGAGTTCACTGATGGAGAGTGTGTAGATATGGTAACTCCACTACTACTGTAGTAATGGGTAAAGGAAAAGTTTTACTTAAATTAACTTTTGGAAAGACATTATCCTTGAACAATGTTTTGTATGTTCCCTCCCTCCGTGGAAACTTAGTTTCCGGAGCACTTCTCAACAAAGTAGGCCTTAAACTTGTTTTTGAAGCTGATAAAATAATTGTTTATTGTGGAGGAGACTTTGTCGGGAAGGGATATTTTAGTGTAGGATTATTTGTATTGAACATTGTTCAAGAGAATTTCAATAATGGAAGTATTTCAAATTCTGCTGATATTGTTGAGTCTATCAATTTGTGGCATGGTAGACTAGGTCATGTTAATATTGCTTCTATTAAGAGACTTAAAAAATGGAATTAATTTCTGTGATAAAAACTGACGAGTTTTCTAAATGTCCTATGTGTGTAAAAGCAAAACATGCCAAGAAATCTTTCAAATCTGTTATTAGGAGAAAGACCGAATTACTTGAACTAATACATTCAGATTTAACAAATTTCAAGAACGATGTTAGCAAATGTGAAAAAAAGTATTGCATTACTTTTGTTGATGACTTTTCTAGATACACTAAGGTATATCTTCTTAAGTCTAAAGATGAGGCTGAAGGCATGTTTTTGAAATTCAAAGCAGAAGTGGAAAATCAAGAGTTTTAGATATGATAGGGGAGGTGAATATAGTACTAAAACTCTAGAAGATTTTTATGAGAAAAACGGTACTATACATGAGGTTAGTACTTGTTGACACCCAATTTTGGACCTCCACAATACAAATTAATCATCGAGCTTCCTAAATTCCAAATGATTTGAAATAATTGGCTTTATAAAATTCAAATAATTTTCAAGTCATTTTAAGTAGTTTTGTCATTGGTGTAAATTTTAAAATAATAAATTTGATATTTTATATAGTTATGTGTCTAATTAGTATATTTTAAGAATGTTTGAAAATTGTCTCAAAAGGATTTTAGTCTTATTTAAATATTTGGTTATTTAGTTTAAATTAATTAACAACTTATATTTCTAGTTAATTAGTTTATAATTAATTTAATCATTATATAATTATATGTCTAATTAGTATATTTTATGAATGTTCGAAAATTGTCTCAAAAGGATTTTAGCGTTATTTGAATATTTGGTTATTTAGTCGTTTATATTATTAAATTATTCAGTTTATAATTAAGTTAATTATTTTATTTTGTTGAGAATAAGAAGCTTGTTAATTAATTTATATTAATTCGTCCTATTTAAGTTTTAGTCAAATTTGCAAATTAAATTCGATTTGGCTAAGTTGTTAATTCACTTAGTTATACCTCACTTTAAACCCACCAAGACTTTGGGCCCCTTTTCTTTAATTTCCAACAGGCCTCTCATTTTCCTCTAAAACCAATCCAATTCCATTTTGTTCCCACCGGCCCATTTTCTTACAATACCAAATCGACCCAACAGTTAGCCCAATTCCCCCTGACCCGGCCCTATCCCCTTTTCCCTTTGAATTTCAACATAGCAACAACGATACATACAGTAGCAACAGTAGCCGAACGACCCCACCTGCGTTCTCTTCTTCTTCAGCAGTCCAAAATGTCAGCAATAGTCTTGTTGCCCCAGATTTTTGGGGATTTTGGAGGAATTTTCATACCAAACCATTTGCTCCCTGTTTCTTGAAAAGGATTTTGAAAATTTGAATTGGAAAAAGAGGGAAATTCCATTATTGCCCTGCTTTTATCTGATTTCCTCCCTCAAAGCGTAAACCTTAATATTTTCCCCTATATATACGTCCTCTTTATTATTTATTGGGGGGGATTTTTGGAGAATTGAAAAAGTTGGGAAATTTTTAGTTGAATTTCACTTAGCAAGAGAACACAAAGAGAGTTTGGGCTCGTAGTGGTGTGGAAATCGCTACCTTCAAGCTCGTCGTTCCCGTTCACTGCCCTGCAACATGTGATACTCCCTTCTTTTTCTCTATTTTCCATCTAGCCGATATACAGCTATGCTTATATGAATAAAATCACATCTTGCCGTTAATGTTATTTAGTTAATCTAAAGTTTTATTCCTTCATGATTTGGCCGTCTTATTAAGGAAATAATTTTGTTTCGTGAATAGATCTTCATTCGAAATTAGTTTGTTATTAGCTAAATGTTCATTCGGCACGTTTATTTGATAAAATTTGCAGCTGCTTTATTATTATTTTAAAAGTATGTTTAGAAGATGACTATAGTCCTTGTTTAGTTGGAGATTATGCATATTAAGTGCTCTTTTCTTCTTCTTTTTTATGTAAAAGGACACCTTGGTTATGTGCATTTTTTATTTTATTTTATTTATTTACTTATTTTTTTTTGAAGTGTTACTACTCTTAGCATGTAAGTGTTAATTCAAGTTCTGCGCCATTTGTTAATTAAATCGTGTATTTTTTTGTTTTTGTTTTTGTTTTAGTAGAAGTAGTAGGCAATGTTTTAAAATCTGGAAAATATATAACTTTATCTTGTCTTAGTTGAAAAATAGGTTGGGTATAAGTTTTCTTTAGTTTTAAAGATAAGTCATGTATTGCAAATAATTTTACTCAGTTTAGTCATAATAGTAAGGGATTATTTTCGAGAGCGATATAGCTTTGAAGTTGTGTTTCTTTGGCATATTAGACAATATGACTACATAACTTAAAATCGATTTTGTTGTTCGTTAATGTACCTTTTGGCGTCCTTTGTATGATACAAATTTTCAGCTTGTGTTTTCTTAGTTTAAAAGTATTTTAGATAGAGTTGAGTGTTTGTTGTTGATTTTTTTTTTTAGAAATGATATGCAGGTTACTTTAGTTATATCTTTATTTTATTTATACATTTTTGTAGTAGTAAGAAAAATCATAGATTTTAAGCTTTTCTGCTTAATCCATTAATTAGTAGAGTTTGTTGTTTTGGTTTTCTTCCAAGTATTTCGTCAGGCCACTTTAAAAATGTCCAAATATCTTAGTTGGAGTTTTCGTTCTGCATTAGCACGCTTTATATTTAGATGGTATATTTGATGTGTAATTTTACTTAGCTCTATCTTTTTTTTTTTCCCAATATAATATCGTTTAAAGTCGAATATCTTACTAATCTTTTTACCCTTTCCTTATTTGCATGAACCCCCCTTGGTTTGAGTCCATTGGACTCCCTTCTATCTCTTCCCTTTGCATTTTGGATGTGCCATGGAGTCTTGAACTAAGCATTATCGAGTTGAACTCATCATTTCGAGAAATTAGAAGCTGAAACAGGTCTCCAGAAAACCCAAAATGGGTTGTATACAAGATGTATACAGCTGTATACATTCAGTATACGTCAATTTATGTGCCAAAAAATGGAAAATACAGGGATGAGGTGAAATACATGTGTTTGGAAGAAAGATATACATGAAAAGAGCCTATACACATGCTGATATACACTAATATACATAAGGTGTATACAAAAACGGGTTTAGATTTAAACCCCAAAAAATTCCAACGAATTTGGCCCAAAAGGAGGCCCAAATTTATTTTCTCCCTTACTCTTTAATTATATAATTGTGATTATTTATTGTTTGTTGTTTAACTCTAACTTTAGAATTTTTAATTAACTTAATTAGATTCCCCAAAAGACGAATTATTTCTCTGTGTTGTTTTGTTTCTAACAAATCTTATTTTTATCAACTCTTGTATTTTCATTTATCTTTAGTCAAAACTTTTTATTTTTTATTTTATTTAGTTTAAAATAGTTTTTTTCATAAACCAAAAATGACTCAAATAAAAACCAATTAATTTAGTTTCGTTAAAATTCTAATTACTTGTCTCTAATTCAAATGTTTCAATTAAGGTCCCATTTCTTAAAAATAAAAATTGCTATTTGTTTAACCATTTTTTCAAAGTTAATCTAAAAATGTTAATTATTGTTATGAAATATTTACTTAGTCATTTTCTCAAGAAGGTTAGCCAAAACTTTTATTCTTCAATTAATTGAAAATGATTTTCATGCTTTAATGTATTAAATTGGTTTAAGTTGTTTTAAAATGAATTAAATAAATTCTAATTAATCTAGTTTTATTAAATTCTAATCACTTGTATTTCGAATCAAATGTTCTATTTTGGATCTTTTTCTCTAATAAAATAAAATAAAATAAAATGTGTCATTTATTATTTTCTCAAAGTTAATAAAATATTATAATTTTTTTTTTTTTTTGTTAAATCATATTTTTCCTAAAAATAGTCAAATATATTTTAGTCAAATCACAGGTCAATCGCATGTTAGCGGACACTTCGAATGCTTAAACCCTTTTCGAAGTGTAAATTGAACCCCGAGCCCTTTTCGGTATTTTCAAATGATTTTTTCTGTTTAAATCTTTGAAAATTATAAGTTTTCTTAATTTCTTTAAAAAATTAAGTGACGACTCTTTCTAAGTATTTGTCAAATTGTTTTATACTTAGAACATTTCAAAGAGTGATTTTTCTAAGGTTCGTTAAATTACGACACAACAGTACTCCCTATACTCCCCAACAAAATGGTGTAGCCGAATGGAAAAATAAAACCCTTAAAGAAATGATGAGTTCTATGCTTTTAAGCTCTGGTCTATCTGAAAATATGTGGGGCGAAACAATCTTGTCTGCATGTTATAATCTTAATAGAGTCCCTCATAAGAAGTTAGACAAGACCTCATATGAGTTGTGAAAGGGTTTGCTCCTAACTTGAAATTTTTGAAAGTGTGGGGGTGTTTGGCTAACGTTGGTCTACCTGATTTTAAATGCATAAATGTTGGTTCTAAGACTTCTGATACTGTCTTTATTGGTTATGCTAAAAATAATGTTGCATATAGATTTATGTCTCTAAGTGATCATTCTATTTGTAAATCTAGAGAAGCAGATTTTTTAAGCATATTTTTCCTTTTAAAATTAATGTGTTAAGTGATGTGCAAAACAATGCTTCTACATCTATGTCAGTTAATTCTCATGTTGTGCCTTCTTCGAATGTTATTTCTAATGAACATGAAAATGAACTCAGAAGGAGTAAGAGACGTAGAGTTGAGACAAATTTTGATCCTGATTTTATCAGTACTTTCTTAACTGTAAATTTTGATATTAATATTTTAAATGATGAATTAGTGTCTATCTATTTAATAGAAGAAGACCCTAAGATTTATGATGAAGCAATGTGATCAATAGATGTTATATTTTGGAAAGAGGCTATTAAAAGTGATTTAACTCTATAGTTTCTAATCACACTTGGGACTTATATGATTTACCTAAAGGTTGTAAGCCTATAAGTAGCAAGTGGATATTTAAGAAGAAATTGAGACCTGATGGTACAATTGAAAAATATAAGGCTAGACTTGTGATTAGGGATTTTAACCAAAACAAAGATGTTGATACTTATTCTTATTCTCGTGTGACTAAAATAGCGATCATTAGGACTCTTATTACTTTAGCCGCTATTCATGATTTAGTGGTACATCAAATGGATGTCAAAATAGCATTTCTAAATGGTGATTTAGAGGAGGAGATCTATATGACTTAACTTGAGGGACTTGTGGTTCCAGGACAAGAGGATAAAATATGCAAATTGAGGAAGTCCTTGCATGGACTAAAACAAACACCTAAGTAATGGTATGAAAAAATTTAATATCACACTAGTTGATAATGACTTTGTTGTGAATTCATCCGATACATGTGTTTATTCTAAGATGATAGGTTCAAACTGTGTCATTATATGTTTATATGTAGATGACATGTTAATATTTGGTCCTAATGTGAATGTTATTAATGAGACCAAGAACTTTTGGTCTTCTAAATTTGAAATGAAAGACCTTGGTGAAACAGATGTCATTTTGGGAGTTAAAATCAAAAGAACCACCAATGGTTTCTCTTGTGTCAGTCTCATTACATTGAAAATATGTTGAAAAAGTTTGATTGTTTTGATGTAGTTCCAGTGAGAACTCTTTATAATCCTAGCATACACTTGAGGAATAATAAAGAGTCTAGTGTTTCTCAAACTAAATATGCCAAAGTAATTGGGAGCGTAATGTTTCTCATGAACTATACTCGGCCTGATATAGCTTATGTTGTTAGTAGATTGAGTAGATATACTTATAATCCCAGTAGTGAACACTGGAATGCTCTTCATCGCTTGCTAAGGTATTTGAGAGATACTGTGAATTGATGTTTGCATTTTAATAAATTTCCTGCTGTTTTAGAAGGTTTTTGTGATGCAAACTGGGTAACTGACAATGATGAAGTTATCTCCAGCAGTGACTATGCGTTTACTTTGGGTCCAGGTGCTATTTCGTGAAAGTCTTCCAAACAGACTTGTATAGCACGTTCTACCATGTAATCATAATTTATTGCTCTCGAGTTGGCAGGGAAAAAAGCTGAGTGGTTGAGAAATCTTTTTGCAAATGTGCCATTGTGGGGCAGACAAGCTTCACCAGTCTCTCTTCATTGTGACTCACAAGCAGCAATTGAAATTGCCAAAAATAGTGTGTACAATGGGAAAATGAGACATATTCGCATCAAACATGATGCGTTTAAACAGTTGTTGAAACTGGGTGTTATTTCCTTGGAATATGTAAGGTCCAAAACAAATTTGGCGGATCCTATAACCAAGGGCTTGACAAGGAAAATAATCCTTGAAACATCGAGGGGGATGGGGCTAAAGCCCATTGATTGAGGTAGTGTGGTGGACCCATGAGGCCTCAATATGCATCATATTTTCTATCTCTATGGCGTGAGGCAATGCTTTATAAGGTTGAGTTTATTTTGCTCTTAATGATTCTATAGCCGTAAGACGGTCTATTTGAGATAGACTTGATGGAATCACCTACATGAGTGTAAAGGTGTGGTCGCCTTTTATGAAAGACTTGGGTCGTCTTTCTAGAGCACTCATAAGACCCAAGGTGTGTGTGCATGACCATAAAAGCACTTTGTATCGCGGAGGTTGCTTAAATTTAAGGATATGGTATGTGTTATGAGGTTCTCAATATATATCCACTCAGTTCAAGAGTACTTCACTTTGTGGATATTAAGTTGTTGCCTCATATCACTATGTGTCAATTCAAATCGAAAGATATTGACACTTAAGTACATGTTCCTTCCTTTTGCCCAAAAGTCAGTTCTTACTCTTTATCTTTGCATTGGTGGGGGATTGTTGAGTAAATTCTATAATTGAGTTAATTCTAACTATGCTAACTAAGTCTAATGCAAAGATATAATAACAATACGCTTTAAAGGAGAAAACATATCCGTTCCAAAAGACAAACAAGGGGGTTTCTGTAAAAGTGAAGTAATGGCCTTTAATGCCATTAACCTTGACAATCCGTTTCTCTAAATGAAAAAGTAACTCTTCTATTTGAAACACCTCCTCTTGAAATATCTATATAAGCATGACCTTTTGCGAGCATAAGAGATATACAACAAAAACCAAAAGAAGAGAAAAAGTCTTTCCTCCTTTCTTTTCTTAAGCTTATTCTTGGAATATTTTTGGGCAATTGATTTTGGGCAATCTCCAAACTTTCAGCCACGAGTGCACATGTTTGAGAGTAACTGTGGAACCTTGGGGAGCGACCGACTACTACGATTTGCACCGGAGTGGGGCCGAAATCGTTTTCAAGGCAGTGACTTGGCACGACACAGTGTTTGTGATAAGATATTTACTACTTTGTAATTCCAATCCAATATCAATATTGTGGTATTTTTCCCAACACTTCGAACATCTTAATGTTTCTTTCCAATATAATTATCATGCTTTTTAATCAACTTGGCAAATTCTTAATGACTTGTCCAATTTGAAAGTCAGTAAGGATTACTTGAGAAATATGAAAACGTAATTAGGAATTCTTAACTTGGATAATTATTGACATTTACTATTAGTGGTAAAATAAAAATAAATTAATAAGGTATTATAAAATATAAAAAATCAAGAACAAACTAAGGAAATTCAACATTTAATAAATATACATTTGAATAACGTTCATTTTGTATATATAATGTAATTTTTTCATTCAAAAAATGAACTCCTTGTACTAGGGATGACTCAAGGGTAAAACTACTAAAGTGTTTGCTTTATGCCCCCAAAATTTTGAGACTCCAAAATTTTTAATAAAGTGTTTTATCATTTTAGTTTCACTTAATATTATATTGAAGCTTGTTAAAAAAAAAAAAAAACTATGTAGTTTTTATCAAAAATACTTTAGGACTTTAAATTAAACAACTCAAACTTCATATTAAAAAATAAATTTTACAAGAACATCCAAAGTAGTGTATTTCAAACAATTGGCTAACATTTTATTAATTAAATTAATTTTTACTTTTATAAATAATAATAATATTACTATGTGAAGTTAAATATTTTATGTCTTTTAAAAATACTACACTGGAAACAAGTAATATGTAAGAACAAAAACTATCATTCTAAATATTTATTGTGTTTATGTATATAGTTATATATTTAATATCTTTTATTATAATTTAATTTTAGGTCACTAATTTTATTGAGATCGTAGATCTTGCTTTGCATGAATCTACTCAATTGGACTTATTTGAAGCTATTTTAGAAAAAATAATAATATAGAATTCATAGTTCAATGATATAAAGGAGGATATTTCATAAAACAACCACCTAATGAATCAGACTAAGCTTTGAAAAATAGCCAAATATAAATGATGTATCAAGTTAAAATAGGCCTACAAATTCAAATGCAAAAGATTGTATATGAAGTTATATGCGTACCTTTTTTCTTTTACTAACTTAATTGTATAAATATTTTTAAAATCATCATACTATGTATGAATAAAGTCAGGTATATGAAGCCTATAGATAATCAATTTTCACCAATTAGAGGTAGAGGAGAGGAAGATTATTAACAATGATAAACTTCAAATTCCAAATCTAAGAAGGAGAACTTGCAGATGATGAAGTTTTGAAATTTCGAAAGGAGTGTTAGTAACTTTTATATTCAAATCCTTTCGGAAATGAACATGAGGACATTTCTATTTAACACTTTGCTTAATTTTGCAGGAACAAGAAGACATTTTAATAAAAAACAAATGCAAATAATGCTGATTCACAGGGCGAAAAACACAAAGGTCACCTGCAAACATAAAATCTTCTCGCACTATACTAGTCTGATGGATAATTGCTCGATGTGTGGTATTAGTACTTTCGAGTGCTCATTTTATTGAACATTTTAATAAAAAACAAATGCAAATAATGCTGATTCACAGGGCGAAAAACACAAAGGTCACCTGCAAACATAAAATCTTCTCGTAATATACTAGTTTGATGGATAATTGCTTGATGTGTGATATTAGTATTTTCGAGTGCTCATTCTATTGAGCAAATATCTAAAAGACAACGTATACTGCAAAAGGTAAAGTGGAAGGCAAAATCAGATACATTTGAAGAAGCATACATGCCAAGAACTATCAACATATCTAAAGGCAAAAATGAAGAATCAAAATTATTACACTGCAAATAATCTCTAAAGGGGAAAATCAATCATCAAAACATTATAGATCCGAAAAGAACACATGCCATCAACAAATACAAGAAAATGGAAGAGGATTACCTATCAAACAAAGCAAGAAAGAACAACTGCAGAAATACGAAGCAACAACAATGACTGATGTACAAAATAAGGCTGGAGCTAGTGCAATGATCATATTGGCGAGCTACCAAGGAAGAGTTGATGACATCTCCTCACTTTAGAATATGGTTTTCTTTCTGTTTTTGAACCTAAGGCAGTTTCCTTTTTTATTTTTGTAGTTATGCAGACTTTTTCACTTAATAAAATAGCATGCTGGGGTTGACTTTTTTTTTTATAAGTTGAGGAATTCATCAGAGCTTTTTTCAGTTATAAATTATATTGTTTATATATGATTAAAATTTATTTTTTGTTTATATATAATAGATGTCGAATCTGCTTTATGCAAACCAGGTGTTGAGCATCAAAGAAGGCTGAATCCCCCTATGCAAGAGGTGGTGAAGAAAGAGATCATCAAGTGGCTAGACGTTGGAGTGGTATATCCTATTGCAGACAGCAAATGGGTAAGTCCCGTACAATGTGTATCGAAAAAAGGAGATCACAGTGGTTGCAAATGAAAAAGGAGAACTTGTACCTATGCGGTCGGTCACCGGGTGGCGAGTATGTATGGACTATCGGAAAGTGAACGCATGGACCAAGAAAGATCACTTCACAATGTCATTTATGGACCAAATACTTGATAGGCTTGCGGGACGTGGATGGTATTGCTTTTTAGATGGCTATTCCGGATACAACTAGATTTCCATTGCACTGGAAGATCAAGAGAAAACTACGTTTACATGCCCCTATGGGACTTTTGCATTCAAGAGGATGTCGTTTGGGCTATGCAATGCTCTGGCGACATTCCAATGATGTATGCTTTCAATTTTTGCAGATATGGTGGAGGACTCAATGAAGGTATTCATGGATGATTTTTTAGTCGTTGGTGGTTCGTTTGAAACGTGTCTTGAACATCTTCGTCACCATTAATACGTAAAACTTAAGTTCCTCCTAACATATTATCTAGGTTTAAAGAAATATCATTCAAAAGGACAACTTATACATATTTGTTATTCAGAGATGTTATACAATGAATTTGTTCATGGCCTATATATGGATAGAGAGGAATACGAAAAAAATTTACACAAATATTAGCCTAATTTTTAATGAGCTTAACAAATTGATAGGCAGGTCAATAATCAACTTAAACCTAGATGAATTAGACGAATTATAATTTTATGAATTAATTATGCCACCTCGCATAATTTTAACCGAACAACCAAAACATAATTTGACGTGTTTACATTATATTGAACAACTGGAAATTGAGGTTAATTAATTTCAATATCTGCTTATCTTATTTCCAATTTTCCCTGGCAAGAGAATCATCTTATAATTATATTAGTAACATATTTTTATTTTTCTATTCTAGTGTATGAACGTGTTCATGTTTTAGTTCACGTGTATTTTTGCAGTAATGAGAAATTTGTGTTATAATGTTAAAACCAAAAATAATAATAATAATAATAATAATATATATATATATATATATATATATATATATATATATATATATATATATATATATATATATATATTACTTTACTATATAAGAAGAGGGAATAACCAAGCACCACAAGTCAATATATGTTCCAATAAGAAGAGGGAATAACCAATATATTTATAAAAAGAAATGACATATAAAATAAAATGGCGAGAGTATTAGTTTTTGAAAATGGAAAAGGACAAAACATATATAAAATTAAAAGACATATAAAAAAAAGTTGGTTTAACTCTCAAACATAAAAAGTAACATATGTTATTAAAAACTTTAATAAAAAGTACTATAATTTACAATAAATAATAACTTAAAATATCTACAAGACAACAAAAAAAAAGACTAATTTTTGTACTGCTTGTGTCACATAAATTAGGATTGGGATGATTTTAAAATTTTAATTTTGGTTATACATTATAAAATAGCCGAAAAATTGAATGATATAATTTTTTTAAAAATAACCGAATGAATCGTCCTATCGATAACCCTAATGTTACTTCTACTTTGTTATTTTTACTTCAATTTAGAAGGATATGCTTCATTTCTACCCTCAATCTTATCGCTACATTTATTTGCTATTTAAAATTGAAATTAAAAAGACAAATGACAAATAAGTTTCTATATTAGCGCACTTATGAGCAAAATATATTATAACAATCTTTACTAATTTTATAACAATACATAACCTATACTCCCTCCATCCCATATTAGATGGGCACTTCCAACTTTACACGGTGATTAAGAAATCATTAATACATTGGAAGACTTCACCATTTTGCCCTTTGTTTATATCAATGCACATTGAAATGAGTTACAAAAAATACACATACAATATAGGAATGGTCATATTAATTGTAGGGGTAAAATGGAAAAGAATTAATTAATTCTATCCTAATTTAATAAATGCTCAAATAATATGAAAAAAATATTTTTAGTAAGATTCTCATCTAATATGGGACGGAAAAAGTAACAATATAACTTTATTAATGTTGGTTATATATATATATATATATAAGGAATAACAAAAATTGCCTGAAAAATTGCCTAAAAGAAGTACTTAGTACCTATAGGGAGTTAAAATTAATGAACCTATGTTTATACAAAAAATTCATGCTATTTTGCATTTCATATCTTTTCCAATAAAATGAATTACCTTTTCAATTTCTTGATATTCATGATAAGAAATTTTATTTCTTGCAAACATTCTTTGCATTCTACATAACAGGTTGTCTTCTGTTTTAAGATTTAATTTTAATCCTTGAATTTTTCGGAAAATTTCTCCATCAAAGGTTGCTTTTAAGGCATATCCTCTGTGGTCTTTTTCAGTTTCTAATATTCGAACTGAATCATCATTTTCTTGAATTTCCTTATCATTTAGTTAGAAACACAACATGATTCTTATAAATTTCTTCAAGTGATATTATAGATTCTAAATCTGAGTCTATATCAAATCTATCTATTTTTGAGATTTTTACTCTCTTTTTGTTACATTCGTAACTTTTATGGCCTTCTTCACCACAATTATAACATTTACATTTGTCATCTTTTGATTTTTTTAAAATCAAACGAAGGAATATATTTTTGTTTAGAAAAGTTCTTTCTTTTTATCAAACCCTTTTTAAGTTTTCTTCTTTTGTATGGTTTATCATCACATCCCCATTGGGTAGATGCATTGGTATCCATGCAGTAAATCTGGGTATTAATTCTTTTAGCTTTTCTTTGTATATTATGTGACATACATAATTGTCCAAGTCTATTCTTTAAAAAGTTTATATATATATTTATTTATATATATATATAAACCATGGAAATTAATCTAAGACGACAGTCAAAAGGTATCAACTAAACAATATTTTATATAATTCCTCCATTTTTAACTAAATGTTTTTAGCCATGTGGATTACATGTTTTTTTGATAGAGGCCACATTTCCTCTTTTATTTTTATTTTATTGATATGACCTGAGAAAAATTAAAATTGAGAAATATTAAAAACACTTTTGAATTTGACGCAAATTATTAGTTTTATTCCCAAATTATTGATAGTTTTAAAAACGTCCATCTATTTGACTAACTAAACTTAGATACATCCCTGGTATACTCCCGATATGCCACATGAAATAACAAGTGGTCTCAAACTCTTGTAGGAGCATGAGATTCTTAATAAAAAGCCTAGAGAAGTGTAGAAAACACCCCTAAACTTGACAAAAATTTAGAGTGTATTTTATTGACATTACAAAATCGGAAGTATTTAATTTCAGTTAGTCATGTAAACAAGTGTTTTTAAGGTTGTCAATAATTCAGGAAAGAAACTAATAATTTGCACAGAAATTAAAAGTGTTTTAAATACTTCTCATAAATTAAAATTAATCAAATCCAAAACTAAACATTAAAATTAATCAAATCCAAAACTAAACATCAAACTTTGAATAGGAAACAAAAGAACCAAATATGAATAAGAAACATTACCAAACGTGTAAAGATGAATCAATAAAATTTTAAAAAAGTCACCAAAAAATATGATGTAGGGAATGGTATTGCTCTTGAATTCGAGCTTTTAAGTATGAAAAGTTCTATCTAAATAGGAAACAAAAGAGCCAAATATGAACAGAAAACATTACCAATCGTGTAAAGATGAATCAATAAAATTAAAATCAAATCTTAAAAAATATGATACAGTGGATAATAATACTCTTGAGTTAGAACCTAAAGTATAAAAAATTCTTAATAGATAATATTACATTCGAATATAATTTTATGCCGTACAAATTCAAATTAATCCATCTCTAGCGAATAGCAAAGATCAAATAATAAGAAAAAAAATACAAATGAATTATTTTAACCTTCTTTCCCTATCAAGAAAGGGGAAAACCCATTCTTTCTTCTTCTTTTTTATTTATTTGAACAAGAAATAGGAAGCTACGTGTCAATTTAATCAACGTCAAAATTATAATTTTGGTCCCAAAAAAAATGTTGTGTCAAAAAAGTGGAGTGATGGGTGTGTTTGTTTGACAATTCCACTCACAAAAGAATATTACTCTCCCTCCCTATCAAAACGTCATTTTATTATAACTAGAAATAATTTAATTTTTTTAAAAATCATCATTAGTAAAATGATTTATATTCAGATAAATATTTAATAATTGCTTTAAATTATAATATTTTAAAGTATTTTTCTTTTAATATCGTATTAAATTAAATGATATCACATAAAATGAATCAGAGGAAATATATTTATTTATGTCTTTATGGTTTTTGTCTTGCACGGCGACGTCGTATTCAAGTGTAAACAATCACTGTCGCTATCCGACGTCGTATAGTGACCTGTTTGTTTGGTTTTATACGTTTACTTGTTGACTTCCACCACTCACGAGTCACGAGAATCACGCTCCTATATTTTAATACTCGAAAAAATGACCAAAAATACCCTTTCGCCTTTTTGTTTTTCATTGATGTTCGGTATCTGCATTAGAATTCGATTAATCCAGGTTCCTGCTGTATATGGATTATCTTCTGTTTTAAAAAGTTGAGATGAAATTTTGAAACACTCATTCAACATATGATATCTATATTGAAATTTGATTATTCAAGATTTACGTCGATAAGAACGAATTTATTTTACTTTTTCATAGTTGAGATGGAAATTTGACCTAGTCTACTAATGAATGAAAAACGAAGGGTTAACTTTTTCTATTTTCCATAAAAATTCTAAGCCGATAAGTCAAAACAACTATTTGTAATTAAATTTTGAAAATAACTTCTTTGTGTAAAAGTTATCTCATATGTATACTTGTATAATTTTAATTTTCCTTTGAGTTTCGATTCAATTATATAACACAATTTTCTTTTTTATTTCAATTCAAAGTCATTTATACCTTTAAAAGATTTGAATTTAAAATTAAAAATAAAATATAATAAGTTATATATCTTGAATTTACGTGAATTTGGTGATAGGTTACTTTCGTTGATAAAGTTTCAAGATAAACTATTTAACTCACTTAATCCGTCCATGCCTAAGTCATTATCAAAAAGCTAGTACTTAGCTTGTAAATTTTATTGTTCCCAATTTGATTAGGTAGAAAAACTTTAGAATATATATTTTAAGCTTCTATCCTTTATTTTTATTATACATATATATATGTGTTACTTAACATCCAAGGTTGTGGGTTGATAAATATGATTTTTACACCCATGAGTACTAACACTGATCACGATATATAACCAAACAATTATTTGAATTTTCTTTCAAAAGTTGGACACCTGATGAAAATGTCAATGTGTTATTAACTATCAAAGATTATTGTGAGATAAATATGGTTCATTCTATAAAAAAAGTTTTTTTCATTCCGTAGATTTTATACTAGGTGTATTTTGATTAATTGAGACCTAAATCGAGTGTCAACACCAATTACAACGTATAACCAAACAAATATTTGAATTTTTTTCTTCAAATTTATATTGTAAGCTTGTATTCTTTTATGGTTGTTAGTTGTTACATATTTTATTTATATTATACATATATATAAGTATTATTTTTTTATTCTTTTGTATCATCATTAGATTGATATACTCAAGGTGCGCCGCACACACTACTAACCCTTTGACAACCACAAACTAACAAGTAATCGTACACGTTAAAGTCATATTTCTTCATCTTATATTTAAATTTTTTTTATTATAGCACAACTTTATTATTGTTATTATTATTATTATTTTAATATTGTTATATCCTCAAAAGCTGGATTCTTTTGATTTTCAATTACGTTTTTTCAACTTGATCTTAATATATTAAACAATTTTAAATTGCAAAAAAATAACTTTAGGTTATACAGAACGCCGTTCTCTTGTGTTTGGAGCTTGACAAAGTTTTATAAATCCCTATAAAAATTAAAAACCAATAAAGCCAAACCTCACTAGCTTTATGAAACAAAAGCCTAATTATTTGATTCCCATTTCCCTAGCTGCTTTGATCCTTAATTTTGTCTTTTCCCAAAAACAAATCCCCCCTATTAGAGTTTTTAAATTTTAAAAGATTTCAAAATCCTCAAAAGGAAAAGTTAAAAATGTGTTTTCAAAAACTCAGAGTTATTTAGTACTGATAATATTTATATTTAAATAATTGAATTAATATCATTATATTTAAAATCAATAAAGTCTATAATAACATTTATATGCATTTTCTTTATGTTATAAAATTTCCAACATAGTATTAAGCATATATGGAGGGAACAAAGTGGAGCATGCCACCTTTAAGTGTTAGCTATAGTATTAATGAATCTAAAGTATTAAAGATATTCATACTAAAAGTTGATTAAGTGGTGGATTTTCTTAATTAATTGCACCTTTTAATTAAGTGGAGGTAGAGACCATACTACTAAAGCAAACCTATGTGAACATTACCTAAGAAGTAGGAAGAAACAATGATATTCTCTTTTAAGTGGGGATATATATTCTATTTGGATTAAATTATCTGCATTCATTGGTTCGACTAATTCAAGTTTATGATGTATAAGATCCGCTAAAGTAAAAATGCTTCTTATCAAGATTTTTTTCATTCTCAAAATTAAATTCGAGATATATATATATAGTTGAAAGTGAAGAGATCGCACTTCATATATAATGACGTAGTTAGCCACATAAATTAAAGTGTGGTTAATTAAACATCCTTCTACAAGAAATTCTAATTTTCACATGAGACAATGGAGAATGAAACATTATAGAATTGATGATTGACTATTCTTTTTATTTCATTTTATGTTTGATTAAATATTACGATTACAATAAAGTTTAATATTATAGAAGAATTTTTAAAAAAGTTTAAAACTTAAACGGTACTATAAAGTAACGCTATTAATAAAATAATGTCAAATGTTAATGTTTCAAGATAATAATGGTGTCATCTAGACTGAAAACGAAAGAGTGCATTTTGAAGGTTTAAAATTTTGAATTAAATCCAAAGTGTTACAAGTGTCCAACTATTTTATTAATCTTTTTTGTAGTATTTTTTTTTTAATCTTTCTTCTTCTTCTTCTTCTCTTTTATTTTATTTTAATTTTGTAGTAGGTGATGTATATATATATTTTATTTTATTTTGACTTCTCACTCGGTTGTTTGGAGCGAGTATGCATTGGAGCTCCTATGGAGTGACGCTTCCAACAAGATTTTTTTCTATATATACCATGCACAAAGCTCAAACTCGAATTTTCTGATTCTAAATTATTATTCATATTGGTAGCAGGTGATATATAATGCATATTGCAAATGTAGTAGTTTAGCTGTCACCAATCAAAGTGTGTAAACAAGAGACTCTATACACACCTATCCTTTAAAAAAATAAATCAGTTTCATTAAATTTAATTCAGTTGGACCCCACACCACATCCCACCCCCACCATGCTTGTGTGGGTGCGTGGGTTTGAGGGGGGGGGGGGCGTTTACCATCTCTAAAAACCTTAACAAGTATGCCTTGATATAGGAGAAGAAAACAAATGGGGATCTTTCTTTTTGGTAAATTTCAACACTAGGGTTAATATTCCTCTCATACAAAACTACACTTTGTCTATAGTAATTTTGAGACAAAAGGTAATTCAAATGAACCCCTTCCGTACCCTAGCTAGCTCCAAGTATGCCTTGATATAGGAGAAAAAAACAAATGGGGATCTTTCTTTTTGGTAAATTTCAACACTAGGGTTAATATTCCTCTCATCCAAAACTACACTTTGTCTATAGTAATTTTGAGACAAAAGGTAATTCAAATGAACCCCTTCCGTTCTCTAGCTAGCTCCACTTCTGACTATATCTAAGTACGATAAAAAAAAGAAATTGAAATCGTAAACATTTAAACATAATTATGCACTTACAATCTTCCTACAACTTACCTATTGAGTTTCTCAATGATGTCTATATTTTTTTAGTTTCCTATAGAGTGTTTTGTATTTAATATTTCTATCAAAATTCGATTAAATTTTAATATATGAAGTCTCTCATCGAGAGATAAAGTGCTTAGTCTGAGTTCACTAGACATTCTTTCCTTTTGGGCTTAATATACAATCTGACCCCTTAAATTTTGTCAAAATATTTTATTTAGATGCTCAAATTAAGTGGTGTATTTCATTTGAATGTCTTAACTTCCAATAAACAATTAGATGTTTTTTATTTAAATTGTGAAAAAGGGAAATTACCTTATTAGACATATACTTATACCATATATATTAATTCTACCTATACTTTCAAATAATTACGAATCTTATCACAAATTAAGAGTTTACTACCATATATTTAGGAAGATACATCAAGATACATGTATTTTTACTACTAGATACACTAAAATAGGGAGAGAAATGAGCAAGATGGAAAGGAAAGTGAACGAGACAATTATGTATCCTAGATACATACGAATTAATCTCACTAAACACATGCATATGTATGTATCTTAGTAACTGGTGTGATGAGAGTACTGGCGGTGAGTGAGACGGAAGGGAGGTGAGGGAGGCAAACAAGGTTTGTCTATAGATTATACCATACATATTAATTCTAACTATACTCTCAAATAATTACAAATTTTACCACTAATTAAGAGTTTTCTATCAAATATCGAGGAAAATATATGTGTTTTTGTTATTAGATACACTAAAATAGGGAGAGAGGCAACCGGGATAGGAAGGAAAGTGAGTGAGACAAATCATGTATCACATATACATGCAAATTACACTTGACACATATATTTGTATGTATCTAATTTGATTTGCATGTATCTAGAATACCATATACATATGAGAGTAATGACGAGCGAGATGGAAGGAAGGCGAGAAAGACAAACAAAATTTGTCTATGTAATTCCACATACATGTGAATCAACATGCATACAATGTATCTAAAACAAATTACACCTAATTTTAACACATAAATTCCAAAAAATTATTTAAAAGTTGTAAAATCATTCAAAAATGGGATCTATGAAATACTTTTAGCTAGCCACCTTTATTTACCATTACAAGGAAAGCTTTTTTCTTCATCATCATAATCATAGATTCTCTTGACCCCCCACCCCCCCCCACCCCCTCATTTTTTAGCAGTACAAAAACACAGAATTGTGTAAGATTTCAAAGTACAATGCAAAATGCCAACTTTTACCCGAACTCACACACTTTCCCTCGTCCCCCAACAACCCAACCTGGCTACAGTACCCCACGTGAAAAAAAAACCCCACCCCCTCCCTCATTTTTATTCATTTCCCGCATAACGTAAGATCTCAATGAATCATGACAGCAAGACCACTCTGCCACTTACCATACTCTTCACGTTACTTCAACTATACAAAAATTAATAGTCTTATCAATTCCAATCCTCTGAACAGTACCAATGAAGCGTTGGGGCTTGTTCATCTGTGAACAACAGAGTACTGCAAGATTCTTCGCCACTGAAAAAATTATGCTCCTCCAATTTCACAAACTGTGACGAACTAAAATCAACCTCATTTGTTGGAATTGATTTCGGATTCGATTCCAAGAATTGGAAACAATTCAATGAGGAATTTGAATCCGGGGATGATGATCCTGATCCTGATCCCGACCCTGACTTAATCAGGAAAGCTTCGGAAGATGAAATGACAGCGTTATCTTCGTTCAAGATTGCACTTGAATCACTATCTGATGAGCCATCTTTGAAATCAGTAAAAATAATTGAGGGATTCATAATTATTGTATCAAATATGAGCTCTGTATTAGAATTGTTGCATTGGTTGCTCTGTTCAGTTTCTTTGTCATCTGATTCGGATTCGAAAGCCTCTTCTTTAACAGCAATTTTGATTTCATTGTTTCCTCCTTGTAGCTTTGATTTTAGCTCATTAATCTACAATGTCAAAACAAAAAATCAGTACATTGTGACAATTCTAGTTAACTAGAACCAAAAACGCGGAATCTAAGGGCGCGAGAGGTTCATCTGAATAACATTGCATATATATAAGATCAAAAGTGAAAATTGATTTTTTTTTTTTTTACTTTGTCATTAGTTTTACCTTTTTACAACGGGTAGCTACATAATCAAGGATGATCACTTAAACATCATTAGTGAAAAATAATATTATACATATAGAAAATAATATTATGTATATAAGTCAATAATGCTTATCAAAATTTCTAATTTCATCACTACTTTTCTGTATTTTGAATCTCCTTAATTTCAGGATTTTCTTTTTATTCTATAGTTTCCCTTTTGGAGAATTAAGTTAAATAGCCGCGTACTCAATCACTTAAACTAAAGTCTAAAAAGTAGTCACTATATGTATAATATGTGTATAGTTGTGCATAATCTATGTATATCGACTAAATAAAATAAACAATTAATTCGATCGATTTCTTGTTTCTACTCAAACCATAGTAAAAAACTTTGAATAATGTAAAAAAGTGTACCTCTTTCAAAAGAGTTTCATTGTCATGTTGGATAGATTCATAATTAAGTTTGAGTGAATCAAAATTAGCTTTAAGAACATTGTAATCTCTCTCTAATTGCTTTGTCTTCCACCGTGCACGGCGGTTTTGGAACCAAATCGCCACTTGTCGCGGTTGAAGCCCTAATTCTTGAGCTAATTTCATTTTCCTTTCAGGTTCAAGTTTGTTATCGACTTCAAAATTCTTCTCCAATGCCTTCACTTGATCCACCCTCAATCGCCGCTTTTTCTCCGATCCGACACCGGATTCCTCCACACAGGTGGTGGCTTCATCATCATCTAAGCCTTCTAACATGGATTGAAAGTCCCTTGAATAAACATGGTTGTTCCAATTGTTGTGTTCATCTAAAAAAAAAACAAGCACAAAAATAACATGAGAAGACATAACAAAAATGAAAGACTGGTCGAATGATAAGCACTCCTCACCTGTATACTCTTAACAAGGGGTAAAAAAAACGTAGATCGAAGATAATTTATGAATTTATGTGTTATACGTTGAAACTTGACCTATAACAATATGTAATTCATCGTATGAGAAGTACATGCTATAATCGATTATATTTAATAGCGTAAAAATTATTTACACTATCATAGTAGAATATTATTTTTAGTAACAACAAAGTTCAACTTGATAACTAAAGTTTAGGAAGTGGATTAGGAACAATTCAATAATTTTAATTCGAACTTATATACTACTGTAATTCAAACTAAAATTTTAAACTCATAAACTTCAAATCATAGCTTTGTGCCTAGAATAAGTGCATATATAAAGGACTGAAGTGTAAAATACTGTTCTTGATTCATCAAAACCAATATATTCCCCATGTTACATGGGGATTAGATATTGGACATGTTATCAAGAATATAACAGAATTTCATAAAAACATAAATATAATTTATTTATTTTTAAAAAAAGTGAAAAATTCTATTATGTATTTAACCAAGTAAATTAAGCACCTGTAGTATTTTGACACATAGAGGTCAGTGGTGCACCCAATGAATCATTGCTACGAACTCTCTTCATGATGATTTGCAAATTTTCTTTCTTAGAATTGAAAGGTCAATTATTATTATTTTTTTGGATCAAATAATACACCATATTTCTCCTTTTCAATTAATTCCTCCACTTCTAAACCCATAGTAAGAAAAAAAGGAAGAGAAATTAAAAGGGCTAAATACACAATTTAATTATTTCACAAATAATTTTGTGAAAAGAAAATGTTGTGTGTACATATTTAGAAAGAGAAAAAAGTTGAAAGAAAGGGAAGAAAATGGAGAGAGGAAAATTAGAAATGAGTAGACAACACAGCTGGCTAAGCTTATTTTTTCCTCTCTTTAAATAAAACCAAATCTGGGGTCAGATGTAGGGTTAGAATCTGACTAAGGTTAGGTACACTTGCAGGGTGTGGGGTGGGGGGCAAATGAAATGAACTTGAAATTCAGTGCAAATGCAACTTGATTTGCAATGCACTTGACTTTTTCCTAGGAGATATTTTAGTTTCCTCCGTTCCGTTCAATAACAGTTGTCCACTATTGACTTGATACATACATTAAAAAGCAGTAAATGATCGGGGTAACTTTACCAAATCACCATTATTAAATATTAGCCATCTAACATTGAAAAATAAATAGTATTTAATAACAAGGGTACACCATGATAAATTATTGGGAAAGGGGTCTAAAAAAATATTGCATCATTATAAATTTTAATGTGTCCACGTGGACATATATATACCTTTAAAATACACTATTAAATAGTGCAGAGGGGTAAAATGTCTTTTCCAAAGTTTGGTATCGTAACAACAATTTCAGTCAAAGTTCAAATATATTTCAAACCTTTTTCCCTAAATTATTCATTGATTTTATAAACTGGACAAATATTGTTAGAACGAGTATTTGCTTGATTATCGAGAGATAGTTTGAGGCTTATCCTAAACCGTCTCTTCACTTCATGAAGATAGTTGATTCATTTTCTTTTGGTTTATTAATTGTGGGATTGAGAACTATTTTCTTAGTGAAATTGTTCTAGCTCTATATCGAATAGTTATTTTGTTGAGGCAAAGTTTATATATATAATGTTAACGGTATAAAAAGTATCGATACAATTAATATATTTTGAAAAGATAATAGTAGGTAACACTTTGAGTAACATTGATTTATAATCTTCAATTGATGAGTAACATCGTAAATCAGAGGTTTCAAATTTCAATCTTTAAAAATGAAGTCATTTTTTATAAGAAAGTGAGACTTTCACATACAAATTTAGTTAGTTAGACTCCTGGAAAACTTTTAAAAAAAACTTCTTATAACAAATAAATTACATTAATGATAGCAAGGCTATACAACATATATGTGCCAATATAATTGTGCAACATATATTTACTAAGCATGTGATACACTTAACAAACGCATGATATAATATATTTCACTATTATTGTGTATGTGGTATAATATATTATGTTATGTTTTGAAATTAATATGCTGCTACATTTGGTAATTAGAGGCAAAATTATAGCTATATAACAAAAATTCTCAAAAAAAATAAGGCGACCGAATAAGCCAATAAGGCTATAAGCTGTAAAAAAAAAAATCTTGATAAGTGGAATGAGAAGGGAACGGCTCGGCTTGTTAGAGGCTTGGACGGAGCCGATTAATTGAAGAAATCGGTCAAGCCCAATTTATCTCCTCGGCGTGGTCGGTGAGATTAATTGAAAAATGAATTAGAATAAAGGGAAAAAGATAAATATACTCCGAACTATCGTAAATGGTATGCAGATACCCTCCGTCATACTATTGGGACATTGGTGTCCCTGTCGTCTAAAAACTAGAGCATATATGCCCTTCACTCTACGGAAGACTAAATAAGAACACGTGGTGCAATCTTCTTATTCGATCCGATATTTAATCAGAAGATAAGATTATGACATGTGTATGTCCGTTAGTATAAAGGGTATTTATGCTCTAGTTTTTGGACGGCAGGGGCACCAATGTCCCAAAAATATGACGAAGGGTATCTGAATACCATTTACGATAGTCCGGAATTATATTTATCCTTTTTCCCTAGAATAAAATGCCAAAAAATATTTGGATTATTAAAAAAAAAAAACAGAAAAAGAAAAGGCAACCCATGTGCTTCTCAGCTGAACTGAATCAAATAAGCCAAAGAAAATTTGCAGGAGATTTATAGATAAGTTTGTTTTTTATTACATTTTCTTGAAAATCATTTCATTTTAAAAAAATAAAATGTATAATTGAATTCATTATATTTTTGAAAATATGGATAAATATAATCTTTATTGTAATTATAGTGCATATCAAGCTCAAAGATCCACATATAATTGGCACTGAAAAATGAAGGATATTCCATTCATCAAGGAGGGAAAGAGCATTATAGTTACATATTTGATAAAATTCAATAATTTTAATTTAAATTTTGTATCGTTTGCCATAAATTTCAAAGTAATAGAACATAAACTGCAATCATAAATAAAATATGAAGAAACATAGTTTTATTCATCAAGACTATGAGTACAAATCTGTTGATCCTTTGATTCTTCTCTCATAAGATTTATCCGGGATGTTAGTGGCGTATTTCTTGAACTATGATCATTGATTTTGATCGAATATTTCATGAGTTTGTGGAATATTCGAGATGTCTATTCAAGGGAATATAGTTCCCTTTATATAGGCATGAACTAGGGTTGAGTACCATCCAAGAATCGTAGCTGGAGTTGAACACACCTTCATGTTGAGTCCCAACTCGAATTGAAATGTCTTGTAGAGTCTCACAAACTCCAATGTCTACGGTATCATTTAACATGTATAAATAATCTAAGATCTAGAATACAATAAATAAAAATAATTGATGATGAGTCAAAACTCATACATGTATTAGTAGTAATCCCTTGTTTGGTGCATTTTTTCATTCTATGTATAACTTGCATTAGTTATACACTCTATTGTGTATTGAGGAGTGCATTACTAATACCATGGATTTCTAGGTTTTAGTAATGCAAATGATTTAATACATGCATTAATATGATTAAAGAACCAATTACCCCTCAAAACTCAAAAGTACTTTTACATCTTTTCCACCATAATTGTGAAGGATACTTTTGTAAATAAATATTTTTATACAATGCATACTATTTTTAATACACCAAACCAAACAATGCATAAGAAATAATCTATGCATAACTAATACAAGTATAATTAATACATGCATTACTAATACACTCTATTGGGTATTATTTTTATACACTCTACCAAACGACCCAAAGTTTTTTTTTTTTTTTTTGGTTTTTCACTCATTATTTGGTACCCATTTTTGAGTTCGATTTCACTCGTTGTTCGCTACATGTATTGGAGTCTGATTTCACTCGTACTCATATTGAAGTTCGACTAATTCAAATTTGTGATGGGTAGGAACCCATTTAAGGGGTAGCGTTCCCTATCAATTTGAGACATCTAAATTAAGAAAGAAATAACTTTATCCACTACACCACATCCTTTTATGGGCCACCTTTCATTCTCAATACAATTAGGAAGATGATCAAGTTCTTGAGCCAAATAAATGTCCCTTTATTAAGACCAAAACTTCTCACTAAATCCGTCGAATATTTGAGTAATATTTTCAATTTAACTAAAAACAAACAATTCAATGTATAAAATATCTCACGTTTATTTAGGATTTGGAGAAAGGACCTAGTTAATATAAACAATCAACTCTAACGTAAGCTTGTGACGTATAAGTATGGAGAGACAATATTACAATTATCCAAAAAAATTCTTAACAAAGGTAAATTTTAGCAAGGCATGTTGGGCATTAATGATCAATGAATATATCCTCTGATTAACACACGTGCTTCTAAAACTCTCAGTAACAATAAATTTGAAATTTGAATATACTCTTTCCGTTTATATTTATTTGTCCAATATACTATCATAAGATGTCTAATATTCTTTGTTTCATTCATAAATTTAATAGATAATTTATCATGTTGTGTCTATTTTATTCTTACTATTCTATCCATTCACTTTTAGTTGTCATGGTTTCTTTTTTTAGAGTCAAACGATAAATTTTTTTTACTAACATTTTACGATGATATACAAAAAATTGCAATTTATAGTACTTTTTGTATAGTTTTTGAATATTTTTTTTGTTTAAAATACCAAATTAATATAATCTAATTTAAATTTGAATATTAATCAAATTGACTTTCAAAAAGTACAATATGACAACTAAAAATGGACGAAGGAAGTATTGAATATTATTCATTTTTCAATGTTTAGATAACTTATATTTAATAAGGGAGATATAATTTTATAAATAAGAAGGATAATTTTATTAATTTTACTCCTTAAGATTTTTTGTAAAAAATCTTTACAAACTTGTTTGTACTTTCAATATAGAATTAATTTTAAAATCAAAATGAAAAAAATATAATCAATTCTATCAATTTAGAAAGGTAAATTGTCACTCCCCGAGCCTACACCCTGGGAGGAATTGGCACTCGAGAACCATTGTCGGCCTCAAGTGAACCCTTGGCCTGGCTTACTTACTCAGCGGAAGACTTAACTCAACATAACTGTACCTTTAAAATAAACTGAAAACTCAAAGATAACTGAGAATGTATTAAAATAACATTCACTGGCCAAAGTGGCAACTCAAGTCTCAATATAAGAGAATGAAAATAAAAAGACTAAAGAACTAACATTTGACTGTCTATGAAGCCTCTAACAACTGAGATGGACGTCGGGACAAGACCCACGACATCCTAATGAACTAAACATAATGAAAGCAATAAAAGGGATCCTCCAGAAGCAAGGAGGCTCACCAACAACTCTGAAGCTCAGCTAGAATCAATGATGTGCTGGATGCTGATCTTGGTTACTTGTATCTGCATCATAAAAAGATGCAGGCCAATTGGCATTAGTACATTGAATGTACGAGCATGTGAGAGGAATACTAAAACAAGACATAAGCTTGAAAGGAACTTAAAGAACAAATTTGATCAACTCAACTCAACTGAACTGAACTAATTTCAATATGAAGCAGTATAAATAAACGCATTATAAATAAAAGGTTTAAAACATGGATATCAACTATGTGTATTTAGAAATACAATAGTAACTCTATATGTATGCAAAGATACAACATAAACTCTGGATGTATATGAAAATACAAATAACTCAGTGTATATAATAATACAAAATATTTATGTGGGAATTTCTCTAATCGACAACCATCACTTAAAAGCTATTGTGATGATACAACGTTTTGCCTCACACTGCCAGGGGCGTCCTATACCTTGCCGAGGGTATAGAACCTGACTACTAAGTAGATCCCCTAGTCTATGCTAAAAAGTACTAAGGAATCATCTAAAAAGTATGGCTCTTTCTACCCATGATAACTACATAGTTTATGGGGGGCTAAGAGTTGTCTGAACTCTCCCCCATATCGGTGCTCAATACTACTCCCAAAATATAATACTAGTTCTTATGTTTAAAAACATACTTCTTGCTCAAAACTTAGCTCAAAGGCTATCTTGGAAAACAAAGTTTCCTCTCTTCCTTAATTGTGAAAGCATTTACTCTTTGGGAATACATAGTTCCCATATACTCTTTTGAAGAAATGAACTTCAATCTTTACTCTTTACTCAACTCAAAACTCAAGTCTTAAAACAAAGTTAAAACATTTGTAAAAGACTTTTGGAAATGTAGCGACCCTAAAAATTGATAAGTGAAACTAGAGCCTAACATATGAATTTTAAAAGTTTAAGCATAAATTGGAGTTATGAAATTTTCCAAAAAAAATTGGACTTTGCCTTAATTTTATTTGGTAAGTCCATGTGGGCAAGGGGCGTTTTCGTAAATATTAATTTTAGTTAAATTAAGAAGTGGGTATATTTTATATTATTTATAATAACTATATGGTATTAAAACTTTTAAAAGGTATTTTTGAATTCATTCTTCAAATTAAAACCCCCCCAAAAGTTCTTTTCTCTAAAAGTCCTCTCAAGCTCAAGGAAAAAGAAGGTGTGGGCAACTAGGGTTTCAAATTGAAGGTTTCTTCCATCAAATTTTCGTGGGCTTTCTCAATACTAAGGTATGGTGACTTTTTATCTAAAGCTAGTTTTCACTTTAGAGCCAATTTCAAAGGATTTTCAAATTCTCAAAAGTTATGAAAAACTTCTATTTCTTACTCTACTAAAGGGTTCTTGCATAAAATGATTTTTATATGATGGACTGTGATATTGTTGATATTAAATTGATGCTTTCAGGTGAAAAATCTCATGAACCCTTGATTTCACAAATCTTTATATTTGACTTACCAAATGGGTTTGTTGATAATGATTGGGTATTGATGAATTTATGCTTAGAATAGATTGTATTGTTGATGTTTATGATTTTCTATATCTATTGATTAATGTTGAGGATGGCTTTGGAGGATGGTAAGTTGGCTTAATCTTATATTATTGACATAATTGTTCTTGCTTGGTTTGATCCACTTATGGTGGAAGTGTTTAATTATGGATTGTATTATGAATATTGCCTTGAAGGCATTATCTATTGAATTAAAGTGTTATCAAGTTATGAAGTGTTATTGTACTATGTGAAGGTATTCTTATGGTTATAAGGTAATCTTGTACAAAGTGTTATGGTAGTGTAATTGAAAATATGTTCTCTTTCAATGTTCATATGTGACGATGTTGGACTATGAAGAGTCCCTATATGGTAATGTTGTGACTTGCTTGGTAGACTTAGATGTCCCTTCTTGTTACTTGAAAGCTCTTTGAATGAATGAATGTCTAGGATCGGTAGACCTAAGCATGGTGCCTTTTCTATGAATGATAAAAAAGAACTTCTAGATTATATCTTAAATAGGCTAGACCTAGCATGGTACCCTTTTCATGAGTAAGTCTAGACTCCTAAATGTGAATGTTAAACATTGAAGTGGTGAACCCTAGGGGTAATGACCTTCTTCTTGTGTGAAATGATAGACTTAGAGATGGTGGACCGGAACGGTAACAAACTCTCTCTAAGAAAGTCAATGAGCTATCATTAAATGAACCTTGATCGGCTAGAACTAAGAAATGGAGCCCTTCTTGGTAAAAGTACTATGAGTTGGCCGAACTTAGAAATGGGGTCCACTCTAGTACATACATGTGAATGAAATACTCTATGTGAACTAAGGCTAAGCACCGAGTGGATGTGGTTAGGATGGTGGCCCTACCTGAGTATGAGACTAGGGAACAATGAACATCCCTGGACATCCCCTAAACCATGTGCCTACATGGGTTGCTTATTAGTTCTACCTTTGGCAAGTAGAACACCTTCCACGGAGTAGGGTAGACTCCGGATTCCATGCCTAGCTAGTATGGTCTATGTCGGTTAATGCCTATTCCTATCATGTGGGATGTGCACTCTAGTTATTGAATAGGTTATACAAAGTGTAGGTGGTAGTATGGGATGCTATATACACATTGCACAAGTAGGCCTAGAAGATGCTAAAGTGAGTTCCCTAAGTCTAAATGGCTATTATGTGAAAGTCCCCTAAATGCTTAAATGTCTCCTAAAGTGGTTCATTAAAGAATATTGACTTAGCATGTTATATTGTAATGGTACTTTCCTTATATGTGGTAACCCTTAGGAACACTTAGGTGTATATAAAGAGATTGTATGGGCGGTCACTTCATGTTTCACTTAAGTGTGGCTTTGGGTAACTTGAGATAGAGGTCATTAAATGATGAAAAGGCTTACTTGTCGCTTATGTTCATGTATTGTATATTGGTACTAGTTGAGTATGTCTATTATGTGGGTATTGTCTTATATGTGGATGATGACGTGAAATGTGTCTCTTATAATTGTGATATGAAGGTTTTATCAAAAATGGCATGAAAGCATATATCTCAAATAAATGTCTGTTTTAGCATGTTTTTGCATGGTCATCATACTTAGTACTTAATTGTGCTAATTCCATATTTGCTCTATTTTCTACAAGTGTAGGTTCCGGCAAGTGAGCAGGTTCTATAGTAAGCTTGAGATTTAAAGTTCTTCCTAGATCTTGTGGTATGTCCTCATATGTCGAGGACAAGACTTTTCTATTCTAGTTTTATGATGAGGTTCTTGTAATAGACTTAGTAGACTTCTTTTGATTGTAAAGGGCCGTGCCCCTAGTATGTTTTCAGGTTTATGTCTAAGATAGCTAAGAGACTTAGTATTCTGCTTGTGTACCTTTGAAAGCTGTTTAAAGAAAAAGACCTTTGAGTCTTATGGATTTTTTTTTAAAGAGTTCTTATTTCCGCACTATTTTACGTATCTAATGTGATGAATACTAAGGGCTTGTATAAAACCTCCGAGAGGTCGAATACGCAAGTTACGACTTGGGGGTGCTCTCGGGTCGTGACAAGAAAACTCTATGAACTTCTCTTGACTTGACTCTTAACTTTCCTTGAATTAAATTATGGATTCAAGGTTTATGATCTCATGTTATTGATGATTTCATATTGTTTAGACATACCTTAGAGTGTAGAAATCAATTAGGAAACATAGGTACGTTTTAAGGGAACTAGTACGGAAAGAAGTGGGAAAAAGTAGAAGACCTGGCGTCCCTGGCGCTCTGAGTGAGGCGAGACGCTAAACCCAAAACTTCAGACACTGGCTTGGGGCGCTTTGCCTGGCGCGGCTCCCCAGAGGCCAAACTTCAGATCACTTTGTAGAGCGCTTTGAGTGGCGCGACACCCTACCCCTTTTCCCCAGGTTTTTGACGAATTCTCTTGGTCGTTTTTCAACTCTAAATCCTCTAGATTCAATTGGGTCTTTCCCCAAACACTTAGATTCGACTACATAATCAAAATATGCAAGAATCTACTCAAAACAACATCTAATTTCATGAATTTAGATCAAGAACTTCTCAACAACTTCAATAATCAAGAACCCAATAGAAACTTCAAACAAATCTTTCAAAAACTCAATTTCTATACTTTCAAGAACATAATTTCGTTGAATTAAATCATGGTTGGTGCGTGGGTGAACTAACCCAATGCTATGTGATCTCACATACCTCGTATTGATCTACCCTTGGCGAAATCCTCAAGCAAAACTTCAAGAACGATGAACTTTGGCTTTCTCTTCTTTCTCCTCTTGCGTTCTTTCTCTAAAACCCTAGCATGAAATCTTTGAGTGCGTAAACTGACCAAATTCAGTTTAGACCCCTAAGTAATTACCAAAAATGAAATAATTTAATTGGGTAGTAAAAAGACCATAATACCCTTCAAAAATCCAGTTTTGACTTTCCTTATCTAGACAACCCAACTTCAAATGGACATATCTCTTTCATACGAACTTGAAACTGAGAAAACTCAGTGGTGTTGAGAAGATAATTCAAAGATCTTTCCTATGGTATCTTGTAGCACACCTAACTCATCTTGAGCTAGGAGTTATGGTCGTTTGAAGTTGACTAAAAACCCATACTTAACATAACTTGATCAATTTTCCAGAGTTTTTCATTCTTTCCAAAAATGACTCTTTCTAATTCTAACTCTTTCACTTAGCGAGATGTTACATAAACGACTAATATAACATGGGGGGAGTACCTATATATAGCTAATATTACCTCTGTTCATTTTTGCTTGTTCATTATTTTAAAAATAAATTATTTATTTTATTTCTCACTTTTAACATATAAAAAATGATCATAATTAGTTTTTCTTATATTTTTTTACTTTTAATATTAATTACTTATGCTTCAAATTATTTTTCAAGATTTAAAACTAAACATCAATTAATAAAAATAAAATAGTCATGTCAATTACTCCATCTGTCCAACAATAATTGTCTACTATTGACACATCTCTTAAGAAATAATAAATAATAGGATAATGTTACCATTTTATCCTTTGACTTTTAGTATATTTCATGTTTTGAGAAATATGTTAGATGATAAACAATATTTAATAACAAGAGTAAAATAGACACAAAATGTAAATTATCTCTTGATTTTCTAAATTAAACAAGTATTGTTGAATAACTATTTTTAATATATTTGATAACTATTATTAAACAGAGGAAGTATTATTTTCTTAATAAATATGTTAGGTCGATATATGATATATATAAGTAAAAATAAACGAAAGAGTATATAGTTGCACTCACAACCATAAAGATATTAGTAAAAGATGAGTACCCAATTTAATGCTAGCTTTAAATCTAGGGTCCATCATAAGAGTGTCTGTCTTGTCTATTTATTGAATCAAGAGTTTTCTCCACATATTTACAAGTATTTTTTCCTAACTACAGTATATATTAAAGGGAAATTGGATAAATATATTCCTGAATTATGGTAAATGCGTAAATATTTTTTGTCATATTTTTGGAACATTGGTATCCATGCCATCTAAAAAGTTGAGCATGTAAGCCCTTCACTCTAACGAAAGACTAAATAGGGACACGTGGCGCAATCTTATACATCGAGCTGATATTTAATAAATATCGAATCGGTGGATAGATTATGACACGTGTATGTCCGTTAGTATAAATGGTATATATGCTTTGATTTTTGGATGGCAGAGAGACCAATGTCTTAAAAGTATGACAGATGATATATGCATATCATTTACAATAGTTCAAGGACATATTTATCCTTTTTCTCCATATTAAATAATGAACTTTCGACAGCCTTTTCCATCCCTTATCTTGGCAATTAATAAATATGAAAAGACATGGTATATAAAGGGAAATGTCTCTTTTGTACAACCCATTTAAAGCCATACTTTAAAAACATATATAATTTTTGGTTGAATATAAGTGGAATTTTGGTTGTCGACGTATACTAGCTACTCACCATATATAAGGATATAAAAGATACAATTAAATAAATAAATATATGTTGTATATTATAGTTCAAAACTTTAGTTGAGTATACTTGGTCATACACTTAGACGTAACATAGCAGTAAAATATGTGAGGGACGTATTAAAGATATAATTAAATAAATAAAAATATGCTATATATTATAGTTTAAGATTTTTGTTGGGTACTTGGTTATATACTTAAACATAACATAGCAGCAAAATGTGTGAAGGGAATATTAAAGATACAATTAAATTGATAAAAATATGCTTTTCTAACTGATTTGCTAGACTAAATCTGTTTAATGATAATCTTAACATAATATGTTATTGTTCGTTTTGAATCAAACTTGTATGATTTTGACCTAAAGGTCCTATCATAAAAAATATCTTTACACTTTATATTTAGCATTTTATTCGTAGCAATTTGTTTTCTTATTTCTAACAATAAAAAAATAATAATACCCCGTAGTACTTAATTATATAGTTTCATGTCTTGGATCTTCATTTTCAAATTTAATGGCTAAAAGTCCACAAAAAAAATATTTCCTTCAAATTTGTTAGCTGTATTTTAATTGATTTTTTTTTTTCTGCAAAAAGTATGGGAAGAGGATGATAGTCTGGTTGATAAGAGATCAAGTATGGGATCCAATTAATTAGTGTCTTTGACTAGCAAAAAAATATATACACATCCACCATAATATTTTTCTTTTTCTTATACTTATATATTTATTTTTTGGGGAAGGAAAGTTTCCCATAACTATTTGGACATCATCTATGTTAATAATTTTCATATGATAATATAGTTATATGCTTTTATGCCACAATTTATATGATGATGGTTGTTTGAATTGAGCTTAATAAATTTTAATAATCTGAAATAAGTCAGATAAATTTGTTTCGTTTAACAAATATGAAATTTAAGAAAATTCGTTCTCATAGTTCAATCTTTCCCAATAAACACATAATGTCTTTAAATTCCAAACACTTTTACATGCCATACCATTGGTAAAGCTTTTTCATCGTGTGCTAAGATAAAATTATGATAAGATATATAACATAAAATTATTTTTATAAAATTATGACATACTATTTACGTAAAAATTTTAAAATTTATGACACGTAAATTGAAACAGAAAATACACATGTCTTCAAACACATGTTTTTGGAAAAAGGCATCCTAACTTGTTGATTTGGAAGATTACAAAATTCATGGATGATAGTACAAACAAGAAAATGATTGATTCTCCAAAAAATAAGGCATCCATATTTTTCAATATTAGTATTATAATTACCATATCTTTGAAGATTTGACAAATTCTTGTTGTATTAAGTCATACGCACCGAATAAATTTCAGTCAATTTTATACGTAAAAACGTATTCAAATCAATTAAGTCATCATATCGTATTTGAATAGAAATAATTATTATAATTAATTAATATATAAATTTTATTTTATACTAAATCACTTATTAACTATAGTAAATAAAATTAATTTGATATAAATATCTCGTACCACTGTACAAGTTGGTCTTTATCGTCTTATTGGAGTTACATACTCCAATTGATATTTTTTCACACGATACATTTGTCCAATATAGCTGATCGTCTACGATAAAAGATAACGTTTATAATCTTTATTTTTACAAAACCTGGCTAGTATAATACTAAATAATCTATGCATAATTAGGTACGGGAAAAATATTTTTTTAACTTTTACATTTTCATTTGAATAAATTTTGAAAAGATATTTTTCTAAGAAAATAAGTTTTTTAAAAATAAAAAAATGACTTTCTTAAATTGGAAAAAACAAGTTTCACGTGTGATATTCTACGTAGATTGTGTGTCCCTTATCCTTCAACACACATTATTTTCACGCCAAATGCTCGCCATGCGCCTAACCTTCACCTCTCATAAAATTTATCTAGATTACAAATATAAGCTTTTTAGAATATTATTTTTCACTATTTGTCAAATATACAAAAAAATAAGCGAGAAACTCACATTTTCCTTACATTTTGCATGTTGTTTGTATCTTGCTAAAGTTATGAATGTATTAATAATACATGGATTAGTTATGTGAAAATTTATGTATTAATTTGTGCAGAGATTAGTTATGCATGATTTAGTTATTCATGCATTACTTATTCATGTACTAATTATTCCATTTTCTATCTTGCATAAAAATTATACATAAGTTTTCTCATAACTTATACATGTATTAATTATGCAGGTTTTTAAATTGTAAATCATACACCGTATTAATTATATATGATAAATATTACTTATATAGGATCTAATACATGTATAATATTATTCCTAACCAGCTACCAAACGACCCCTTTAATGTGTACTCATTATAAATTTGTTAACACTATTCTGATTAAAAATATTAATTAGGTTCCATTTAACTTCACGTAATTAACTTTAAGCCTGCAAATTGAGGGTCATATAGAGTTGTATTGTATATATAACTATTAAAATTTTGAAAATCAAAGATTTCTACCATATAATTTAATTCTTTTTTAAATTGAGAATCAGCAAAAGGAACAGTTGAATTGCCTGATTTTATGGTTTTTTTTTCTGTTAAAAACATGTTAAATAATTATATTACTTTACACATTTAAATATTTTATACCTAAAAAGAAAAAGAAAAGTAGTCAGGATCCTAATAAGTAGGAGACAACTTTAACCACCAAAAGTATTTTTCAAAGTTAGTGAAATAGTGAAAATGCACTAGTCATTTTTCTTCACAATCTGCCAAATATCTACTCTTATCTTGCTTTTGGACAGGTATAAAACATTAGTATAAAATAATTAAAAATCTCTCATTTTATTTTAAATTTATATTATAAACATCTTCGATTATAAATATAATTCTCATACAATTAATTTTTTTTAAATAGATAAATTGTTTGTTACAACAAATAAACATTATATTATATAATGATAATATATATAACTTACTCTTTCATTTTTACTTCTTTGTCACTTTGCTCAAATGGGATCGTTCCAAAATTTAAAGAAAAATCTCTTTCACCCTTCTTGTGATTTTGTAAATCTTCTACCAAAGATCACAGTTTTAACTTATATATAATGATTGTACAAACTAAATTTTATGTATGTTTTTTATAATAAACTTCTTGTATCAAATTGTCTATTTTATGATTTAAGTTATTAGTCTCATTTATCATGAATAACTATGTTATGGATCGCTTATTAGTAAAAAGTTCTTTTTAAGTCTGTCATTATGTCAAATTAAATCCTAATTTTATTGTTTATACCTACTCATAAAGTATAGTCAATTGGCAGAGCAGGTAATAAAATGTTGACATTAGTGAATGACAAAGTGATACATATTGCTGTCTTTGAATCTTGATAAGCAAATTGTAAATATCTAACATACACGACAAATAAGTTTAGGTGTCCGTTTTTATTCCTTCGGCGTTCGATATCCGCATTGAAGTCTGATTAAATTTGTATTCACTCTAAGAAGTCTATATTAAAGATAAACGTTCTTTAACAAAGACAACTTTATCACCCCACCACACCCCTTATTGATAGTTTAGGTGTCCATTTGTGCCTTCACATTGAGGAAAATGAAAAGGAGATTACAAGGTAGAGAATCAAACTTTAGCCAATAAAGTGGAAGTTTCGATAACCAACTAACTGATCATCTACTAAGATTTCCCATTTAGAAAGTCTAATACATTAGCGAGAATTATTACTTTATTATATCTTTTAACACTCGCCCTTCACATATAAATTTTATATTACTTTCGATCTTGAGCTAACATGTGAAATACTATTTTACAAAAAGTAGCACCCGGTGAGAGTTAATCTACGAGTATATGTGCTTTAAAATTACGTTGAATTATATGACTAATTATCTTCTTCTCATCAAAGGCGAACTCAGAATTTGAAAACACCGGGTGCACTAATATTAAACAAAAAAAAAAGTTCTACCTAGGATTGCACCCTAGTTGCATAGCTGGATCTATTAATGTCACGATCCAACCCACCGAGCCACGCAGGCACCTACATACTAACACCTAAGTAGGAGAACCCTCATATCCCAATAGTCAAGACATGCGGAAAATTAAGAAAATGGACAAATAAAAGAAAAACATGTAATGACTTTATAAATCAAGAACTTTAAAATGACTCTGAGTTAAGACTGACAAAGCAATTAACACCCCCAAAGATCTAGTCTAAACAGGTACAAGAGCTACTAAGAGTACAAGCAAGACATAATAATGAAAAGACACAACTCCTACCATGCGGAAGGAAAAATAAAAGTTGCTGGAGAATTTCTGTCTTCACCTAATGAAACATCGCTGACCTTGCATCCAGACTATGCCAAAAAGGCATAGCAAGAGTAGTATCAGTACAAAACCACACGTACTGGTAGGCATCATCGGTCAACCCGACACCCACTTCATAATATAAGAATTCAACTAGCAAGAACATGCAATAAAGTCACTCGCTTCTCCACCTTTATCCTCTCCCGGATACCTCAGAATCACATTAGCACCCTTATTACTAACTCCCGACTCAGTCAACCTACTTACTAGGTTCTTGATCATAGCCTATCCATTTTAACTCATTGAAGAGTCCACCATTACAACTACAAGCATTCCTCCTGAATGACTAAAGCTTTGCCTTCTCTTCATCTTACCCAATCCTTGCCACATGACACCTTTTATCAAGGCTTCCCAACTACTTACCACGAATCCCTTTCTTCTACGGTGGAATCTACCTAAGTATTTTCATCACGTACACTACCCCTACTTCTCACCCTTTCAACACGCAGATAACCTTTTCTCTCAACATTACAACCCTTGAACCCTTGGCCCTTTCCCGGTTCATTCAGCAATGAGATACATAACAAGTTAAATCAACATAGTAGCAAATATATATATATATATATATATATATATATATATATATATATATATATATAGAGAGAGAGAGAGAGAGAGAGGTCATCATAACCTTTTAACCCTTCAGGAGTAATACAATATCAATATCATTTATGAATAACGTTTAATTTCACAGTTCTCAATTTACACAGTTATATCCAGTCAATGGTCCTCTCATGGAACCCATACCCAAACTGTTAATGTACCGGTACGTGGTAATCGTTCCAGGTTAGCGTGTCGGATCGTGAAACCCGTTCTAATATTTATGCCGGTACGTGGCATCGATCCCAGTTAGTGTGTCAGAATGCAATACTCGATCCATTCAACAAGCCACAGTTATAATCACAAGTATATTCTAAAAATCATACAATCAAGTCATGATTCATGACATTCAATCATTCAACTATCATCATTTACGATTCGTGTGATCAATAATGCAACATCCGCATACATACATGCATCATAATGAAGCAAGAACAATATATATCACACAACATGAAATCACAACCATCACCTACCCCTAGTTCATCGTCTAAGGCTTATTCCTACCGTTAAGTCATCTTTTACTCGGTGCACGAAGGCCTACACATAATTCCTACCATTGATTAACGTTATACTACGCAGTGAGCACATATTTATACTACTCAAATAATAAATCTAGCCTACCTGTGCATCAAGAAGTTATAGCGAGGTTATAGCTCCAATTCGGGTTTCTGAAAGACAAAACGATGATTCTTGGCTGAAATCCACGATCTCTCGACATCCCTGCACTAGAATTCTCTTCCTCCTACTTTCCCAAGCTTAGAGCAGCTTTTGGAGGGTTTCTGGGGTGTTCCTCATCTTTTTTTGGTGTTTTTGGAAGAACGAGAAAATAAGACCTCGCATTATTTACATTTTGTTTCGCCTATCCAGCTCTGGCGGCTACTTACCCCGCTGTGGTGCTGCCGCCTTAGCGGCATATAGCCCGCCCTGGCGGGACAGTGGCCCTAGCATTTTCTTGACATTTTGCTTTTCCTACATAACGACGGTTCGGGTCGTTACAATTAACTTGTACCAGCAGTACAAGGCACCATTTCACACTTTCTATGGGGGCACTATTAATTATATTTAGTTTCAGTTTTTCAAGATAGATATAGATATATAGATACATGTTTTTTTCCAAAGTTAACGGATGCACGTGCACCCCCACATAAATATGTGGGTCCGCCTCTGCTTCTCACGCTAATAGCTGGCACAATTTTTTCTGATACATAACTTTTTAAATTATATTGAAAAATTCTTTGTTTTAATATATGCAAAAGCGGATTTACAATTAATTTTTTAGTTTATAGATTTTGGATCATATTTTTTTTTATTGAACTGTAAATAGATTATTTTGGTATATTGAGTGAACTTTTATACAAATAAATAAAATGTTGAACCAAAATTATTGAATTCTATTGAATTCATAACTATAACGGTGGATCCGCTCATGATAGCGACTAATGTACTGATCAAATTAACCTTTTATCGATATGTTAAATGAGAATGGATCACATGATCAACATACGAATATAAAAAAAAAAAAAACTCAATTTGGTGCACAAAACATCTCGCATTAACACAGGACCCGAAGAAGGATTGCATCTCAAGAGGTGTAATGTAGACAACTTACCCAATACAAACATCAATGGTTACTTCCATAATTCAAACTAAAGAGTACATAACCTATAAATCATACAGAGATAATTTTATTATTACTCTAAGAATCGTGGAAATTTTTATTATTACTCTAAGACTCCTTTCCAGGAGATGATGAATAGGAAAGTTTCGAGTTTATTTTTGAAAAGTGAATGTAACTGATTCACTTAAGAAAAATAACAATCCCCCCCCCCCCCCCTAATTAGGATAATTAGAAAGAGAACGTTAGATTCACTTAAGAAAAATAACAATTTTTCCTCCACTAATTAGGATAATTAGAAAGAGAATGATTATTTTTTTTAAAATCAAATTACAAAAAAAAACACAAGTATCAATGCATAATTAATATTAAGATTATTTTATAGAGAGAAATTATTTTAAATATCTATTATAAAATTTCTAATTGATTTTTTATTTTTATTTAATTGAAATGTATATATTCAAAATTTTAATCAATATTATATATTAAAAAAAAGTTAAAATTGATATAATATTAACATGATGATTTAAATATAATTTAAAATATATTAAAAAATTATTCCACAAATTAAATCACTACATACGAAAAATTCACCATGAAAATAAATAAGTCCTATTTTTTTCCAATCCTGCAAAAGTATTGTTGTTACATTTTTTATAATTCCTACAAAATAATATATAAACATCAAATAAAAAATTATTATATAAAAATAAAAATAAAAATAAATTTAATCAAACTTAGGAGATATGCTAATAAATTAATAAAAGATATATTGATAAATATGTATATATGATAGGGATATTTGGATCTTTAAAAAAATAAATTTTTTGCTCATGTTTTTTTAAATAGCATTTTTTTTTAGCTTCTTCCCAACTTTAAAAATATTGCTTTTATAACCATTTAAAAGTATTTTTATTGATTTGCCAAACACCTTAACTTTTTTTAAAAATATCTCTTTTTCAAAATAAAAATTTTTGGCCTCTCAAACGCCACTAAACCAGCTCTAAGAGTCAAGTGTTTTTCCTAGTTGAAAGAGGATAATGAGATGCTAATTGGGCTACGTAAGTCTAATAAATATTTTGCTCTTAGTTATCCCCAATTTTGGAAGGAAAACTAGCTACATATTCATGAAATAATTAACCATGACATCAAGAAAGTGTGATGTTGTTCAAACTTTTCAAAAATGTTATTACATTTATGTCGTATCTTCTAGAATATAACAAACATGACATCCATGAATTTTTTTGAAGAATGTTATAGTAGGGAGGTTTGGTCTAGTTCCTTTGTAAAGTTCAGTTAAAAATATCTAAAGTTCAATCATATATTCATGAAAAAAAATTCAAAGGTGAATTTTCGTTAATTTGATCCACAAATTTTTTACAAGTTTGATCGCATTAAGTTAAACTTACAACAAATAAATAAATATTAGCTATATCTGTGCATTAAATAGGGGTCCAAGAATCAACCATCTGTGAACTTGCTCCAGTAAAGTATTGTACTGGAATTTCACTCATAAATATTCAAATTCTATGAAAAATATTGTGATTTGAATTGTGACTATTTTTCAATTACTTACTATGCATATATATATATACAACTTGCTTTGATTTTTTTTTTAAGTAAACCAGTTTGTACACCCTTATTATAATGCATGCCTTTCCACTGGCAACAAATCTTTCAACAACGGAATGATCAATCTAGAAAAAAATTTAATTAATTGTTAATACTACATTGATCACACCATTATTGAAAGATTTGGTGCCAGTGTTAGCATATGAATGAAGTAGATGTTGGGCTTTGGTCCACTTCTTGAAGTTTGTACCATCACTAAGTACTAATTCACTACTGAATATCAATCTCAATAAAATCAGGCTAAAACTAACTTCAATAAGAGGTCTTAATTTTTTTTTTATCAGTACTTATTGTATATTGTGTAATATTTTTTAATAATGTTTCTAAGTTTACTACAACAATTAGATATTAATAATGTTATTTTGGTTATTTCAAGTTAACAAGTTAGTCATGTGTATGTAATACATTACGTTAGATCTTGGTAAATAAATAATTTTATTTAATATTTAAAGATTTGAGTGGCTTAATTCAAGATCTAAAATATTTTTACTATTAAAAAAAGAGAGCGTAAAAGGGTAAAAGAAAATGTCCTTAAACTATGTGAAATGAACAAAAATGCCTCGCCATCAATATTTTGGTTAAAAAATGCCCTCATTGTTACTTAATGAGTCAAAAATTTCGTTAAGTCAAATAAATATATTATTAATTTCCCTTTTTAACACATTTTTTCTTAATAATATTTTCTTATTAAGGAATATTTATCCCACTTCAATTCAAAAAAAAAATTATTAATTTTTTTAAAAAATTGTTAGGGAATTTTTGACCCATTAAGTAATAATAAGGACATTTTTAGACCAAAGTATTGACCGTAAGAAAATTATTGAACCAAACTATAAATGAAGGATAATTTTGTTTATTTCACATAATTTAAAGACATTTTTGACCCTTTTCCGTAAAAAGAAACAATCTTTCTTTCCTTGTTTTTAATAAAGATTTTGCATTTTTTTTCTTACAAATTTCAATACTTTTTAAAGTAAAAATAAATGGATAAATCTATATTATAAAAATTTTTGGGGCTTAAAACGAAAACTTTACTAATTTTCAACATACAACCAAAGAGTGGTTGTTTATTGGTTTGGGCCCTAGTGACTATCCAATTCAGAACCCACAACATGTAGGCTGAATTATGATTTAAAGCAGGCAAGCTCATGTTAGTTAACATGGACCTAGAGCCTAAGGTTGAAGGTATTGGGAGGGAAACTTTCAAAAATAGCAAACATTAGATATTTTATAGCTACAGTTTACTTAATTACGAATAATAAAAAAATGCTAGGGAAGGAGGGAGGAGAGAAGCGATCGAGATCTAGGAGAGAGAGTATATCTTTTTGCGAATTTTGGAGAAAAAATACAAAACAAATTGTTTTGTATCAAAATGAATACATATCAAGAGAAGAGAGGAGAGAGACGAGCGAGATTGAGAGAGGGAGAAGAGAGGATTGTATTTTGTATTGTATTCTGCATTTATTTTGTATCAATTGTATTCGAAAGACAATAAATTGTATTTTATATTTATTTTGTATTGTAGTCTTTATTTATTTTGTATTAATTGCATTTTGAAATACAACGAATACAACTGTATTCATCCTCTCTTTGATTGGATACAAATACATTTGACAGAGAGGATGAATACATATTGTATTCGTACGAATACAAATACAATTGATACGAAAATACAAAATACAATTTTTCGATTATTTATTAAAATAACATACAAAACTCTCACCTATATTTGATTGAATACCAATATTGACACATAATATATTTGAATGAATTTCTTCTTATTGGCATGAGAGAGAGAGGGTGAGAGAGGAGATGTCAAGAGAGAGGGAGGAGAGGTAGAGGAGAGAGGGAAGAGTACATAGAGATGGAGAGAGAGAGAAGGAGAAGAGTTTGCTATAAAAACAACATATTATTTATTTATTTTATTTATAATATTTTTAAACTATAGATAGTTTCCATATATAGGTTGCTAATTTTGACTAGTTCCATAATTTTTCCTATTGGGAAAGTATAAAATATAGAAATCCCAACATATTTGGGCGCTAATTACATTCGATCTCAAAAGTTTTTCAAATTACAATAATCTTAGGTTTTTCGGAATTCACAAATATATTGTTCCTTCGCCCGATATATAGCAAACAACACATAAATTGTGTATCTTTTTATATAGCAAACAACACACATATATATATATATAAGTTATGTGATAGATATGTATTACACAATTAAAGTTATAATGTATCTTTTTATTTATTTATTTAAAACTTTGCCGGCATAATCTTGGAGTGCAAAAAGTTACAAGTTGAGTTTGGCATCCCAAACTATATACAAGATCATTGAGAAGAGGCTATTATATTCATACTACTCCTATCCAAAAAAGGCCCTAATGGCCGAGAAATCTAAGGAGGTTCGTAAGTAACATTGCTATCCTTTACCTCTTTGATTCTAAGGGATGGAAAACCCCATTTGTCCATATTAGTGTGGAGTGCTGTATCCAGATTTTGAGAGACATAGAAGGGAAAAGAGAATTTTTGTAATTAATTCAAATAATAGGATTTTTTTGAGAGATTATGTTATTTTAAATCGTGTAGCTACATAATTTTCCCATTAGAAAATTGGTTGTGTATAGGATACCCATAGGAGCATATGATATCTGATTGGTGCAATTAGAGGAAATTAATAAATAGCACGTTGATCAATATATGTTGTGATAGGATGATTCAGGATTCCTTTAAGCTTAACTACAAATCTTGGGTTCGAGCCGTTGGAAAAGGAAAAATCATGTGGCGAATGTTTTCCCCAGAAATGAATCCTATAATGCATGAATTCAAATTTAATCGAATCCCAATACTGATAGCGAACACCAGATATAAAAAAAAAACAAAATAAATAGCGTGATGACTTCGTTATCTGAATTAATGTAGATAAACTTACTAAAATTAAAGGTGAGTATATCATATACCGCATCATAAACTAGCCCATATGCTATACGAGTGAAATACTACTTAATCGTACAAAAAGACCAATATATGTAGGTTGAGACTTACAGTTTAAAGATCAAGTTAGAAATTACTATACATCTCGCTCTTTTTTTAAAAATAAATCCACTTTTACTATTAAAAAAGAAATATGTCTGGCTACAGAAAATATGTACCAAACGAATTTTTATTAGTACAGTTAATTTGCCTTCGTCTTATTTTTCAAATAATTATATCACCAATTATGATTATTACCTTAAACTACTTTAAAATAGCATAATTATTTAAAATTATTATACTGCCAATATATATAAATTAAATCGAAAACATACTTGATTAAAATTGAATTTGATTTGGTATTTGCTCGTGAAGGAACGTGGGATGATGTCATGAAGCAATGTGGATTTTTGATATTCTAATATTTTTTTTTGTCAGTTATGTCACCATGTGAATTGTGAGACAAATATCAAAAGAATTTCGATGGAAATTATTGGAAAAATTTAATTAATCAGATCGATATGATAATATATATATATATATATATATATATATATATTCCGATTTTTAAAAAAATAATTATCCTTTATATTAATATTCTATCATAATAATTATGTTTTTTTTTCTCTATAAAATTGATCTTTTATATTATGTTATATACTTTTATAACAATATTTTACTATAACAGATATAAAAAATTGAAATAAATAATTACTATATAAGAAGAGTGAATAATTTCACTCTTCTCGTCGACACATGGCAAAAAAATGAACCCCAGCAAAAAGCTATATATATAGGAAAAGGGAATAGCACACTCCTGGTGTGCTTCCCGGTAAAAACATTGAAGGTGAAGGGTTATTTCTGTCATTTCTCTTTTCTGCATCAATTCTAACACCTCCTCCATTGTTAACCATGGGCCATCTCCATCTGCTCTCTCCTCTTTTTCTCTTCTCCTTCATAGTTGTGACCAGGTGAACATAATTTCCACTTGAATTTATTTTGATTCTGCAATATTGCATCAACCTTAACGTCTCCTTTGATGTGCAGCACCGCCACACACCTCCAATTTGGCCAACCGCCATCTTCGCACCTCGGTTCTCCTCTCCTTTTCGCTTGTTCTCAATTTTGCACTTTGGTGGAGTCTACAGCTGCTTCCTATATCAGGTGAGCGTCCTTTACACAAATTTTACGGGTCTTTTCGTTGCTTTGATTCTGATTCCCTGACTCGGCCTCTACTATTTGATTTCACAATCCTTTTGTAATTCGCTTGCCTGCGACAATTTCTTTGGGTCTCTTCGAATTTTCGTTTGTGCCACCGTCCGTTTCAACCTGACTTTGGGCTTCTTTATATTTTTAAGCTTTCTTGACTTCATACATTTTTGTATTTCTGCGCTTTATCCTCCTATATCGACAATGTACAATTTAAAAGAACACAATTTCCTCTCTACAAAGCTCAAGCTCAAGGTCAAACATTAGATTTTGTTGGAATTTATATAATATAGTGTATAATAAAATTATTCGCAGAGCCTTTCCATTCACTTTTGATTTTGTTAACTTCATCAAACTTTCCTCTGCAAATTTCTATTGCTACTAAAAAATTCCACAATTCACTGAAAGATTTTCAGCCTGCAACTCTTCAATAGTTTTGAAGAAGCAAATCTGAAAATCACTCATGCCATGGTATCTCAAAGATAACATTTTTATCCGTTTCATAGAATTGACAGTAATGTTAATTTATAAACTTATCAGGTACTGTGGAGATTTCTGTAGTAGCGAGAATAACAAGGATCAACAAGTACTCTCAAATTTTTTTTAACTAGATCTGATACTGCATTTCTGCCCCCCATTCCATATCCATATGAAATAGAATATTACGAGTCTAAATTCAAATATAGTGGACTTTTTTAAACCTTTACTCTAGCTATTGAAAGACTACCTAAAGCACACAATAAAACTAGATATGAAAAAGTATGCAATCTATTTGATGTTTGTATATTTCTTCTGTTTGCTTTGCAGTGAGTGCAACTACTACTCCCCACAGGGAACATGCAAGTCAGTGTATACTGGGAGAAACCTACTCTTTTTTCAAAAAATAACAAGATAAGTTCGAACAAGATGTTTTGATCTAACCCTTATTCACTGGCACTATCACCTGATTCACCATTCTCAGTTGAAAATCGACAATACCTGGGCTTTATTCGTGTTATATATCAACTAATCCTTTTTTTATAGTAAGCAAAACAAGTCCATTCAAGAGGCAAATGTTATTTATCAGTGTGTTATTTGCCAAGTTGATAAACATGCTATTTTCAACGGTTAGTCTGCTCCTTGATCGTTATAGCTTTTACCTTTTACTATGTGCCCATAGATGACCATGATAAGTATAGGGAAATAATACACAAGTTGTTTTGCAGATGGTTCTTAGCCTAAGTTTATTGACAGTGTCTTCCTCTTCTTTTTTTAATGAAGTATTAACAGTGTATGAGTAAATTTAAGTAATTATTGTTCTCCAGATGCTTTGATTTTGAGAAGTGAGTTTCTGCATTTAATTTCGAAACTGTTATGGATTAAATACCTCCTTATTCACTTTACCAACCTGATTAATTCTTACTATTCGCTTCGTTCCTTTTTGGTTGTCATAGCTTCCTTTTTAAGAGTCAAACCATATGAATTTGACTAACATTTTAAGATGTATTTTTTCATCATATTGATATACAAAAAGTTGCAATTTATAGTACTTTCTGTATAGTTTTTGAATATCTATAATCGAATAAATATAATCTAATTTAGCTTTGAAAATTAGTCAAATTGACTCTCAAAAAGTTAACATGACACCTTAAAAGGAGCGGAGGGAATATCATTTAAGCACATGTCAAGACTTCAACCCAGTTTGTCTACAACATTGGTCTTGCTCATGTTAATTCCAGAGCCCAACTTCTTGAATGGGTCTTGGCAAAGTCTTCACACATTGTTTATATTTAAAAGGATATATGAAGGAAAAATGACTTAGTTTTTGAAAAATCGATCAAACTTATGATTTAAGAGAAATTGAATTTCCAAAAAATCAGAGTCGCCACTTAATTTTTAATAAAAATCAAGAAAAAATTAAAGGATTTTCAAAAGATTTAAACAGATAAAATCCATTGAAAATAATAGAGTTTGAAGTTCAATATACATTCCGAGAAGGTGTTAGGCCCTCGGAATGCCCGCTAACTTGCGGTTGACCGGCGATTTGACCAAAATGATTTTGACTAATTTTTGAAATTTTAACTTAAGTAAAAAAAATTCGTTTATCTTAACTAATTATTTTAAAATTTGACTAAGTAAAGAACTCATGACTTTGACTAATTTTGAAAGTTTAACGAGGCAAAAGAACTTATTTATTTTAACTAATTTTGAAATTTTAACTAAATAAAGGAACTCATTTATTTTGACTTATTTTAGAAATTTTAACTAAATAAAAAGACTCATTTATTTTAACATACTTATTTATTACTATTACTATTTTTTATTTACTATTATTATTATCATCCTTTTAATTATCTTAAGGGAGATGGAACTAAAAGAGGATTTTTCTAAGCATAGTATAAAAATGTAACTATTTTAACCCAAGTATGTAAAAAAATAAAATAATGAGAAATGGCCATCTTTGGGAATTTAATTAAATTAAACCAAATCAAATAAAAGGTTAGAGGTAAAATAAACAAAAGTAAAGACAATCAAATAATAGAGAGAAAGAGAAAATAATTTGGGCCCTTTGGGGCCTGTTGCTGACCAGAACATTGGGCCAAAGCTGCTGATTTTTTTGGGCTTTGGCCCAATTCTTATTTTTGTATGCAAATTGTATATTGCCCGCATATCAGCGTATATAACTCAATTTTTAACTCCCGAGCACTGTAATTCTGCTCCTTTTTTGCTGTAATTCCTCCCTTCAACCTGTATCACATATACCAAATGCATGTGGGCTGTATATGGCCTGTATATCAGTGTATATCACTGTATATAACATGTATACAGCTCCATTTCACTTTCCCCGGGCATCTGAAATTTCAATCTCCAATCTTATTTACTGCCTCCAACCTATTTCGTTACTATGGCCAACTCGGTGTAGAGGGAATATTGAGTTTCGACACCACTCAAGATGCAAGAATAGGAGATGGGAGTTCATGGTGAACTCGGATGAATTTCATATAAGACAAATAAATGATAGAATTAGTATTTAACGGACATAAAATAAATAAAAATATTAACACGTGCTTATCTTCATTAACCAAATAGCTATACAAAAGAAAGGGAAATATTTTTGTATCTAAGGTGATGAACAATAATGGAGCAAAGAGTCAATTTCATATTCTTTTATAACTTTCCAGAATCAAAGGGACCAAGTTCATATCTTTAAACTACTAACATCAAACATACTAATTCGGTCAATAATTCTCTAATGATATGAAGAGAAAGTCAACATAACATAACAAAATAAACAAATAATAGAGATTACATTTGTATGGACAAAGATCTTTCCAAGTTCGATTTAAGGCATCAATCACGACTTTATATGTAAAGCAAAGTAAAGCTTTGGCTTCTCACTAAATACTCAAATTTGTTTTAGTTAAGCGGGCTCATTTTTTATTTTTATTTTTTATAGGACTATCACCTTGACATGAGACAAGCTTAAGTAGTTACAAGTTCAAATTTAGCCTAAGGCAAAGAATGACAATTTTGAACGTAGATTGTTAACAAGACAAACTAAGACAAACGGAACCATTCGAGGCTAATTATGATGCACTTCTAGAGGCCGAGAGAGGGAGGACACTAGCGCCTTTCAATCAGAACACGTGACTACTTGACAATGTAATTAAATGCACTCAAACCAAGCCCTTACGAGAACTTGACTCATAATCCCAGCCCAAACAAGACTTGCTTAAGTTAAAGTCACAAAGAACATATTCGTAACATCCATAGATATATTCAAAATAGAGCATGATAAAGAGAGCAAACTGAAACACGGGATTGAATGAGCGACAAAACTGATCACACAGCAATCATTTTAATTCAGCCTCAAGATTAGAAAAGACTCATAGCATACGAAGACATATAAATTCGATCACATATGTCAGCAACCAAACACAAACGAAGAATTTCTAATCTCGCAAACATCGTGTCGAAATGGGAAAGTAGAAGAGGTTACCTTTCTCGGGGCAGCGGAACTGAGACTAGACGAGCGAAGGAGTGGCGATTTTACCACCACCAAACTGCAACTCCGAGAGAGCTGGTGAGCAGAGCGGAATCAGACGAGATTCAAAACTTTGTTCCTTCTTTTATGGCTGTGAAAGTCTATTTCCTGGATGTTTATATATGTATAGTGCTTTACTGTGTTTCTCTCGAATTCCGGCTTGTTTTTTCCAGTCCCAAATTTTCAACCCCCCTTGAAAATGAACAGAAAAAGATGTTATATAGGGAGAAATTAGGGTAAGATTTTGGGGGGGAAACGGATAGAAATCTGGACAAAAGAGCCCAAATTCAAATTCAAACTTCAAAATTTCTTTCACCATTTGAGATAAACATCTTTTTCTCTCCGAAATCAAACCATTCCGGAAGAGGAAAATGGGGACAGCCGCGTGCCCTGCTCCTCTGCTGCTACGAGTACGACTTGAGAGGAACAAAGAGGAGGACGGACACGCAAGAGGCCGCTGATGGGATCGAGTATGGGTTATTTTGGAAATATTATACGCTGCTCTGTATGTTTGGATATGGGAATGTACTGTATGTTGTATTATGGGCTGGGAAATCTGGAAATTGCATTGAAATGGGCCACAGGGAATGGGTTTCTGCTGAAGGAAGATTGGGCTGCTGGAAACAGGCCCAATTTTTGGTCTTTAATGAATTAAGTGTGAGGTAAAGAAGAGGCTAGAATTGCAATAAAAGACTAGGTTTTGAGGATTTGGCGAGATTGATTGAAACTATAGCCAATTGTAAGAAATTAACCATATTAAGTTGATTTGCAAAATTTGGCTAAAATTTAGATAGGATGAATTAGTATAATTAATTTACGAGTGTCTTAATCTTAACGAAATAAAATGGTTAACTTACTTATGAAATATTTAATTAGAAAATATAAACTAATATTAAGCGAGCTAATTAACGAAACACTTAAAAAAGGTAAAATAATAATTTATTTTTTTGAAACGGTTTTTTGAATGCTCGCAAGAAAAGTAGTAATTACATACAAAATTATATAAAGTACATATATTGTTTTAAAATTATAAGATGACTAAATTTCTTCAAAACTTAAAAGATATTTATTTATTTGTTTATTTTGAATTTTGTAAGACTAATTATTCCAAATCGTTGAAAATCAAGAAGCTCGAAAGTTAATATTGAGGAGGGTCAAAATTAGGTGTCAACACACATCATTGCTAAATTTGTGAGTCTTTAGATTGAACCACAAAAGCAATATATACATTTTAATTTCATGTAGCAACTATAAAAACACATCCTCTGGCGAAAATTGTATGCCTAATTCATCTTCACTTGCATCTTCGCAGGGTTATCGTTTATCCAATACAACAACAAATGTTACACTTTGTACATGCCTTATGAAGAGTCGGCAGTTCAAACTATGAAGAGTCGGCAGTTCAAACTATGTCAAATAGTTAATTCAACTGCCTACGCCTACTAACGACAGCAGACAACAGCCACAATATTTGATTATGAGTGAATCTAATAAGTTTAATTTTTCATTCTAAAACAATACTACTACAATCCTTTTTTGCCTCTCATTTCCAAAATGGTTGTTCCCAAACAAAATACCTCCTGCAGACCAACCAACCAAGATGCATACTCAACTCAATCACTAAACTGCTCCGCTTTACTTATGATCATATTGTAAATAATTATCCTTTATATTAATATTCTATCATAATAATTATGTTTTTTTTTTCTATAAAATTGATCTTTTATATTATGTTATATACTTTTATAACAATATTTTACTATAACAAATATAAAAAATTGAAATAAATAATGTTATTATAAAGAGATTTGACTATATTTATTTTTGATTTAACAAAAAAGTCATATCCAAAAAGCCAACCTATTACTAGTTGTAGTTCATGTGCATCATACCAGGGTGATTTGATGCTTGTTGGAATATTATTTAATTTGATATACATTAATACATGTGGTACTAATTAATAAAAACATATACTGATAATTAAAAGTGCAGTACTTGTATATTATTTTATTATAATATATGAAGTTAATCGTAATGTGGATTGTGGACATAACCATGAACGTAAAGAACATTATAGATCCTTGTGTTATGGTTTTCTTTCACAAAATGTACAACTTAATGTTATGTAAATTCATTCCTAAGGCGAATTTAAGGGGATAAGTGTTTTCTATCAATTTTTTTTTTTTTCATTTTTCAGGATTTAGATTTAAATTCAAAATCTTTACGTAAGGATAGAAAAATCTCATTCATCTTATCATAATTCTGGATGATAATATTCAGATACTTCACGTAACGAAGTACCTTGAATAATAACTCTATGTTCTAATAATGATTAATTTGAGTTCAAGCTTTGAAAATGAAAATTATTTTTGACAAGGACCGTTTTACCCCTTAATGAGTCTATTTAGCGTGACTTCGACTTAATCTGTTTAGTGAATTTCAGATATCAAATGATTTAGAAAAAAAAACTCTTAAAGTATTATATATTGCCATAGTGCATACTTTTCTATATATGTTGGTTTATTGAATTCATGTTTACACATTACATAAACACAATTGATGCAGATAAACTATACAAATTAAAATTACACAGTATGAATAATACACAGATAAAGTATAAATAATGACTAATTTTGTTGGCACTGGTAATAATATATATATATATATGACTAATTTTTTGAGCTCAACTCTTGGCTGACCCTTTCAATCTGATTTGTAGTGTTACTTTGCATTTGTGTTTCCTCCAATATCTCTTTCTCTACATCCTCAATCTGCAAATATCCCAAAAAAATAAATAAATTATATATACATTGACATTATAAAATTAATTTATATATATTGGTTAATCAGATTATCAATTAAAGTTAATTATAGTTCTTGTGTTTAAAGTACAAATATTACCATAAAAGCAGATTTTAGCGGCAATAAATATATACAGTAACAAAGAGTGCTAAATTCTTACCGACAGTAGTTATCTAACATTGAATCCAATGCCGCTATATGTTTGAGGAACATTTACAAAGAGTGTTGATTGCTTCTAAAAAACATATATTTAGTGGCAATTAAACGATTGCTATTAATTTAATGGGCTAAAAATGATTTTTGATGTAGTGAAATGTCAAGTGTTTCACTACATCCAATGCTACTCTAAATCCATCTCAGTGCAAAAATTCTAAAGGGGAATTATAGGGTAGGAATCGTGGATCTAGAGAACAATATATGGATTCAAGAAAATCAGTAACTTCTATCCAACCGTGTTGTATACATATATATACACATATATTGAAAAATTCATTAAATATTTAAATGTGAAGTTAATTATCAATTGAGATAATTAATTATTATAAAAATAAAAAACTTAATTTCTGAATTTGTCTCGATTCTAACCTTGTGAATGAGATCTTGAGCTTGGTGGGCATATTTGACAGCCCCTTGAGCTAAATTTTCTATTGAATCAAGACTTTCTTTTAGCTTTGAATCCCCAGGAAGTTTAGTTTCAACCTCTTCAGCAATCTTTTCTACTTCCTCAGCTACCTCTTCCACTATCTCACTCATAGTTTCCACTGTTTCTATTGCTTTATCCACATTACCTTTCAAAATAAATCCAAAAATAATTAATATTTTTCGTGAGTTTAATTTATATACATCGTCAGCTCTATAATTTTTTTTTTTTTGTACCATCAGGTTTTTTATCTGTTGTAGTTGGTAGCGAAGTCATGATTTTTATTACTAAGGGGATCAAAACATAAAGAAATAAATATATACATAAAGAAGTCAGGAGAGTTTAACATCTATTATATATACATAAACGACAATTTTAACCTTGTATTTATATTGTAATTGTCCTTCAAAGGGGGTTTGGTAGAACCCCCTTGCACCCACTTGGCTCCGCTTATGGTTGTAGCAGGTATCTTATTTTAAAGATTACAAATCTCACATTTTAAGAAGGTTTATTTGTAAATATCTTTTGATGACCTGATAATATCAAATTTCTTTTACACTGACAGTGTATATAACAATTAATTCAACCTATGAACATTATTATAATTGAATTTCATCATCATACTTCAAAGAAAAATCAATTTTTACTTACTTTTGAGAAGTTGTGAAGGGCTGACTTTGTTCTTGAATGCAGGTAGTAACAGAGGTAGAAGAAATCCCAACAACCATTTTTTCCTGCATATAACAATAACCACTTCAAAACATGATACCTCACAAAACCAATTTATCTTAGTCCATTTTTACAAATAGTCGATCAGATTCACTATTTACTTTTCTTAATCGATATATACAATAGATAATACACTATATACATATATTATACATATACCATATATTCACCGGCTATTTTTTTGTTATAGTAGTTGGGAAGACGACTATTTAGCTTAATTCTTCTCCTTCTTTTTTTTACAAGAAAATAAAATAAGAAATTATTACCATCCAAAAGATGGAGAGTTTCCAGGAGGTGAAGCATCTGATCCAATACTGTTGGCTGAATTGCACCTAACACTATAAGAAAAAAATAATATGTATACACAATAAGTTAATAAATTTTTGAAAAAAGAAAGAGTGAAGAAAATTAAAACTTACATGAATATTACAATTTTTGCATTGGAAATGAGGAAATTGAGAGGTTTGTTGATCTTGTTAAAATGAATATACGATCTTCTTGAATTTGAAGGGTTGGATTTTTTAGAAATAATTTGATTGTAAAATGGATCTACATAAGTAATTTTAGTGGACATTTTGGACTGATTCTAAAACTTAGATGAAAATGAAATTATTTTCTTTAATTTCTTGTGGACTTATAATTAGGTAGAAGATGTATATGTATGGAGGGCCTTAATTTTAATATAGTGGATTGTAATCATGTGTGATGAGTACTTATAAATTAAGTAGGTCATGTTTTCATCATAGGTATTAAAATAATCATGTCAAATGGAAGTGTTTTGCAAGAGGAGATTATTAAAATTCATAATCATGGATGTAATCCTAATATTGAAAATTAAAGTCTGTACAGCTTGGAGATATTTTGGGTATCATATTGTGTACTGTCACATCAAAATCAAATTAGCAAATTAGAGGATGTAGTATTTATGCAACAACAAATAACTAACTTCACAATTAAATATTTTTTATATATATAATTAGTAAATTTTTTAGAATATATTTAAAATAAGAATAAAAATCATTGAGTTCACATAAATTTTTAGACGAATATCTAAACCTGCCCTTGATTTAATTATATCATAGAGTTTTGGCATTAGAAAAAACAAGTCATGAATATAGAGTGCCTTCTATGAAGCCACCTTTTTTATTTAGCGGAGGATCTATCGAAAATAATATTTTGATCTTTTAAGAATTAAGATAGAGGTAAAATCCGTATTGATTCTATTCTTTTAAGATTGACTTGTAAAATTATACTGAAAGCATTATTATTATGATTGATATTTCTTCTGTATTCTAAAATTGAAGAAGCTAATTTTAGTTTTTATTGTTGAGACTTTTTTATTTCTTTTTTTGACTCGACAGCTTAGAGAACATGATTCACGATTCCTCTTCTCTCTCCCAATCAAAATCTATTTATTTAAGTGATGAACAAGATATATATTTTTAATTTGAAAGATGGTGACACAATATAATAAATAATGCATTTTCATTTTAAAGGAATACTCAAATGATTTTCGACTCTTTTTTCTTTTTAAAAAAAAAAGATTTTCGACTCTAAAGAATAACAAATTTCCTCCTCTATTTTTTAATTGAACCTTTTAGGTCTTATAAGTTTCGGTAACCTTGCACAATTGGTCCAATCTAATGATCAAGATTAACCTAGAATGCCAATATTGACATTAACATCTAAGGAATACTAATTCCAATTGATCCTTCATCTAATCAATTTTTAAACCATTTGATATTTAAAACTCATTTATCGCGTTAGGTTGGTATAAATTTCCTATCAAGTGTTTCATTTTTTGAATTTGAACTCGAAATGTCTAATTTAAAGATAGATATTGAATCAGATACGATCAGGTGATATCTAAAAAAGACTATACAATGAAGAAGGCTCATGACTTTTGATATGTTTATAACATCTTAACTTCGACAAATTAAATATGATTTGTCTTCAGTTTATAAGAAATTCTTATTAGTGAACATTGATTGTTAGAGAAAATGTGATGACTTTCATTTAACAACATATCGTGAGATAACTCACAATTTGATGATTTGATTCGTATATCTAGAAATTCTTTTTGCATACTACACTATTTTCAACAACAATATCTAAGCGTTATCGTGAGTTAACTCCGCCATTAATTTACATTATCAATCATTGTCACTATGACCTACTACTCACATCAATATGTAAATTATTAAGTATAACTTACATAAATACTATAGTGTAAAATCTAAATTACCTTCTATTCCTATTATTTTTGTAATTACATAAATCCCATATTTTTTAGGTATTTCGGATACATAATTAAGGATCCGGATACATTATTGTTGATACATTATGTATCAATCTGTTGCACTTATTAAGGGAAAAAAAAAGCTGAAAAATGAAATTAAGATCTCATAAATTAGGTTATTCCATTCCAAATTATTGTCAAGAATTCAAAATCCTATAGTGTAACAAAGCAAAAAATTCAAAAATTAAATTTCTTCTTTTTGTTCATCGTTCTCTCTGTTTCATTAAAACTTTTGTCGAAATTTTGGATAAGCGAGGTGAGTTGTGAAGGATACAAAAGTGATGGAATTGTTATTGGACAAACGATTTCTTTTGTGAATCTTCAAGTTCATTGAATATCCTTTCAGTTTTGATTTAAGATTGTCGAAAATTTTGAGATTCAAAATTCTTCTCCAGTTCATTGAAGATCCTTTCCGTTTTGATTCAAAATTGTTGATATTCAAAATTCTTCTCCTAGTTCATTGAAGATTCTTTCAATTTTGATTCAAAATTATCAAAATTTTTGAGAAGATACATCATGAAGATCCTTTCAACTTAAATTGATAGATACATTATATAAGAAAGTGTTGCCCATAAGATTTTAGGTTTGAGATCGATACATTATTATTTGGTAATTGTTATGTATCAGATACATTTAGTATAAATTCGAATTTACGTATCATAACTAAAAAATTAGTGCACGATACATTATTATTTTTGTATCTTATTTTGTTTGAGATCATGAAGATCATTTCAATTTAAATTGATAAGTGTTGTATTTCTATTAGATACATTAAATAAGAAAGTGTTGCCCATAAGATTTTAAGTTTGAGATCGATACATTATTGTTTGGTAATAGTTATGTATCAGATATATTTAGTATAAATTTAAATTTACGTATCATAAGTAAAAAATTAGTGTATGATGCATTATTATTTATTTATCTTATTTTGTTTGAGAAATACTATATTTTAAAAAAAAAAAAAATACATTATACATGTAATAGTTTCAAAATAGCTTCTTTTTTGTGTGTGTGATAAATAACAACAAAGTTTATGTATCAGGTACATTTCTATTGAACATGATAAACACTAATCAAAGATTCAACAACATTAGAGTTATGTATCAATACCTTACATATGAACATTATACATTGCATAAAACAAAGGTTATTGTAGCAGTGATGTATTAGATCAATGATAACACTAACAAAGACTAATTTAAGACTCAAAATAAACGAGATACATTAAAAATTTGTATCTTTGATAGTGATGGCTGTGCTATGGCAAATCCAAATTTTTTCTTCTTTTTTTTTGGACGTTTTTTAATAGTAGAAACATTAAAAGAAAATAAATATTTTTCAAGTAAAATTTTCAATGACAATATGATTAACTAAAATTGCAAAGGTTCAATAAGATTTCAATGAGGGCAGGGGGCGGAGGTAATTTTATTTTTATTTTTATTTTTATTTTTTAAGTTGAAAAAATTAAAAAATAATAATAAAAGAAATCAAAAATTGAAGTGATGGAAAGAAATCTACCTCTTGAATAATTTGAAATCATTAATTGGAAATAGAAATGTCACGACCCAAATTGAGTCATGAGTGGCACCCACACTTCACTCCCTAAGTGGGCGGACCAAGGAATCTAAACCCCAACATATACCAATAATTCAACTACGACTAACAACAATAACGCAGAAGCTCCAAAACTTATTAAAGTAACCCATCAAATAAACCTCTAAAGTCTATTACATATTATCCCCAAAATCTGAAAGTCATCACATCAAGGACATTTGTTCTTAACACATCAAGTCTAAAAGTATTAGAGACCCCAAAATAAGTAAATACGATGGCCCATGTCCGAAATTCAAGGACATCACGCCATAACTGAGAGAATCCAGCACGAGCTAGAAGGAATAGCTCACCCTGAAATCTGATGTGCTGGAGACTGGCTAGAGCTGAGGGCGAGTCGAAGTCGATGGTACACTTGCTGCACTCCACAAAAGAAAAACGAAGAAAACACAAGTAGGAGTCAGTACAAGGAACACGTACTGAGTAGGTATCATCGGCCAACCCAAAATAGAAACTAATATACAAGGAATAATAGTATAAAGTCAACTATAGCACTTAATAGGTGATAAGAAACCACAACATGAACAAGTAACAGTTGAAGCAAGTACGCAATCAATCACAATATCAAGCACACACCCGAGGGCTCATGCCTCTACATCACACTCGTTTGGGAAATGCGTTCATTGAGATTGAGTACATTAAGTTAATTCGATATCTTTTTCCTTTAATGTTACCGTGTCGGAACGTGACACTCCGATCCAATAATACCGTGTCGGAACGTGACACTCCGATCCAAAAATACCGTGTCGGAACGTGACACTCCGATCCAAAAATACCGTGTCGGAACGTGACACTCTGATCCAAAAATACCGTGTCGGAACGTGACACTCCGATCCAATAATTTTATTAATTTATCATTTATTATCACCATTTTTCAGTTCATTAATAGTATTACATCAAGCCTTCCTTATTCAAGGCATAACTTCAATAGAAAGGTTTTCAGATTATAAATCTCACGGTCTCGGGATTTTAGACCAATCACAAACCACACAACCAAGCCACGCAATCACACAGTCAAGTACATAGAGAACTTCACAATATCATTCAATGCATATCGATCGCTATTAAGAGTTTATCTATTAAATAGAACAAACCATAACCTACCTCCACCGAAGAACTGACGTCAGGCAAGCTACTTCTCCAATGCCTTTCCTTTCCTCAATGCCTCTGAACCTTTCCAATCTATCAAGTATATATGCATAATTTGTAAGTTAACAAGCCTATAAACACTCATATTATTCTATGTCTAGCCTAAACCCAAAAATTCACCTAATTCTATAATCAATTTCCTAAAGTTCAAATCTAAGGGTAAGTTTTAATTCCTCCCATTAGCATAACTTTAATGTAATTCATGTAATATACTACATTTTATATTTTATTACCTATTTCAATATATCAAATTTTAGTTTATAATATGGTAAAACTGAAGCCACTGGTCACGATACCAGTGGCAGCCAACTCATGAAGCCACAAATAAACTAACCAACGTAAACCAATGTAACATGGAAACCCATGAAACCCATTCCAAAATATGGACATAACAGTGATAATTTAATTCCATAAAACTTCCATCTACAATCCACTATTTAACTCAATAAACAATAGTTTACCACTTATTGTTTTAGAACTTCTCAATAGTTTAATCAAATAATGCACAGGGAGACAAATTTGTCTCCACGGAAGTTTTCACCCAATTAATCAACCCAATAATATTATAATACTAATTCCTATATGCAACAATATTCTAAGTAGACACAAATTGAAACTCACTCGAAAATTACCGGAAAACGTGATGCTCTCCTCTGTCTCTCTCGTCTAATTTCAATAATAATAATAATAATATAATAATAATAATAATCATATGACCTATGTTCATATTCACAAATACATACTAACAATTTCACCTCAATTTCCTTAGTAATCACAGGTCATTATCACGTATAGACCTTGTCCCCAACCTCAACATAATTCTAATATTCTTTCCACCTGTAACGCATGCACAAGCCTAATTGCAACTCTAATTCATTATAATTTATGTAACGCAATAGAAGAATTGATACTAATTACCTGGATATCGGTCTTCTTGACAGATGCCGCTGGTACTGCTTTCTCGCCTCAAACCCTTATTCTTTCTACATAATATTTACTCCCTAATTATTATACAAGACTAACTATAAAAGTGTGAAAGTGACCCACTATAAATTTTAATGTTACTTTTCATAACCACTAACTAAATAAATTATTAAAACTACCCCATAAATTATATAATTGTAGTTATGAATAGTCCAAAACACTCATTTAAAATCTATTGGTAGAGTATTTTATACAATAAAAGCTCTAATACTTAAAACGATCAAATGGGTCGTTACAAGAAAAGATTTGAAATTCAAAAATAGATTAATTGATAAACTTGAGAGAGACACCTTCTGAAAATCAAAATGAATTTGAAATTTATAACTGCTAAAGAAGTGGAGAGAATTTAGGGATAAAATGGAGGAGTGAAATGGGGAGTGGGAAACGTGGGTGTAGGCTGAAAATAGGAGTGAAATATTTATGTATCCGAAAGATTTTATGAATTGAAAGAATTAAGGGATTTTTGATTTTTTTAAAAATGGTAGGGATAAATGGATATTAAGATAAGTAAATGTGTGTATATAAATAATTTTCCCAATTATTAATCCAAAAAAACAGCTCACAAAAACAAAATTAAAGGCAGCATCATTTCAGTAGCGCACTAACCCAACATAAACATATATTCTGATCAGACTCCTTTTTACCCTGCAGAATTTGGTTCCCAAATGAATACAGCTAATTATTAGTACAATTTATTTGTTAGAAATATAATTAACTAAATAAAAATATGTTTTAATTGAGTAAAACAAGTCTAGGTATGTTCCATATGAGCTCACTTGATCATGAACTCAATATTTTTTATATAGAAAATAGATATACATGTTAAAATCCAATTTTAGCAAAATTTCAAATTAAAATAATCTATAATTTCAAAAGTACAATAAATTTAATACTAAAACCTTAAAAGGTTGACTTTAACAAGTTTAAATCTTGAGTCTCTCTTTATAATCATAGAAGTTTCCTTAGAATGAACAAAATGATATATGGATGAAAAGCATAATTAATAAAGATAAAATTGGAAAGATACGGAGAAAAGATTAATATAACTTCTACGCAAGAACTATAATGCCCAAATCAAGAAATGGTCCAATTTTATAATTTTGTTAAAGATTATTGTAATGTTTGTCCATTTTCTCTTGTTATATAAGAGAGAGTTTGCACTGAAGCAGGGCACGTCTCCGTCAATGTGCCTGCTTCAGTGTATTTCAGAATTTTTAATTTTTAATTTTATTTTTTTTGGTCTATTTTAATTTAATTAGTATATAATTTTTTTGAAATTATGAAATCCATTTTAGCTATGACTTTTAGTTTTAAATTCAAGACTTCACGCTGAAGCAGGCGTGTTTTGAAAAAAAAAAATTAAAAATTATTTCTTTTGTTCTACTTTAATTTAATTAGTGTATAATTTTTTCAAAATTATGGAATCCGTTTTACCTATGACTTTTAGTTTTAAATTCCTATTCTTTAGTTATAGCTTATTATTTTGAATGTCGGTAATATTTGTTTATATCTTGTAACTAGTTTGAGTAAAAAGTCAACGATCAATGACGAAAAATACTTTAATTATGGACATCTTAATGAACCTCTTCACATTAAATTTGCGTAAACAAAAAGTAATTAACAACTTAAATATCTAAAAATCATATTAAAATTTAATGAAGTTTCTAAATTCTATCTATATCACATAAATTAAAATAAAAAAAGTACTAAAATATTGGGCCCATGCTAGCACGGGCACCCGTGTCTAGTTATAAATAAAAGCCAAGGAGTTAAACCTCCATTTCCCTCCCGTATGTCACATTTTAGATATTACAATACATAGTTAAGGGTCTGTTTACATAACCACTAAAAAAGGTCCTAGAACCAAATAGAAAAAGAAAAAAGAAGAAAAAAGTATACTATTAATTAGATGCTAATTAGTTTTTCATTGGTGCCCATCAGTTGTTCGATATCTGTATTATGCTCAAGTAACTTGGAATTCACGTATTGCAGTGTTCATTTTCATTCTCAAGGACTCGAATCTGAAAGACCTAGTTAAGAATAAAAAGATCTCAACCATCCTACTCTGCAACACATGTCGGTAGATGCTAATTAATTAAGAGAGCGTAGAAAGAAAATGCTTAGCTCTTGACCCATATTTTCTTCAGGATCAACTAAATGAAAAGACTCTGAGTCATGTTCATTTTCATTCTCAAGGACTCGAATCTGAAAAGACCTAGTTAAGAATAGAAAGATCTCAACCATCCTACTCTGCAACACATGTCGGTAGATGCTAATTAATTAAGAGAGCGTAGAAAGAAAATGCTTAGCTCTTGACCCATATTTTCTTCAGGATCAACTAAATGAAAAGACTCTGAGTCATTAGATCCATGAACTCTTTCAAATTTTCCTCTTAGATACATTATATCATCACCATCATTATCTTTTTTTATAACTCCTTTTTTCCCATGAATAATTCCAGCTCCAACAATAATTGACTCCATTTGTCTCAAAACTTGCAAATCAACTTTTGTAGGTTTTCTTTTAACTGCAAACCCTACTTTCTTTCCATTACAATACATCCTCCATATTGGCATAGACAAAAAAGACGAAGAAGAAGAAGAAGAAAAAGAAGAAGAAGAAGAGTAATCATTTGTTTTACTCTCCCAAGAGCGTTTCACACTACTCCCTTTTGCATTTCACTAGCAAGTGAAGAAGTGGAAACCGCGAGTTCAAGAAGAAGAATAGGGTTTGTGGAATTAGGGTTTGACTGGATACAAAAGTTGACTTTTCCTTTACGCGAACCAAAGATTGTACCTGTAATAGTTATAGCTGAGGATGATGATGATAATGATGATGAGTTGTGTTTGAAGTAGGGTATGTGTTTTCTATCGTCATTTTCTTCTTCAACGAAGATGCAATTGCATCGAGGAATAAGAAGTTTCATAAGTGAACGAAGAAACCTCCATGAACGCACTTGTTTTTCACAATCCACGGAGGTTATGGGACTAGTTGTTGTAGGATATGAAGTTATCATGTTGATGAATGAGAAATGAATAGAGGCTTTTAGATTTGGTTTGAGTGATAGTTGTAACTTAATTATATAAAGAAAATTTTGAGACAAATGATTTGGTTTCGTGTAGCGGTCAATAAAGTCTGTGAAAATGAGAAGAGAATAAGGTTCAAATTATCTCTGATAAAGAAGGAGAAATGTTTTAAATAATTATTCTCATTTATTTAAATCTTGGGGGACAAATTTATATTGGTGCTTTTGTTTGTTTATAGAAGAAAAACATAACTTTAAAGTAGTCTCTTCATCCCAATTTTATGTAATGCATTTTGAATAGGTATATATAAAATTCAAGAAAAAGACTTCTAAATTTATGATATAAAAGTTATCGATATTTATGTGATTATAATAAAATTGAAAGTTTAAACTCAAATTATTTTTTATTAGAAAGATATCAATCTTTTGAGAGAGATCTAATGTAATGACCCGAAAGGTCATTTTGGTAATTTTTCGTGGAAATGACTATTTTGCCCTTTCGGTAGTTGCCCCGAGTCCCATGTTTTGTGGTTGTAAAGTTGGTTTGAGGAAAAGTTGGTAAAAAGTTGAGTTTTTATGAGTTAAAGTTGGTAAAAAGTTGAGTTTTTGAGAAGTTGAGTTTTTATGAGTTAAAGTCGGTTAAAAAGTGCTTTGTCAAGTCATTTGGAGTTTCGGGACTCGGATCGGATTTCCGTCGATTTTGGCAGTTTTAGAATGTCGAAACGGGTCTGTGTGAAGTTACGGAGTTGAATTTGGAGTTGAAACGAAGAATTGAGGTCCTAAGTTGCTAAAGTTGTGAAATTTTGATAAAGAGTTGACTTTGGTCAACATATGAGGTTTCGAGGCTCATATTAAAATTCCGAGAGTATCGTTGGTTTCGGGAGGCGATTCTAAGTCTAGAATAAGTCTTGTTTGAATTTTTAGACACTCCGTTTGAGTTTTGAATTTTTTAGGCGATAAACTAGTTTCTTGGCATCTTATTGAAGTTCGGGTCAAGGAGTCCTCGAATTCAAATTCCGACGGTTCCATTGAGTCCGGAACGTCGAATTTAGTGGGGGTACATATTTAGTTTGTGTGCACGAGATTCCGAACGAATCCCGAGGGTCCAATGGGGACTTAAACTTTGGTGTTATTGCTGTGTTTCAGCTGCAACAACAGTTCTTTTTTTTTTTAAGTAAAAAATCAGTAGCTATTTTTCCCACAACTTGGAAATACCCATTTCTCCATTTTTGGACTTTGAGAGCTCGAAAATAGGCGATTTCAAGTGGGTTTTCGCAAGGAATTCATTGGGTAAGTTATTTCCAATTTATATCTGTGATTTCCATCGATTATTTATGGATTTTAACATCAAAATCTGAGATTTCAAGTGTAAAATTTGGGGTTTTTTGCCTAATCCGAATTTAATAGGAAAATTGAGTTTGTGAACTCATTTCAACTTCTTTTTCGAAACGGGTTTCACTATTGGATTCTAAATTTCTTGGGGAACATTTTTTCACAAAAAATTTCCAGATTTCGAGAATATTTTCCGGAACGAGATTTTTGACCATTTTACCCTTTTTCTCCAAATTTCACGATATTGGTGTTGTTAGATTCATATTGATTGTAGGATTCCATTTATGAATAGATTGTGGTGATTTGAAGCGTGCTCGGAAGGGTAAAACTCAAATTTGAGTTACTAATTGAAGGGTTTTGAGGCAAGTGACTTCTAAACTTTGTTAAACTCTTAGACTACGCATGACTACTTTCCTAATTGTGTTGGGGAGTAATGGGGATTGAGGATGGGTTTTATTTGTTGATTGAAATTGTTGTAAATTAAAGATGGGGAATAAAACGAGCTAAAGGCGTTATATGTGACTTGAATTTGTTGAATGAGTCATGTGATAACTGATATTGAGGGGATAGAAGTGCATGAGTAGGCTATGATTGATACAGACATTGTGATTGAGATAGGTGATGTGTAATACTATGATGTGGTCGTGATATGGTTGTGATTGAGACAGATGATGTGTAATACTATGATGTGATCGTGATATGATTGTGATTGATGACATGTGCATATTCATTATTCATCCCATGTGTGAACTATCTGTTGCATGAGTTCTGAGACGCTGATATGAGGATGGATGGATATGAGACACAGTTGAGACTAGCTCCGGCTAGAGATATATGAGATGGACTAGCTCCGCCTAGCGATTTAGATGCCGATGGGATCTGGTTCCAGCGGTGATACATGGTCCATGTGTGGCCCTCATGGGTTCTGATTTGAGTATTCAGCGTGGTCTGATTACGTCAACAGATGTGTATCTTAGGACAGACATGCATCACGACTACATGACATCATTATTGCATTTGCATCGCATTTGACTTCATCTTTGTCTGTGGTGTGTGGATTTTACCTATTTGCCCCTCTTCATGTGATATATGATCTATTTGCTCTTATATGAGGATATGAGGTTGATGTTGAGACACTGTTGGATATATCTGTTGATTATGAATTGTGTAGTATAGGTTGTTGGTTCGCTGTTAGAATGAAGTTTCAGTGGTTCGGTTAGGATTGAGAGGAGTCGTTTGTAGCTGCTAGTTTAGCTTAGTTTAGTGTTACTTGCGAGTACTTGTTGCCTTTGGTACTCACCCTTGCTTCTACACAGTTGTGTAGGTTGACAGCTCTATCAGATCCGGCGTATTACTTATCTTCAGATTAGAGCTTCCAGACTAACTTGAGAGGTAGCGGCTCATCCCAGACGTGCCCTCAAGTTATCTATATTTACTGTTCTATTCTACTGTAGAACTTTACTATGAGACTTGTATGTTTTATTCAGATTCTGTATTAGAGGTTTGTACATGTGACAACTAATTCTGGGGTTATGTTGAGTTTATTTAAAGATTTCCGCAAAAAAGTAATAACTAATGAATTAATTAAGGTACATGCAAATAACGTCAGATCAATATTATTATTGAAAAGATAAAAGTATTTTGAGAAAATTAATTCTTTAAGAGGCGATTATATAAGTGAAGAAAAGGTACACAAATAACACTTGCAAAAATGATTTTAATTTCATTGAAAAAAGTTGAAAAGAAAATTAAAAAGTATTGAGCATGGAACATTAGATTTGAGAAATATAATGTGGCAATTATTAATCTTACATCTTTTTGGTTTTGGCTTTAAGGAAAATAAAGGTGATGAATTTCAACTATTCTTGTCATTTTATGTGATTTTTTTATATCATGCAAACTTCCAAAACTTCAAATAATTATTATCTAAACATTTTTTATCTCCTGTACTGAATTGTCTGTGTTGAATATTATCATCTGAAAAAAAATAAATTGGACACATAAAAAAAGAGACGTCTTTTCTTGGCCACTTAAAAAAAGAGAGAGGAACTTTTCTCTTTATTTAAAGAACCAATGTTCTTAACAGAGTTTAAACGTTCACCAAATAAAACATGTCAAATTTAGGGGAATTCCAAGATATATTCTGCTTAAATTATTTATTGTATAATATAATACTCTTCAAAATCTAGACGATTGTGTTATAGGCTAGTAGTTTAGTTGTTCCTTGAGAAATTCAATCTAGGCAACTAAAAAAGGAGAGGGGAGAGGGGTGGTGTGTACAAGGTCCGAAAAGAAATTCATCGCTTTATAACTGACTAAAGATTATTAGCAATTTAGACTTTATGTAGTCGTGTGAATTGAATAGACTCTTACTATTATAAAAAAAAAATGTCTGATTGCCACGACAATAAAGCAACAAAGAAAGAAAACATGTAGGACTACTATACCACTAGGAAAAATTAGATTGGCTCCAAAAAATTTTACTATAATGTCACAAAATGGATAAAATTTAATTTGAAATGAGTCCACGATAGGAAGAAAAAAAAATTCCCTAATATATTGGCAGACCTTTCATATGGGAATTGGACAAAGTGATTTTCCTATAGATGGTATAAAATGGAGACAAATAAAAAGACATGTCAATGTGTACAAGTCTAGACAAAACATGATGTGACAAAACAGTGTCTTTTAGGTAGAGTCCATTCTTCATGCTCACATAATAATCATTTATGAGAATTTATGTAAAATATGTAATTATACTAAATACTCATGTAATATGAAGTTGATTCGTTAGAAATTGATGTATATTGGATTCAATAATTAATTTAAAAAAGAAGAAGAAGATTGAGGGTGTGTTTGATATGAAAAAAAGATATTTTCTAGAAAGATCCCACGTTAGATGGGAAACTTCCCCATCTTAAGTCTTTCAAGTGGGCCTAATCAACCCAATTTAGGCCCAGTAAGGACAACCAATTAAAGGCCCGGCATCGGTGTGACTCCACCAACTTCCTGGACCCGATTCAGAATAATTAATTAGGTTATCATGCTGTGCACATCTCACAAAGGCTTTGACGTCTTCCCTGATAGAGCAGATATGAAAGGAATTCATCCTCCCTTTGTAACTAGTTATCGTCTTATCGATAAGAAAGCTAGTTATATATCGAATAGCTAATCTACCTTTGTAACTCAACAAACTAATTCAAAGGCTCAAATTAAGTAGGAATGCAATTGCATATTGATGATAAACACCAATCAAAATTAATATGTACTCGTAATATTTCAAATATATCCAATTAAAAACGCCAAATGGCCAAAGAGTCGATTTATACCAACCATTACAATGGATCTAGACGAATAGTCAAATACTTTCTTTTTATTTAAGCACTAAAAATAGCTTGGTATTAATTATCCCTTTAAATACAGACATTAGCATAGGTGTTGTGTCGTAATTTGTCTATCTCTAGAAAAATCACTTTTTGAAGTGTTCTAAGTATAAAACAATTTGAAAAATACTTAGAAAGAGTCGCCACTTAATTTTTAAAAAAAATTAAGAAAACTTATAATTTTCAAAGATTTAAACAGAAAAATCATTTGAAAATACCAAAGAAGGTTCGGGGTTCAATTCACACTTCGAGAAGGGATTAAGCATTCGAAGTGCCCGCTAACATGCGGTTGACCTGCGATTTGACTAAAATATATTTGACTATAAAATAATTTAACATAAAAAAAATAATAACTTATAACATATTTGATAAGAAAATAATTAAATAAATGACGCATTTTATATTTTTTTTTTTATTTTTTTTTTTATATTTTTACAGAAAGGGACCCAAACATAAAACATTTGACCGAAATACAAGTGATTAGAATATTAATAGATTAATTAGAATTTATTTAATTCATTTTGAAATAATGATTTAAACCAATTTAATAAATTAAAGCATGAAAATCATTTTATATTAATTGACTAACCTTTTTTGAGAAAAACGACTAAGTATATATATATATATATATATATATATATATATATATATATATATATACACACACATTTATTTAATTAATTGAAAAGGTTTTGACTAACATTTTTAAAGTTTGTTTGAGAAAATACTTTTAACTAAAAAAATAATTTTAAAATGAGTATAATATGATTAAGTGAAGAGGCATCAAAACATATCTCTCAAGAACAAAAGGTTTAACTTAATTAGAAAAGTATAATTTGATCAACATATTAGATCAATAAAATAAAATAAATATTAAAAGTTAACCAACACAAAGAAAATAACTTATCTTTTGGGGAACCTAATTAAGTTAATTAAAAATTATAAAGTTAGAGTTAAACAACAAATAATAAATAATCATAATTAAATGTTTAAAGAGTGAGGGAGAAATGAATTTGGGCCTCTTTTGGGCCAAAATTCGCTGCTACTAATGGCTTAATCCGATTCCCGTTTTTGGTATACGGTGTATGTATATCAGTGTATATGAGCGTATATATTAGCTCTTTTCAAGTATTTCTTGCTTCCAAACCCCTGTATCTCGCCTTAGCCCTGTATTTTTGCGTTTTGGACCTGTATATAAGTGTATACGGCTGTATACCAATGTATCACAGTGTATATCGGCATGTGCATAGTCCGTTCTGGACTTTTCCAAGACTTGTAAATCAGTATTTAACCCCTGTTCATCGGTTCCCTTGACTCGAACAATGAAGAGGCTGACTCGAAGAAACTCAACTCAAAGAAATGCGAGAAAAGAGTCCGAAATAGATTCGAATGGAGTTTTCACATGTACAACAAACGAGAAGAAAAGAAAACAAATTAGTATCTAACTTATAGCAACGTTAATCATTTAAAGAAACTAAGCATTTGAAATTACAAATCTAAATTCTAGCTAAGTGGTCAGTGACTTTCTAAGCTTATAAGAAGACAAATTTAAATATAGTTCATATGCATCGGATGAAGATGATGAAGTAAGAAATAGTATTTTCAACATAAAGATAATGCACTGGGGTTAATGAGATATAATTGTATTAAACTAATAACAATTCATAGAGTTGATATGGTCATTTTGGAAAGAGACTTACTCATAATATGAAGAAAATTCATAATAAATAAACAAACCCAACAATGACAAAATAAAATGAAGGAAGTAAAACACATTGATTTGAATGCTAACATGAGACGGCTAACATGAATTTCAAAATTTAGCATGGTCACTAAGAACAACAAAATGCATTTTAATAACTATTAGACTAACGGGTTCGTATATATACTAATAAATGGAGAGATGTATATTAGTAATGAAATGCTAACTAAACCCAAAGACATGGAATGAGTAAGGAATCTTAGAGACCATAAAATAGAGTAAAGCAAAGAAGCTAAAACAATCTTAAATCGGGATGTCGAAAACATGATATAATGTGAACAACGTTCCATCCAAAACAAAAGTAGAGCTTACACTTCATGGGAATAAGCTAATGTTAATGATAATCTATAATAATAAGAAAAGAAAGAAACAAATAAGGACAAGCAACCAAGATTACTATTGCTTCATTTAAATCGATTTATATCTCAATAATATGCCTTACACCGTGAAAGACAAGGGAAAGCAACAATAGCTAGTGGTAAGATCTCAAACTGCCATTTTATACCACTTTAAAACAATACATAACCATATCTTTCATAAAGAAAGCAGAAGCAGATCACATATAGGCATCCCTAAACTACCAAATTAAATCATACAGTGAATTAAATTCCCGTAACATACATCTGAATTTAGCCGAAATGGTAAAACAAATTTAAGAGGAGGATAGGTTACCTTCTTCGGGGCAGCGAACCAAAACAACCGAGCTGAAGAGCAACGATTCTTTTCCTATGAACTTCGAATAGGAACGACAAACTAAGAAAATCCAAGCGTCGATCCTCTCGTATCTTAGATTCAAAAAGCTAGATACAAAAATTTTCAAGTGTGTGATTGAATATTGTCTAAAAACTAAACTCCAAAACTCAAAAAAAAAAAATCCCTTCCCCCTCACTGAAGGGGAACACGAGCCTTTTATAGAGGAGGTATTAGGGTCGAATTGGGGGATTTAGAGGATGAAAAATTAGGCGAGGGCAAGGGCAGAAACGGGAATTACCATCCAATCTTCGATTCAAATTTTCCCAAGGACCGAGGAACTGCTGCTTGTACAAGATTTCAAACGAAATCCCCCTAAAATCCGGATGACAAGATCAATGTGGGCGGTTGTTGCAGAGAAAGTTGCTGGAGTTGTTCACGCGTCACTATTGCTATTGAAGCTTGTGAACGTTGTTGTTCACGCTGCTATAACGTCGAGAATAGCTGCTGCCAGCTATGATGTTGAGCTGAAAATTGACGCTGCCTCTGGAGTGTTTAACGCTGGATGCCTTCCGGGTTCTTTTGAGCGAGAGATTTGGGCGGGTATGGGGTTAAAAAGTGGGCTGGGAGGACTTTAGAAAGTGTTGGAATATAGCATATTGTATTATATGGGTCGGTTGGGAATTGGGAGTTGGGCTTGGAAAATTGGATTGGAAATGACCCAAAATGGACTATTGGATTGGTAAAAAATTGTTATTAAATAATAGTCAAATGCATTTCAATTATAGCCGAATATAATTTAATTGGTGAATTCGGCTAAATTTTAAATAAGATAAGTTAATATAAATTAAATAATGAGCTTCTTAATCTCAACGAAATAAAACAATTAACCTAATTATAAATTAACTAATTCAATTACAAAACTAATTTACTCGAAATTATAACTATAACTTAAAGTAAATTAATAAAAAATTTAACTAAAAATGTAAAATCTTTTATGATGATTTTCAAATATTTATAAAATAACGTGATTGTAAGAATATACATATTTATTATTTCAAAATGATAAAGTATTTTGACTTTCATAAAACTCATTAATTCAGAATTATAACCATCCCTAATATTTGAAATATAAAATGTATGTATATATATATATATATATATATATATATATATATATATTTATTTATTTTTTACGAATTTTGAATAATCATAAAATATACTAATTATATACATAATCATGTAAAACATATAGGCCATCTAAAAATTATGAAAATTGATAAAGCTATTTAAAAAAAATCTTGCAAACTATATTATTATTATTTATTTATTTTTGAAGTTTTATAAAACTAATTATTTTAAATCTTTTGAAATTGGAGAAGCTCGAAAATTAATTTATTTTGTAGAGGTCCAAAATTGGGTATCAACAACTGTCCCTCGTTTTACTTGGATTGATGCAAGAAATTCGAGTAAAATGAAATTGACCAATCCAATTTTGAGCGACCACATCTTCGTCTTTTGGTAGTGGGATTTTGGTACGGACTTTGGGAATTACGATCGAACCTTGGAATCAGATTTCTACGTATCTCAGGCTATATGAGAATTCAGGCCACTCGTAGTTCGATATGCTTGATTTGACGCATGATTATGAAAGAATTCAAAAGCTATCTCGATATCAAATTATGAAGAGATCGAAATGCTCGAGAATAAGATTTAAGAGAGGATGTCGGAATACAACCAAGTTTTCAACACCGGTCTCGCCTACATATCCCTTAACTTAGGGAATCAGGCTGCTTGTAGTTCGACTCTATCGGTTGAGAAGGAAATCTCTTATGCTAAGATATCCTTCGGTTCAAGACGAGTGACAAGGTGAATCGAGTATGAAAAAAGAGGCTTGCAACCTCTTAGCCATGAATGTGGTGCACTTCACACCCATAAGTAAGAACTTACACGGACATAATTTTCAAAGCTCTTGGTGCATTGTCACTCAGATTGGAAAGCTACTTTCGATAGGGACCAAAATTTTCTGGATGCGAAATTGAAACTAGGAAACCTAAAGGAAAACCCACATGCCTTCGGATAGGGGTGTGGTTTGATTGTGGTGGAAGTTGTCCCTCTGCTCGTGTCCTAAGAGTTTGACACTCCTCTTTGGACTATGTCCTGGCCGTCAAGAAAAGTTCCGTCGTGCCGCATCCTCTTTTAATGCCATCCATACCGTGGCTTGTTTTGGAGAATTCATCCTTTCGGATGCTCTCGACAAAGACTGAGATAAAACTCATTAGCATAAAAATGTTATTGAAATGGGAGACTGTGTCTTTTACCGTGTTGACACTTAATTGCTCTCCTTGATTATTTGACGTCAATTCTAACGGGTTTGATTTGAAGCAAATAAAGCTCAGGTCTCATATTTGCGATATAATCTTCAATATACCCTTCCTTTGAATGTCAAAGCAATAAAATAAGCAGATGTAATACGTTGATAGTTCTCTTGATGTCGTATTTGCAAGAAAAAAATGATGCGGCTTGATGTTGATTCTCTTTTGATGGGCGAATCTTTCTCGCGATACGAGAATCTTTTTTCCGCGATGCATGAATCTCTTTCCGCGATGCATGACTTCTCCGTGATGCATGAATTCTTTCTCTTGCTATGCATGATATTTCCCGCGATGCATGAATTCTTTTTTCGCGATGCATGACTTCTTTCTCTTGCTATGCATGATCTTTTTCCACGATGCATGAATCGTTTTCTCTTGCAATGCATGATCTTTTCCCGACATGCACAAATTATTTCTCTTGCTATACGTGAAGGTTTTCTCGCAACACATGGCTTTTCCCGCGATGCATGAATCTTTCTCTGGCAATGCATGAATTCCTTTTCTTTTGCAATGAATGACTTTTTTCTCTTGTAATGCATGAATCTTTCTCTTTCTATGCATGATTATTTCTCTTGCAATGCATGACTTCTTTCTCTTGCAATGCATTAATTCTTTTTTCTCGCTATGCATGGATCTTCTTTTGCAATGCATAAATTCCTTTTCTCGCTATGCATGAATCTCTTTTCTCGCGATACATGATGATTTTTCCGCGATGCGTGAGGATAATGATGTTGCCTCCCGATACCGAATGAAGATAATGCCTCACCAAGCCACAGTGTGATCTTCCAGGTATATTTTGGGTGGTGATCATCTCATTTGACAATACGATATGAATAGCTCTCCGGGTAAGAAGATTATCATGTCCAATAATAACGATGCAGACAGGCCTCTTTCAAGTATCTTTAGTTGCTGGAAAACAAATAAAATTTCTCTTTTCGTGGTTTTCATTTGTTTCATATTTGACCATAATTGCGTATTTATTACGGACCTCTCCTTATTGGGAGTTTGAATAATGCTATTCATATTCCTAATTCTTTGTCATAAGAAGCCTAAAATATTTCCTGCATCCACAGAAAAAATTATCAATTTTAAGGAGCTCTTCGCCTTTTTGATTTCTCCATATTCAATGAATGGAGGAATATGCTGATTTTGAGATAAACCTATAAACCTGCATCCACAGAAAAATTATTAGTTTAAAATGAACTGATCTGTGTCGATCTCTTCGGTTGTCTGCTCCTTGTTTTGCAATCTCTGATTGATTTCTCCGATCTCCCGCTTCTTGATAGATAGGCCAAAACATTTTTATGCAAAAATAATTGAAACATGAAAGAAATGTTTTTAATGAAAATAGATTTTTCAAAAGTAATGTTTGAAAAAGGTCACTGCCAAGTGTCATGTCACGTCGAGCTCTAGCGAACATTTTTGAAGTTGGTACCTCGAGGTCTATCTGATTACTTGTTGAGAAGTATTCAAAGTTGCTTTAAACTTCCGACAAACCCTGTTGAAATTTTGAGGCCATCCTCAAAATTTCTGTCCTAGTTAAACATCTCGGCGTATCTTGAACTGTTGATGCAAATCGCGGAATTTTTGAGATCTTCTCAAAAATTCTGTCCCAGTTGCGAATCTCAAATTAACTTCAGTCTCAACTTTGTTGGAAAGATCTTCTTCTTGAGAACTTTTGAGTCCCTCTCAAAAACTCTGTCCCGATTTCTATTGTAAAGAGAAAATAAAAACCTTATGGGAGATATGACCGAGCCCTTGTGGCGCCTACGTATCCCGTTGAGGCAGGAATCAGGTCAAACGTAGTTCCTCCTCTCAAGGATTAACAAAAATAAAGAATTTACAAAGAAACCGACCGATCTTTGACATAGGCCGCCTACGTATCTCATTCTTGAGAATTCAGGTCGAACGTAGTTCAAATACAAAAGAAAATATTAACAAAGGATAAAGGAATGACCGAGGCCGACATAGGCCGCCTACGTATCTCATTCTTGAGAATTCAGGTCAGACGTAGTTCATTACAAAGGGATAGATTCTAAACAAAGCAATTACAAGCAAATAGAACGATTACAAGAAAATAATGGAAATACAAACTGAAGCTTCACACGTAGTATCTCTTGACAGCATCTGAGTTGATCGGTTTCGGCCATTCGGTGCCATCCATCTCCGACAGGACCAAGGCACCTCCGGATAACACTTTGCGAACCATGTAAGGCCCTTGCCAATTTGGCGCAAATTTTCCTTTATATTCATCTTGGTGAGGGAAAATGCGCTTAAGAACCAACTGACCAATTTCAAATGTTCTGGCTCTTACTTTCTTGTGAAAAGCACGAATCATTCTCTGTCGATACAGTTGACCATGACAAACGGCAACCATTCTCTTCTCATCAATCAATGTTAGCTGGTCAATCCGCTTCTGAACCCATTCAGCATCAGTTAATTCTTAACGGTATAACCGCTTCGTTCCGTATACTAGCAAATATGGAGTAGCTCCAACTGATGTTCTGACAGTCGTTCGGTAACCCAACAAAGCATATGGCAACATCTCATGCCAACCTCTGCGGTTATCAATCATTTTTCTCAAAATCTTCTTTATGTTCTTGTTGGCAGCTTCTACGGCTCCATTCATTTGGGGACGGTAGGCGGTGGAATTTCGGTGAGTAATCTTGAATTGTTCACATATCTCTCTCATTAAATGACTGTTGAGATTTGCTCCATTATCAGTAATGATAGATTCTGGTACTCCAAATCTACATATCAAATTATTGCGAACAAAATCAGCTACAACTTTCTTGGTCACCGACTTATACGAACCTGCTTCCACCCACTTGGTGAAGTAGTCAATGGCAACCAAAATGAATCTGTGTCCATTAGAGGCGGCTGGCTCTATTGGACCAATGACATCCATGCCCCAAGCTACAAATGGCCAAGGTGAACTCATAGCAGTGAGTTCATGAGGCGGCACTCGAATTAAATCACCATGCACCTGACATTTATGACATTTCTGAACAAACTTACAACAATCGTGTTCCATAGTCATCCAAAAATAGCCGGCTCGAAGGATCTTCCTCGCCAAAGTGAGCCCATTCATGTGAGTACCACAAACTCCGGTATGTATCTGTTCCAGAAGCTTTGCAGCTTCATTAGCATCAACGCATCTGAGAAGACCTAAATCTGGAGTCCTCCTGTAAAGGATTTCTCCACTTGCAAAGAAATTGAGGGCCATACGGCGTATCGATTTCTTCTGGTTGAACGTTGCATTCTCGTGGATAAGTCCCGTCCTCTAAATACTTCTTGATGTCAAAATACCAAGGCAAACCATCTGGTTCTGCTTCAACATGTGAACAATGAACAGGCTGCTCTTTTACCTCTATATCTACTGGATCAATATAACTTGTATCTGGGTGTTTGATCATTGACGCAATGGTAGCAAGAGCATCGGCCAACTCATTCTGTGTTCTGGGAGTATGTCTGAACTCAATCTTACGAAATCTCTTGCACAACTTCTGTATATACCGAACGTACGGTGTGATTTTGGATTCTTCACAGCCCATTCTCCTTGAACTTGATGAATCAAGTCTGAGTCTCCAATAACTAGAAGCTCATGAACGTTCATGTCAATCGCCATCTTTAAACCAAGGATGCAAGCTTCATACTCAGCCATGTTGTTGGTGCAATTAAATCGGAGTTTAGCCGCCATAGGATAATGTTGACCAGATTCTGACACTAAGACTGCTCCGATACCTTTCCCTTGGTGATTTGCCGCTCCATCAAAGAATACTCTCCAACCAGGATATGCTTCAGAAATATCTTCACCCACAAATGCTACTTCTTCATCGGGAAAATAAGTCTTGAGCGGTTCATACTCTTCATCAACCGGATTCTCCGCAAGATGATCAGCCAAGGCTTGTGCTTTTATCGCCTTTTGTGTCACATACACAATGTCGAACTCACTCAAAAGCATTTGCCATTTAGCCAACTTTCCGGTCGGCATTGCTTTCTCGAAAAATATACTTCAACGGATCCATCCCGGAGATGAGGTACGTGGTATAAGAAGACAAATAATGTCTCAACTTTTGAGCGATCCAAGTCAAAGCACAACATGTTCTCTCCAAAAGAGTGTAACGAGCCTCATAAGGAGTGAACTTTTACTCAAGTAATAATGACTATAAATCCTAACAACTTGCCAGCTGGCACCCCGAAAGCACATTTGGCGGGATTTAACTTCAAATTGTATCGACGCAGACGATCAAAGAATTTTCTCAGGTGAGTCAAGTGATCTGAACTCTCGCGAGACTTGATTATGACATCATCTACATACACTTCGATCTCCTTGTGAATCATATCGTGAAAGATAGTTGTCATGGCCCTCATATAAGTAGCACCGGCGTTCTTGAGACCAAAAGGCATCACCCGATAATGATATACACCCCAAGGCGTGATGAAAGCTGTCTTTTCTGCATCTTCTTCATCCATCGGGATCGGTGATAACCCGCATAACAATCCACAAATGATCGCATCTCGTGCTTAGCACAGATTATCAATGAGGATGTGAATGTTTGGCAATGGAAAATTATCTTTCGGGCTAGCTTTGTTGAGATCTCTATAATCAACACAAATTCTAATCTTTCCATCTTTCTTGGCAACCGGAACAACGTTAGCTAACCAAGTCGGATATTGCGTCACTTTCACTACTTGAGACTCGATCTGCTTGGTAATCTCCTCTTTGATCTTCAAACTCAACTCAGGCTTGAACTTTCGAGTCTTTTGTTTTACCGGACTGAAATCTGGATTAATCGGCAACTTGTGGGACACCATATTCGTACTCAGCCCCGGCATATCTTCGTAAGACCAGGCAAACACATCAATGTACTCTCTGAGCAAATGGACCAGATCTCTTCCTTGAGCTTCAGTCAGAAGGACACTGATTCTCACTTCTAACACATTCCTCATCTTCGAGATTCACAGTTTTGGTTTCATCAAGATTTGGCTTATGTTGATTCTCGAATTGTCGAAAATCTTCGGCAATATGTTCGGGTACCTCATTTTCTTCTTCATATTCCTTGCACTCATCATCATCGGCCTCATTTTGTTCATTCGGTTCATGACATGACATGACATTGGCAGGTTTTAAATTAATATTACTGAAATCACAAACGAACAAAGTTAGGAAAGTAAAATATAAACAAATAAATAAATAAAATTTTTGATAAAAGAGGCTTTCATTTTAATCGAAAAATAAGCACAAACTTTGGCAATGACTAAGGGTCATTTCGCCTTTTTAAACATTACAAGGGAATTTAAAAACTTCAAACAAGTAAAACTGGATAAAGGGTGGGTTTCGGGCCTCTTCCGGACTACCACCGATTTTGAAAATAAACAAAACACATGTCCTTTCTACCCAGATGAGCGGGAAATCAGGAGTGGTGTGCAGGTCCAGTTTTGCAATCGCTCCTCAGGTTCTGCATCACGGATGCCTGATGTCCTAGCTTCTTCTTGGATGACCGCATCAATCTCCTCAAAAAGGTCCAAGATTCCTTCCCCGAGACCATCATCATTGACACATCCTTTCGCCGGAATGGCTGGTACAGAGATGAGGAATTGGTCCGGCCAATGCTTGATCAACATTCTTGTTCTTTATCTCTGCTTCGTCATCTGTTGGGACATATCCCAAACCAAATTTTGCTCCCTTTAACGGGGATCTGAATAGGATTGACAATTCCTTGACAATGTTTTCCCAACCCGAAACCCGGTTCGAAACCGTTCTGGAGCATGACAGTAGCAACCATCTTGTATACGATAGGCATAGGGAGGTGTGGAGCAAAATCATCACTAGTGGCATTCACCAGCTCCACCGTGTAGAAATCACAACCTCGAGAGATATCATCAACGATCGGTGCATACCCATTGGAATGACTCCCTTCACCATAAATGACCAATTCCTGGTCCTTCCAAACAAATTTCAACAGTTGGTGAAGGGTAGACGGCACAGCCCCAGCCATGTGGATAAACGGTCTCCCTAGAAGCAAATTGTAGCTGGTATTGATGTCCAACACCTGAAACTCCACATTGATTTCTGCAGGCCCCATCTGAACATCCAAATTTACTGCCCCTATCGTGTCTCTTTGCACCCCATCGAAAGCTCTCACATTGACCTGGTTTTGTTGAATCTTTCCCAAGTCGAATTTCAGCTGCTTGAGAGTTGAAAGAGGACATATGTTGAGACCAGACCCATCGTCGACCAAAACACGATTTATAACTTTGTCCCGGCACTTAATGGTGACGTGCAGAGCTTTGTTGTGCATCCTCCCTTCAAAGGGCAACTCTTCGTCACAAAAGCTGATTCGATGTCCCCGAATGACCTGATTTATCATGGCTGCTATATTGTCGCTATTAGTACCCACAGGCACATAAGTGTCATCCAAAGCTCTCATCAAAGTCTGTCTATGCAACTGCGAGCTCATCAGAAAGCCCACTGGCCACAGTAATCTGGCGCCGGCGTCTTCTCTAGATGCTTCACAATCGAATAATCTTTTGGTTGCATTTTTCTCCAGAACTCCTCAGCTTCGGCTTCACTAATTGGCCTTTTAGTCTGATCCTTCTTTTGCACACCCTGGATCAGCTCTTCTGGTGTGTAGCACCTGCCAGATCTGGTCATACCCTGGGTAACAGCCGTTTCAATCACAAACTTTGGTCGGGCAAGAGTTTCTCGTGGCACCAAGGCAACAACCTTCTCGGGTGTCAGAATCACAAACTCTTTCTTCTCCCTAATGCTCAACGAGGCCACAGACCTTTCTAGTTCATCAGGAACAATCGAAACTATTGCCTTTGTCACGCACCAATCGTCATCTGTCTCTATCATATTGATAGTGACGCCTCCATGATTTGGCAAAGGATTACTGTTGACATTAGGCGCGACCGTCTGAAGAGAGACCACATTCTGGTCAATCAGGTCTTGGATTTTATGTTTCAGGTTGATACAGTCCTCAGTATCATGTCCAACACTGTTGGAGTGATACGCGCATCTCTGATCAGGTCTGTAAAACTTTGAGCTAGTGTCAACCGGCTTGGGCCCCACTGGATGAATATATCCTGCTGCAGTTAATCGCTCGAACAACTTTGTTCGGCTTTCAACAAGTGGAGTGAAAGTTCTAGCAGGCTTCTTCTCAAATTTAGGGACGGGAGGGATCGTAATTACCTTGTTGAGGGGGAGGTATTTGGCGATAATTTGGAGTGTTCGGACGGGCGGCTTGATATCTAGGATATGAGTTGGTTTGGTAATTTGGTTGTGGAGTTTGGTAGTTCGAGGGGGTATTTTGGTAAAGTGGAGCTGGGGTTTGGTATGTCGGGGGAGGAGTTTGGTAATTTGTCTGAAGGTTGGCACAGTTGGGGGCGACATTTCGATAGTGATGAGATGGGGTCTGGTAAACTGGAGGGGGAGTTTGGAACACGGGCAATCTTCCCGGTTCTCAATCCATCTTCAATAGTCTCACCTACCTTGACTATCTCAGCAAATTTTGCTCCAACGAGCAACATGATTCTGTCATAATATTCAGGCTCTTGCACCCGCACAAACACTTCGACGATTTCTTTTTCTGACATAGGAGGTCTAACTCTAGCTGCCTCCTTTCGCCATCTATATGCGAATTCTCTGTAACTTTCGGTCGATTTTTGTTTCATCTTCTCCAAGGAGTAACGATCAGGAACGATCTCCACATTGTAGGCGAATCGTTCGATGAAGTCCTTAGCTAGAGCGTTCCAACTAGACCACTGTCTTGTTTCATGAGCAGTAAACCATTCTAGAGCCTCTCCGCTCAGACTTCGGCTAAAAAGCCGCATCAACAAAGCTTCGTCTCTCCCAACTCCCACGAGTTGGTCACAGTAGGCCCTCAGGTGTGCTAAGGGGTTCCCCGTTCCTCCGAAGATGTCAAACTTCGGCACCTTGAACCCTTCCGGGAGGTCCAAGTTAGGATGAATGCACAGGTCTTCGTAACTCAATCCGGCGACCTCAGGAATGCAGTTCAACTCCTTCATGGCTTTTCTAATTTCTTCCTTCATATCTATCTTGGTGGTCTCTTCCTTTGACCTCCACTCTCTCTCCCTCTCCTCATAGTGGTCAAGCTCTGAACCATGGGCGTCATGCTCGTTGGGGACTGGTATTTGGAAAGCGGTTTTTGCGGTAGTGGTGGAACAATAGAGGGACTCTGGCCATTTAAAGGGGCGTGATAATTTTGGGGGAAAAGTCTCGGGGGTTGGTATTTGGTTTTGGTGAAGGAGGAAGTGCGTAGGTTATTAGCGTTTTGGCTATGAGGGGGTAGGCCAATTTGGTGGTTCGAATTAGGGGAAGGGAGTGGTGCTTGGAGGTTGGTATTTTGAGGAGGAGGTGGTGTTTGGTAAGAAGCTGAGGCGTAATGGGGGTTTTGGGTGGTAAGGTCAACGATGGAGGGATCACGAGCAGGACTTGAAGGCAGGTTTTGAACTTGTTCCACGTTAGGAGGGGGATTTTGAGCGGAGGTCTTCCGTCTGGTTGCGTATTGACAGCAAAAATAAGAGGGGGCAAATCTTATTTTCTCTGCATCTCGACCCTCATCTCAGCAATTTGTTGCATCAACTGCAGGATCAGTTCATTCTGATCAGCAAGGGCGGGCTGAGCCACCACGACATCAGTAAGGCTGATTTCTTCGTTGTTATCACCCATTGCTGCTTTTCCCTTTTGTGAACTTTGATTGGGGAAGGAATCTGTAGGACCTTTAGATCTAGTGAAATAAGGATGATCAGCCAGCTTATCGACACAGGCCAGTTCTAACTACCTGTTGAGAAAAACAACTCAAAGGCAAGTCTGTTAGTTTTGATTCAGCACAAATAATGCAAAATATCACATAAAAGCAGATAAACACATAAAAGTTGCTTTGTTTGAGAACATGATAACCCGCGAATAATGGAGACTGACTTTTGAACAAGCAGGAGTTTGCTCGTTTTTTTTTTTTTTTTTTTTTTTTGAGGTTGGTGACTCAGAAAGGTCAAATTGCATTGAGCTAAGGTCTTCTTTTGCATCTCTGGATATTTGTTGATCTGAACTCAATGTTTCCTTGTATAATAAAGGGGAAGAGAAAATTTTAAAAGATAGGGGCCGGGCCTTGAAAGGCTGCCTACGTATCTCCCAAGGAGAATTCAGGCCCTACGTAGTTCGAATACAAAGAAAGTTTCATTTTCATTCATTCATTTCTTGAAGATTACAAGGAAAGTGAAAAACCGACAATAAAGCAAGCTCCTAAAAGATGAAATGTGCCTCCACTCAGGCCATTTTTTTTTTTTGATTGTCGCATTAATCACGGGGTAAATTCATATGCTTTGAGGGTGGTTTCTCATTCCCTTCCTTCCATCATCCCCGAATAGGAGGCCTATAGACAATTTCCTCCCCAGTGTCTTCTTCAGTAGCTTCAGGTCTAGCGCCTTCGGGATCACTGTTAGTGGCCTCTTGGCTGAAGAAAGAGTGTTCTCCATGTGGCTTTTGAAGCATCACGGTTCTATTTTTGAGGGCATCGCGTTTCTTTCGCACAGCAACTGTCTCCGCATCTATAACAACACATTTTGTCATCTTTGCTGCCAATTCCGCGTCTAGTGCCGCATTTGCTGCTCGCGCCACCGCGGTGGCGAACTCCACTTCTATTCTCCTTTCTCTGGTCTCTCGGATCTCTTGTCTGAGCCGCTGTAATTTCAGTCTCAAATCCTCCTCAGTTAGCTCTACGTCGATACTCTTGCCTTTTTTCATCTTAGCTGCAATTTTACCTTTCATGAGATGATAGAGTAGTGGCTTAGGATTCGGTAGTAGGATTTTATTTCTGACTGAGAAACTTAAGACTCACGGAATTTTGGTCGGACATTTTGGTAGTGATTTTTTTTTTTTTTTTTTTTTTTTTGACAAGGAGTGGGCTAAAATGTCCTCATTCAAAGCAACGTACCACACAAATAGTTAAACACACAAGTAGACAGACAAATATCGCGTCCTAAATATGCATGTGACCCTTTGTGCCAAGGGTAGGCCTAGCGAATTGAAGGATGTATTGGCTTTTTTGAAACAAATTGTAGCATCCCCCAAAATAAGATTCATAAACAATAGAGAATTCATTACAAAGTTAAGCAAAATGATACATCTTTTAGGGAAGGGATAAAACTGCAAATACAAGAATATCAATCCCACGCAGAGGAATAAGATAACTAAAATACTGAAGGACCTACTCCTCCTCTGGCTTTTTCCACTTCTTCACGAATAAGGAACTTGCTGGTTATCACATGTGGCTCAGCGAACACAGCTTTAGAAGACATTGAAATGCCCTGGAGGGTGTTAAGCTGATCATCCAAGTTCAAGTCCAAACGTATCAGGCAGGCTCTCACGTCAGCTAACTCTTGCGTGGCAAAAGCTAATGCTCTTTGGCTTTCATATTCTCGATCTTTGGAACTCTTGTTCCCTACGCAGTATTCTTGCTCCTTACGTTGAAACTCTTGCTCTCTTCGGTCCCATTCTGCTGAAAATGGTAGGCTTGGATTTGGAGCCTTACCTGGACATCTTCAATCGTCGCCCGTGCGTGGTGTCGGGTCAAGTGTACCACGCAGATCATCCTGCAACCATTTTTTGTATTCATCCACATACCCGGCTTCATATCTATTTTCTGCCATGCTCTTTTTTAGGTTGACCCGTCCAGCCCATTCTTGACAAATATCCTTGGCGTAAGGTATCTTGTCGCACTCGTTGTAGTCAAAGACGTAGCGGCTAGTGTCTCCTTTGAAAGGTAGAATCTGTCTTCGGCCGAATTGCCGCATTACCCTGCTAGGATTGTAAGGTCGTACCCTCTAATGCCAGGAAAGGATTAGGAAAGGACACTTTAGCCCCCGAATAGCTATTTTTTCTGACATGAAATCGTGAAACATCCATTGTACGTTTTCATCTTTTATGTCGTGGAAGACTTTAGCCCATGCTTCCCTAGTGCTGTGGATCTTGAACTTATTGATGCTCAAATGAAACTCGTAATGGTCGAAGTGACTTTCTTTTTGTGGTTCGGCCAATTTTTGTTTCGAGTTTCGTATGTCTTCACTAGATGTTTAGACATCCACCATTGCAGCAAGATATTACAACCTTGAAAAAATGGAAACCCGTTTTTGCATTGACCCAAAGATCGGTATATGTCAGCCAGAATGATTGGAGCTAGGTTGAAGTATTTCTTAAGTTGTCCTTTCTTACCAACACCCTCGAAGATGGCGTGTGTAACCATGACAACCCGAGTATCAATTTCATTCCCTTCGCCTTGAGGAAATACCATCGTCCCTAAGAGGCATACAGCAAATGCTAGAGTTTGAGTTTGGCTCAACTGTTGTGACTGTGAAACTCATTTGGAAAATTCTTATAATAACTCTCGTGACCCCATCGTTCATAGAATTTCACAAATGGAATACTCGGGGTATCTAGCCAGTCTGCATTTACCAATAACAACATGTTTTTCAGTTCTGTGCTGGTTGGCTTATCTGGTAGCAAAATGTGATGATCTGGATGTTTTTTCCTTTTTTGGCACGTTCCGACGTTGTCTAGGCAATCTTTGATTTCTTCAACGGTTGGTGTCATTTCAACATCTCCAAAACGAAAACACCATTCTCTCATCATCCCAAAATCGAGTGACCACCTCAATGAACTTAGGCCAGACTCTGAGATTCATTATTGACGGTCCCAAACCCAAGACACAACATTTTGTCAAATAGCGTATACATCCTTCAAACACGTAAGTATGAGCGTCCGTTCGGGCCGTGGGCCCTTGGACTTAAGGTGGTCTTTCTAATGGACCCGACACTCCTTGGGTATTGGGTCATCTTAGGCCAATGCGCTAAATTTCAGGGATTTGGTCTTGCTCTATCCTAGTATGACTAAGAGTGAGTTTTCTTTAAAGTGAATTGGTGACCCAAGCGGACTACTTGGGCTGGAACAATTAACGACCGTTGACTATCCAGTAGCCAACTACATTCGTCGTGGTGTCGAGAACAATTTGGTTAACGAACGACTGCGGCCCGCATAATCGTCCTTTGAGTGAAAAATAAAAAAAATAAAGTGTCGTTTGACGGAATATGTTATGTCATGAATGCAACAGTTTATAGCAATTTTAACACATTAAGCACAAATAAACAATTCAGCAATTGATAACAATTAGTCAAATAGTCAAATCTTATGGTTAGAACTTAATTAGGTCCCCGGCAGAGTCGCCATTTCTGTTGTGTCGTAATTTGTCTATCTCTAGAAAAATCACTTTTTGAAGTGTTCTAAGTATAAAACAATTTGAAAA